>JAOWBW010000862.1:0-347979 GCA_026119855.1 Campanula takesimana
CAAGGTCGGCCCAGAAGTAAGTTGAATGAAGCAGGGACATCAAGTACTTGGAATGGGACGGACATGATCATGTTTCCAAATTCGATATCAACTTCTAACATTCCCTGACTGTACGGGCAGTGCTGTCGTACCCTCTAATGACTTGTGCGGAGGGTTGTAAATCAGAGCTTTGAGCCCCAGTATGCCCATGACTCGGCTAGGCATTAAGTTGAGTGCAGAACCACCGTCTACTAGAACCCTTGAGATGGGTCTCCTCCTTGCCCTTACTTTGAGGTAGATGGCTTCATTGTGTTCGGACCAAATGGCGGGAGGTCCATGTCGGCAAAAGTGATGACATTGCCGATGTCACGACCCGAAATATAGGCTCTATTTATTAGTAATTAAATGATTTTATTTAATTAATTGATTATTTATTTATTTAAATTATTATTCATTTAAATATTATGTGTGCATTTTTGTTTCATAATAATTATGCCTAGCATTTTAATTGGGTCATTTGGTTAGTGTGGTATTGTTGGATCTTAATTGATAGTTGGGAGTGTAGTATTTGTGTGTAGTGTGAGAGAGGGGGCTTAAGTGTAAGTGTTTGAAATTATTCCCCTCACCTCCCTCACCTTCTCCCTCACTCTTTCACTCATCTCCCTGGAAACTCTCTCTCTCTCTCTTGGGTATTGGTAAGTTTTTCTTTCTTTATCTTCTCTCTTCATTTTCTCCATCTTCCCATCATCATCTCTCAATTCTTAAAACTTGAACCGTGTTTAGATCGTCGATAGGATCGTAGGAAGCCAAAAAGAATCGAAATCCATCAACTTTGAAAATTTGCAAGTAAGTTACTTTTCCCCCATTTCGATGCTAAAATGTTCATATCACGTTTTTATGATGATTGATGTGTTACATTTTAAGTTTGGTTGGGTTTTGAATTTGTTTGGAATTTATTTTGGGTTTTGATCAAAAAATGGTGATTTTGGAATGTTGGGTTTGATTCTTTGTTTTGGGTTGATGAATGGTGTATTTGAGTCCCCACCCTAGTTATAAATTGTTTTGGTACATTAGTACATGAGTTGGAAGTTGGGATTTTGGTTAAATGTGTTTTGGGTTGAAAATGGAAGAACCCATGTTGTTCTTCCCGATTTCTGGCAATTCCGGCATATTGGGCGACCGCCCAAAATCGTATGGGCGACCGCACATCTTTCTGAAAGCTTTTGTGCTTGGTTGAGGGCCTTGTTGGGCGCCGCACAGTCCCTTTTGGGCGGCCTCACAGAACCCCTGAAAATTTACATTTGTTAAAATTGTGTGAATGAAGGATGCGTTTTGGTCTAAGTCTTGGGTGTCCTAGTTGACCTTAGTGAACATTGTAGTACCCTCTAGTGATAGAATTGAGTCCTTTGTGATCAAGTTTGTGTTTGAAATTAATTAAGTATTAATTGTCATTGTTGGAACACTTTATTGATTGGATTTGATTCTTTTGTGAATAAATACGATATGGAATTTGATTAAGTATCATTTTGGGAATGTGGTTCATCTTTGATGTGCGGTTTGTTTTGGTTTACCTTTGTGGTGATTAAATTGGATAGGTTCCCTACTTTGGAACCTTAAGTTGTTCATTCATGCTAAATTATTATTACTTAGCATTTATTTGGAAGCCCAGCTGGCATATTTGTTGCATCGGGCGATGGGAAGGATTATAATGGCAAAGCCAAGTCCATTATAATGTTGACCATTATTTTGCCCTTACTATACCCCTTCTCCAGATTGGCCTTGGAAAGGATAAGTCAGCGTTCCTTTGTGAATGTATCTGGCTAACGGGCATGACTTTGTGTCATGGTCCTTGTCCCTTGTGACACTTTTATGATTTGGTTCCGGTACCGGGGTTTTCTCTTCGGCTTTCATGCTATTATGAAGATGATGATTTGTTGATTATTGAAGCTGCGCAGCGATCCTTTATTTGGATGTTCCGGTTTGGAAAACCTTGGCTATATCCTTTGTTATGTGTTTATTTCCGCTGCTATCTGTTATGTGATAACTGCTATGTGCTATCTCATTTATTATTGTATATTGCATCATAGCATGTCATGTAGTTGCATTAGTAACTTATTGAGATTTATCTCACCCCCCTTTCTTTTATCTTTGTTTTTCCTTAACCCCCAGGTGCTAAGGATTAGTCTCGCTGATCATGAGAAAGAGGACGTCGAGTGTGGATACATTCTTTTGGGGAAGGTTGTTATAGGTTGGTTTACATTATGTAAATGTGTAACCATTTTGGGATAGTTGTACCAAGCAATGACGTCATTAAGATTTGTGTATTTGTATTTTTGTTGTGCATAAACTTGTGGAAGTTTATGATAGCTGTAATTGGTTTTTTATCAAACATGGTTTTGTAAAACTTTGGATCATCACCTTTTGGTATTAAATGGAATTTTTAACTTCAGTATTTTTGAGTTTTGGTTTTAGAGTCGACGTCCAGATCGCGGTCTCGGGCCCGCGGGGTCCGGGGTCGCGACAGTTGGTATCAGAGCTATGGCATTAGCTCTAAGTATAAGTCTAGGTGGATTAGTATGACCTAGGTGGGTAGTAGTGTGCGGAGTGATTAACGGTTGATTGTTTTATGCAGGTAATTGTTCTCAATGTCTGGAAGAAGAAACAGAGGAGGTACTAGTGGGGCACAGAATCAAAATGATACAAGGGAAGAAGCCCGTGCCATGTTTCAAGGCATGTTTGAGGCGGCCATGAAGGCCATACATGATCAAGGTCCGAGGGTAGAACAAGCACCACCCCGCTTTGGATTGGAGCAATTTCTGAAGTTGAAACCGGTTGAATTCAATGGGGAGCCCGATGTAAGGAAAGCTGAGTTGTGGATTGAGTCTATGGAGAAGATTTATGATGTATTTGGGTGTTCAGATGAGGACAAGGTCCGGTTCGCGGCTTACAAGCTTGTGGGAGCCGCCGAGCATTGGTGGAAAGGTGTTAAAGCTACTTGGGATGATACGCACACGGTGTATGCATGGGAGTTGTTTGTGCGCAAATTCAAGGAGCATTTCATTCCGGTTGTTGATCAAAACCGAAAGGAGATCGAGCTACTCAACTTGGAGCAAGGATTGTTGTCTATAGCACAATACTCGGCTAAGTTCATAGAATTAGCCCGATATTGTGACTATTTGGTGAGGACCGAGGAACAAAAGGCTATGAGATTCATTCGGGGATTGAAGACCTCCATCCGTACTCAACTTATTGCTCAACAGATAGTGACATTCCAAGATGCGGTGGACCGAGCCTATTTGATAGAGCAAGATATTGGGGAGCATAAAAGGAAGACCGAGGTGGCCAACCCGAGTAAGCAAGGAGCGCAGAGCAAGTCACAACCAAGGATTGAAAATCGAGGTAACTTTGGGGGACAATCTCAGTCCCGAGGGCAACCGATCCCAAGGAACCCGGGTACCACTTCCGGGAACCAAGGGAGCCAAATTAGGAAGCCTTGTACCTTTTGTCAAAAGGTAGGCCATGCGGAGGATAGGTGTTGGAAAAAGCAAGGCAAGTGTATCAATTGTGGTGAAATGGGGCACTTTGCGAGAGATTGCACGAGGCACCGAGGACAGTCATCCGGGTCAGGGGTTAGTATTAATCAGGGTCAGAAAAGGGATGCCGCCGGGAAGCCCAAGGTCCAAGGGAAAGTGTTTGCAATGAATCAACAACAAGCGACCGATGATCCATCCGTTATTGGAGGTATTGTTTCTGTGTCTAATGTGAGCGCACGAGCGTTAGTAGATCCAGGATCATCTCATTCATACATTTCTGTGCAATTTGCTTCTATGTTAAATGCTGCATTCGAGTCTTTACCGTACGTGCTAGAGGTGTCGACCCCTATAGGAGAATGCTTGATTTCTGATCGAGTCTTTCGTGCTTGTGATGTGGTTATTTGTGGTCGTGTCCTTTGTGCGGATTTGGTAGTTCTTCCTATCCAAGACTTTGATGTCATTTTGGGTATGGATTGGTTGAGCAAGTTTCATGCTTCTGTTGATTGCCGTAAGAAAATTGTTACTTTTTCTATTCCCGATGTGCCTAATTTGTTTTTGAGGCTAGTCCTCTGAGTAGGAAGGTTCGCTTAATTTCTTTATATGAAAGCGAGAAAACTATTGCATAGTGGTTGTGAGGGGTATTTGGCTAGTGTTCTTGATACTAGGAAGGAATCCCCTAGTTTTGATAGTGTTCGGGTAGTTCGGGAATTTCCCGATGTTTTCTCTACCGAGTATGATATGCCTCCCGATCGTGAGATTGAGTTTTGTATAGATCTTTTGCCGGGTACGGCTCCAATTTCGAAAGCACCTTATAGGTTAGCTCCCGCTGAGTTGAAGGAGTTAAAGGTTCAGTTGCAAGAGTTGCTTGATCGAGGGTTTATCCGCCCTAGTGTTTCCCCGTGGGGAGCGCCGGTTTTGTTTGTGCGGAAGAAAGATGGTTCGTTGAGATTGTGCATCGATTACCGAAAGTTGAATCAGGTTACGGTGAAGAACAAGTATCCTCTACCGCATATTGATGATTTATTTGATCAGCTACAAGGATCCGTGGCTTTCTCTAAGCTTGATTTGAGGAGTGGGTACCATCAGTTGAAAGTTCGATCGGAGGATATTCCGAAGACTGCTTTTCGCACTCGTTACGGTCATTATGAGTTCTTGGTTATGCCGTTTGGGTTGACTAACGCGCCGGCCGTGTTTATGGATTTGATGAACCGGATTTTCCATCCTTATCTTGATTCGTTCGTGGTGGTCTTTATTGATGATATTCTTGTTTATTCGAAATCTCGGAGGAGCACGAACAACACTTGAGGACAGTTTTATCCGTTCTTGCGAGGGAGAAATTATTTGCGAAGTTTAGTAAATGCGAATTTTGGCTCGAGAAGGTGTCATTTCTGGGTCATGTTATTTCGAAAGATGGGATTTCGGTGGATCCTTCAAAGATAGAGGCAATAGTGGATTGGAAGAGACACGAGTCAGTGACCGAGATTCGTAGTTTTCTGGGTTTAGCCGGTTATTACAGAAGGTTTATTGAAGGGTTTTCGAGGATTGCTACTCCGATGACTCAGTTGACCCGGAAGAACGTTCCGTTTGTGTGGACCGAGAAATGTGGCAAGAGTTTCGAGGAATTGAAGAAGAGGTTGACTACCGCACCGATCTTGACTTTGCCTAATGGGAGCGATGGCCTAGTGATTTACAGTGATGATTCGAAAGAGGGTTTGGGTTGTGTGTTGATGCAGAATGGGAAAGTAATTGCGTATGCTTCGAGAAAGTTGACCCCTAGTGAACAGAATTACCCGACTCATGATATGGAGTTAGCGGCTATTGTATTTGCGTTGCACAAATGGAAGCACTATCTTTATGGAGCGAAGTTTGAGATTTTTACGGATCACAAGAGTTTGAAGTACCTTTTCTCCCAGAAGGAGTTGAACAACCGACAGCGCCGATGGATGGAATTGTTGAAGGATTATGATTGTACGATTTCTTATCACCCGGGAAAGGCGAATGTGGTAGCCGATGCGATTATTAGAAAGTCTTATGTGGCTTCGATGATGGTTCGAGAATGGAAAATGCTTGAGGATGTTCGAGATTGGTCTCCTCGTGAATCGAGACATGGGGCTATTTTTGCGAATATTAGGGTGTCTCCGACCCTAATTCAGAGGATAAAGGAAGCTCAGAAAGAAGATCCCGAGTTGGTGAAGATAATGGGTAAACTGAAAGAGAAGAACTTCGAGGATTTTTCTATTAGCTCTAGTGGAGTGTTGACTTTCCGTGGTCGTTTGTGTGTTCCGGATGTTGATGGAATTAAACAGAGAGTTCTTGATGAGGGCCACAAATCGAGGTATACTATTCATCCGGGTAGTACGAAGATGTATCAGGATTTGAAGCAACAATTTTGGTGGATTAATATGAAAAGGGAAATAGCCGAGTTTGTATCGAGGTGTTTAACTTGTCAGCAGGTCAAAGCCGAGCATCAGAGACCCGCGGGATTACTTCAGCCGTTAGAGATTCCCGAGTGGAAATGGGAGCATGTGAATATGGATTTCATTACGGGACTGCCTCGTACCCGTAGGAAGTATGACAGTGTTTGGGTAATAGTGGATAGATTGACCAAGAGTGCCCATTTCTTGCCTATTAACATCAGATATTCGATGGAGAAGCTTGCGACCCTTTATATCGACGAGATTGTTAGATTGCATGGAGTTCCGGTTAGCATTGTGTCAGATCGAGACCCGAGGTTTACTTCTAGATTCTGGAAGGCGTTTCAGGAAGCTTTGGGTACAGATTTGCGATTCAGTACAGCTTTTCATCCTCAGACCGACGGTCAATCCGAGAGGACTATTCAGATTCTTGAGGATATGTTGCGAGCGTGTTCGATAGACTTTTCTGATTCTTGGGATTCGCACCTACCGTTAGTGGAGTTCTCTTACAACAACAGTTATCAGGCTAGTATCGAGATGGCACCGTATGAGGCCTTGTATGGAAGGAAATGTAGATCGCCTATTTGTTGGGATGAGGTTGGTGAAGCGAAAGTTTTGGGTATTGATTTGCTTCGGGATTCGGTTGAGAAAGTTAAAGTTATCCGGGATAGATTGAAGACAGCCCAGAGTCGACATAAGAGCTATGCAGACAACCGAAGGCGAGATCTTAGTTTTCAGACCGGTGATTTGGTGTTTTTGAAAGTATCTCCAAAGGTGGGTATTCGTAGGTTTGGGAAGAAAGGCAAGTTGGCTCCGAGGTTTATTGGTCCGTTGAGATTTTGGGAAAGGTTGGACTTCTAGCGTATCGTCTTGCGTTACCGCCATCTTTAGACCGGTTGCACAACGTGTTCCACGTTTCTATGCTTCGGGAGTATGTTCATGATCCATCTCATGTGTTACCGAGGGTACCGGAGGATATTGAGCCCGATATGTCTTATGAGGAATGACCGGTTCGGATCCTAGATTCCAAAGTCCAAGAGTTGAGAAATAAGAGCATTGCGTTGGTTAGAGTCCTTTGGAGGAATCATAATATAGAGGAGTCGACGTGGGAGCTCCGAGATGAGATCGAGAGGAAATTTCCGTGGCTTTTTGTTTAAGGTAAGTCTCGTTAAAATTCGGGTCGAATTTTCTTTAAGGGGGAGTGAATGTCACGACCCTAAATATAGGCTCTATTTTATTAGTAATTAAATGATTTTTATTTTATTAATTGCTTATTTATTTATTTAAATTATTATTCATTTAAATATTATGTGTGCATTTTATGTTTCATAATAATTATGCTTAGCATTTTAATTGGGTCATTTGGGTTAGTGTGGTATTGTTGGATCTTAATTGATAGTTGGGAGTGTAGTATTTGTGTGTAGTGTGAGAGAGGGGGCCTAAGTGTAAGTGTTTGAAATTATTCCCCTCACCTCCCTCACCTTCTCCCTCACTCTTTCACTCATCTCCCTGGAAACTCTCTCTCTCTCTCTTGGGTATTGGTAATTTTTTCTTTCTTTATCTTCTCTCTTCATTTTCTCCATCTTCCCATCATCATCTCTCAATTCTTAAAACTTGAACCGTGTTTAGATCGTCGATAGGATCGTAGGAAGCCAAAAAGAATCGAAATCCATCAACTTTGAAAATTTGCAAGTAAGTTACTTTTCCCCCATTTCGATGCTAAAATGTTCATATCACGTTTTTATGATGATTGATGTGTTACATTTGAAGTTTGGTTGGGTTTTGAATTTGTTTGGAATTTATTTTGGGTTTTGATCAAAAAATGGTGATTTTGGAATGTTGGGTTTGATTCTTTTTGTTTTGGGTTGATGAATGGTGTATTTGAGTCCCCACCCTAGTTATAAATTGTTTTGGTACATTAGTACATGAGTTGGAAGTTGGGATTTTGGTTAAATGTGTTTTGGGTTGAAAATGGAAGAACCCATGTTGTTCTTCCCGATTTCTGGCAATTCCGGCATATTGGGCGACCGCGCATCTTTCTGAAAGCTTTTGTGCTTGGTTGAGGGCCTTGTTGGGCGGCCGCACAGTCCCTTTTGGGCGGCCGCACAGAACCCCTGAAAATTTACATTTGTTAAAATTGTGTGAATGAAGGATGCGTTTTGGTCTAAGTCTTGGGTGTCCTTCTAGTTGACCTTAGTGAACATTGTAGTACCCTCTAGTGATAGAATTGAGTCCTTTGTGATCAAGTTTGTGTTTGAAATTAATTAAGTATTAATTGTCATTGTTGGAACACTTTATTGATTGGATTTGATTCTTTTGTGAATAAATACGATATGGAATTTGATTAAGTATCATTTTGGGAATGTGGTTCATCTTTGATGTGCGGTTTGTTTTGGTTTACCTTTGTGGTGATTAAATTGGATAGGTTCCCTACTTTGGAACCTTAAGTTGTTCATTCATGCTAAATTATTATTACTTAGCATTTATTTGGAAGCCCAGCTGGCATATTTGTTGCATCGGGCGATGGGAAGGATTATAATGGCAAAGCCAAGTCCATTATAATGTTGACCATTGTTTTGCCCTTACTATACCCCTTCTCCAGATTGGCCTTGGAAAGGATAAGTCAGCGTTCCTTTATGAATGTATCTGGCTAACGGGCATGACTTTGTGTCATGGTCCTTGTCCCTTGTGACACTTTTATGGTTATTGGTTCCGGTACCGGGGTTTTCTCTTCGGCTTTCATGCTATTATGAAGATGATGATTTGTTGATTATTGAAGCTGCGCAGCGATCCTTTATTTGGATGTTCCGGTTTGGAAAACCTTGGCTATATCCTTTGTTATGTGTTTATTTCCGCTGCTATCTGTTATGTGATAACTGCTATGTGCTATCTCTGATTTATTATTGTATATTGCATCATAGCATGTCATGTAGTTGCATTAGTAACTTATTGAGATTTATCTCACCCCCCTTTCTTTTATCTTTGTTTTTCCTTAACCCCCCCCCCCCAGGTGCTAAGGATTAGTCTCACTGATCACGAGAAAGAGGACGTCGAGTGTGGATACATTCTTTTGGGAAGGTTGTTATAGGTTGGTTTACATTATGTAAATGTGTAACCATTTTGGGATAGTTGTACCAAGCAATGACGTCATTAAGATTTGTGTATTTGTATTTTTGTTGTGCATAAACTTGTGGAAGTTTATGATAGCTGTAATTGGTTTTTTATCAAACATGGTTTTGTAAAACTTTGGATCATCACCTTTTGGTATTAAATGGAATTTTTAACTTCAGTATTTCTGAGTTTTGGTTTTAGAGTCGACGTCTAGATCGCGGTCTCGAGCCCGCGGGGTCCGGGGTCGCGACAGCCGAAGTGAATGTGACCTATCATTGTTATGAGGTCCTCGGGTGTCGTGTCGGGAGAGACTGATGTGTCATCCAAGTTCTTGATGATGAGGTCTCGGTGTTTCTTTGATGATGCAATAAGGTCCCAGATGGATATGTTGGTTTGCGTCTTCTTGAGTTGTGTTAACAAAGGATCTTCGGGTATGTCGCGTGCTTGCGATCTTTGAGAAGAGGTGCTGGTTGCTGCAGTATTGGGAGGGATTGTGCTCGTTGTTACTCGGCCACTGCGAGTGAGCACGTTCACGGTCCCTTGTAGCTTCTTCTTCCTATTCTCTAAGACTGCCCTCATAATCTCATCATAAGTCACAACATAACAAGAATTATCAAGTTTATTCATATCATCGGAGCCCTCATTCACAATTGGGATCGAATGAGTGGTTCCTTCAAACTCTCCTACCTCTATTACATTGACACCACCCTCATTAGGGATTATGAATTCCTTCTTGTCTATGAGGTCTTGGATGGTGTTGCGGATAGAGAAGCAATCCTCGGTGAGGTGGCCGGTGCATTGATGGTAGTCACACCATTTATGGTGAGCATGATTGGCACGGAGCGGTTGTGGTTGCTTGTACCCTTGAAGAGGGGTAATTTGTCCCTTGGCCTTTAGAGCTTCATAGGCCTCGGTGATGGTCATGCCGTTGAGAGGAGTGTAGACGCGGTCGTTTTGGAACCGCTTGCCTTGTGGTGGGGGAACCTTCTTGTAATCCCCCTTGTCCGTAGTAACGGAATTGACAGAAGCCTCTTTGTTTCAACTAGAGGCGGCCTTGTATCGGTAAGTAGGAGTGGCCTTCTTAATCTCCTTGAGCAAGTCATCCATGCGTACCCCCGCCTCATACATTTGGGAGAAGTCGGAGTAGCAAGCCCCACTTAGGTGGGTGCGGAGATCAATCTTGAGACACTTGAGAAAGATGTCCATTTGCTCTTTTGTGTTTGGCCTCTCAACAATTTCAGAGAGCTTGTCATTCCATCTCTTTGTGAAGTCAATGAAGGACTCGTTGTCTCTTTGATTGGTATTCTCGAGCTCTTTCCTTGTGGGCCGGTGAGTGGTGTTGCCTTGATATTGATTCTTGAAGGCAAGCATAGCGGCATCCCAATCAAGACGGACAGTGAGTGGGAGAGTTGCATACCAATCCTTGGCCGCCCCCTCGAGGGTGAGAGGAAAGCATTGAGCCATAACTTTTGGGGACACCTTCTTCGGAACCATAGCCCAAATGTAAGTCTCGATGTGGGCCATCGGGCATGAGTTGCCCTTAAACTTGCTAATGTCGGGCATCTTGAATTTGTCGGGAAGAGCGGCCATCGTGCTCATGAGGATGGATGACTGATAAAGGCTTGTGTTGGAGCCTTTTCCCATGTTGAGACCGTCAAATTTCTGATCAATGTAGGCCATGATGGAATCGACCATTTTGGGGTCGTTGTTGTCGGTGCTAGGTCCCCCCACTTTTTTGGTACGGGCACTGACAAACGGGCTTTCAAACAAACCCTTGGTCCACCGGATTCCTCGTTGTCATTAACCCCCTTCTTCTTGGAGAGTTTGAGGAGCTTGGCTTTCAGTTGGTCAACCTCGGCCTCGTGGGCCTCCCTTTGACTGTCGACATGAGCTTGCCACAAGGCTTCTTTGGTTTGAGCCTCGGTGTTAAGAGTGGTGATTTGTTGTTGGAGTGTTTGAACCATGGCAGAAAGCTGTTCGAGAGTCATGGCGTTGTTGGTGTTGGAGTCGCCGGCCATTGATGATGTAGAAGCTGTTGGAGTGATCGGTTCACGGACAAGCCTGTTGGATGAATCTCTGTAGATGCGGAGAGTACCAATCGGACCTATAATTGGAGAAGTAGCCCTTGTCAGTCTCGGTTCACACTTTCGGTCCATGGAGAGGTTGAGAACACACAGTTGGGCACACGACTCGAACCACATAAGAAAAAAGACTCTCTTTTTTTTTTTTTTTTTTTTTATAAGTCGGAGGGAATGGGTCCCTTTTGGGGTTTCTAAGAAAATAATGGAATCGTCACACTAGTATATAGACCATCTCGCGGTCCCATATACTCATCGGATTCCATCACGTTTGTGAATCCTACATGTGTCGGGATTAAACTAAATTAATGTAGTAAAGCATACATGCGGGGACGGATTTTTATTTTCGTCCAAAATAACCACTTTTGGGGATGGATTTTTATTGCATCCGTTTCAACAAGTTGGCATGTATGATTTGAAGACATTAGTTTAGGGAAATCTCGGTACATGGAAACCGACTTGAGTCACGGAGTGTTAGACCCTAACTAGAATTGTGTGGTTTGTGCTCGGCTTGAATATGAGGCTTAAAGGTCACCCCCGGCATGTAGTCATGAACTACGCCACAGGCTGAGGTTTACCGCTTCGAAAGAGCCAAGGTCGAGTGGAGCTTGAAACTTTCTAGGACGGGCCTCGACGGGTTTGGGGTTGGACTTGTGCGACTCGATAGTGAGCAGTTTATAGGAGTAATGTGCACGTAGTGTGAGGTCTATCACGTGACAAAAAATTTATTATTTTTTTTTTTTTGAAAAGAAAAGATAAGAACACAAACACATAAATTACAACTCCCGAATCACCCGTGTGATCGGTAAATAAAACATAAAAATAAACAGTCCAAGGGTTCAATTCTGTTCTGATGCAGGCAACTGTGCCCACACCCCACTGTTCTGTTCAGTCACTGAAACCTGTTCTTGCCCTGGAAATTGGCCCAGAAGCGCACGCCTCGGGCTAGTGTTGTGGGAAGCGCGCGACTGGCGCATAGAAACTGGGAGGCACCCGCTTCTGGGCTCACCTGTCAGATTATCAGAAACTTATGGACTTAGGGGATTGCCCTGGTCCTGATTGTGTGATGGAACCCCTGCAGTGTTTGTTAGCATGAAATAATAGGAAGAATAGGAAGAATACATGGAAGGCGGGCGATTCTGGAATTTGACTCGGGACGCGCGCGCTTTGGACCATGAAGGTCCGAGGCGCGCATTTCCCATGTCAATTTCTAGAATGCCCAGAAAAGTGAATTATGAACAAAAACACAAGTGTAACCCTCAAGCAGTCCCCAGCGGAGTCGCCACTGTAGATACCCCGGGGAACCACGGCTTGGCTAGAGCGCGTGAATTAACCTAGGATGTCTAATTGTGTTTTTAGAATCGCCACCCATGTTTTTGAGGAACGTAAGAAAACCTAATGTTTATGAGCCTAAGTTTGATTTACAAAAACAGAGATTCTTTGGGATGAGGGGTTCGGGGGTTAGGTTACGAAATGGGAAGTACTTAAACACCCATTTCGCCCGAGCAAAGTCGGTCTTGTTTGTTCATAATTCACTTTCTAAGATAAATGTGTTCTTCCTATTAAAATGATGATAAAAAGGGGGTTTAGAGTTTGAAATGTAGGGAGATGACTACTAGGCCAATTCAATGTAATGAAAGGACCGTTGGTGTCATGTCCCAAATGGTTTTGGGTGATTGCACATTTGATCGAAGAAGAAGAAGAAAAGAAGTGCTTAAAACATTTACCTATAGTATTCTTCAAAAAGAGAACCTCTTGTCAAGCCTTGAAGAAGAGGTTGAGTACTTTTGTTGAAGAAATCCCAAAAGAAAGGTCTAGGCAAAGAGTGAGTAAAAGGTCTAAAATGATGATTTTTCCAAGTCCCCAAAATAATGATTTTCAAGGTCCTCCTCCAATGATGGATTGGAGGGTTTTTTATAGTTGAAAAGTGACTGTTTTTGGAGCCAAACGGAGTCTCCAAGAAATCTTTCCCGGGCAAAATCATGTATAATGAGCAAGGGAGAGATTCTTGGGCAGAATCTGTAACTGACACGCCCCAGAAGCGCGCGCATCCCACCTAGGCGGCGGAAGGCGCGCGCGTCTGGCCTCAAGGGGCGGAGGCGCGCGACTCTGAGAAGTGATTTTTGACAGAATGGACTAGAAAGTTAGAACTGTTATTCAGTTTAGTCCCGGGACTTAACGGAGTCCGTCTGGAACTTAACCAAAGTAACAGAAACTAACAGGAAACACTTAAAAGAGGGAGAAACACAAAATTAAGTGTGCAATCGGGGTGAGCGGTCCAAGGCGGGGTGTCTACACATGCCTATTCATTTCTTGTTTCTAATAATTTTTGCTAAGTATTTTGGCTCTACTTAGAAAATGCAAAAATAGCTTGCGGTTCTATCAACATTGAAACCGCATCAATAAAGGTTCAATAAAAGATTCCAGTCAAACTGCAGAGTCAAGAAGGATGACAACGGTTTTATCCAAACCGTATTGTGAAAGATAGTACATCGGTTTGACCTAGTGAAACCGAAGACAGAACTGAGAGATTTCGGTTTCATCAAAATCGAAAGAGAAGAAAGGTATGTCGGTTTGCTCAACAAACCGCTCAGGTATGTATAATTGCAGTTCAGTCCCTACTTTATGCCAGTTCATTTTGAAGGACCTTTTTGCAATTATTTCTGCCGCATTATATGCGATAGACAGGTACGCTGATGTTTAGTTTTCTTCAGCCGTCATGGCTGCTCCACTACCCGAGGTGGTTAATTGAGTAAAAAAGACAATTTTATTTTCATTTTAACTTTTTACCTTCTTCCTTCTTTGGCAAATATATTTTCTCTCTCTTCTGCACTCACCGTACACTCTCTGTCTCTGTTTTATCTCTCTGAAAAATTTCTTTATACTTAAACAAATTTCGTAATGGCACCAAAGAAATCTGATATTGCTTCTGCTTCTACATCATCTAAACCTTCGAAGCCCGATATGGTATGATTTTTTGAACCCAAACTCATTATTTATTTCTTGTCCGCCATTGTTGAAGCTTCAAAGCTTGTTCATCTTCTTTGATTACTTCTTGCTTTTGCTTTAATAGGTTGGTTGGATAATGCTTTTATATGCTTATATATACTGAATGTATGCTTTATTTTGTGATTTGTGTTCAATTTTTGAGCAAAATTGATTTTTGGGTTTTTCGGTGTTCTTCTTATTTTTACAGATTCTGGGTTCATATGATGTTATTTGTCTTTGCTTATTTATAACTTTGTTAGAATCTGACATTTGTGGTCGTATTGGTATAATTCTTTCATGTTTTGGATAAGTTTTAGCTTTGCATATTTATACTCTGTTCTTCGTGTTCTTCGTGCATTCAAACTCTTTTTCAAAAACTTTCCCTTTGATTCTTTTTTCTTTTTACTGTTTACTTATTATTGTTTTTACATTTTTCCCCTCATTTCATTTGTTTGTGCCACATTACATTGTTAGGATTCCTTTGTTACGATTTTGTGAGCTTCACTCAAACCGCCCGGTTTGCTTGATGTTTTAAACCGTAGTTTCTCAAAATTATTTCTAACTTTGAATTTTTTTTCAGGATACATCCAACTTTGTACCAGGCTCTCGAATTGTAGAGGAAGATTTCAAAAGGGATGCAGTTGGAAAGAAGCTATTGCAACTGTTAGAGACATCCAAGCTCCTACCACTGTTCCTTATGGATAAACCTCAGTTTGTCCCTATCATATGTGCCGAATTCTTCGAGAATGGGATCAAGAAAAATGCTGCAATGCTGAATGGGAAAGGTGAAGAGATTAGGGATCTTGAAACTGGAGAAATAAAATTTGAGGATGCTATCAGATCAAAAGTTTGTGGCAAAACTGTGACTCTAACCGCATCAAAGATTGGTGTGCTAGCGGGACTTGAGTTCTCTGGGGTTTTGAGCATCAAATCGGAGCTCTTGAATAGCACAACCATGGAACTGATTGGGATAAACTCCTTCCACACCAGACATTCCTCCAAGAAGGATTTTGGAGAGGTAATGGCACTGCTATGTGATCTGGTTGATACTGCGGTTATGTGCAAGAATGGAAACCACAACAACTTTACATCTGAGCAATACAACTATTGCGTGGCCATTTACAAAGGGAAGAAACTGCACTGGCCTAAGATTATAATGAAAGAGATGATCAATGCACTAAACCGCCATGCACCTGACAAAGCCGCTGGTAAATCCAAGATCAGGACTCACTGCAGGTTGCTAACTAGGTTCTTGCACCAGGAACCAAAAAATTTCAAATTTTCTTGAACTAACAAGGACTACTGGATGGACCCAGCAGAGAAAACCATCTTTGGTTTGCCCAAGTTTGATGCGTTCAGAACTAAGTTTAGATGGAGATTTGCCCAAACTGTATGGAATGAGGACCTATTGCCTGAAAATCAAAGAGGACCTTACCCTGAGGCTTAGCTCAACAAATCAGGCAAGCCGTATGCTGGAGCCGCTGCAAACATTGCCCATGCTACGATGCTAAGGAATGAGGGCCAAACTGAAACCTTGAATAGGTTGGGTCTAAGTGGACTGGATAAAACCTATGCTACGGTTGAGGGGGAGCATGCAGTTGAGAGGGAGCCTGCAGCTCGGTCTAGACCTGCGGCTCAGCCCAAGGAAACCGCAGTGCCAAGGAAGAGGAAAGGAACTGCAATTATTCCTCCTTCAATTTCAAAGGCGGACTTAGCCAAACCCTTACCCTCATCAAAACCTATTCCTCCCAAATCGACCTCAAAACCCTCCACTTCATTTCCTGCAATTAAACTTTCCCCTACCATATCAAAACCTACTTCATCTAAACTACCTTCTTCCAAACCTCAAATTAAACCTCTTTCTCCTATAAAACCAAACGTTGAGAAATCCTTACAGTTTGCTATGGATGCTCATACACTTAAAGCCGCCAAAGCCAAATCCATTCAAACCAAACCTCAATCCCCTTCTAAACCTTCTCCTAAGAAAATCATTTTTTACTTTCTCCAAACCGAACCTTCTTCCCCTGCCAAACTATCATCATCCAAACCGCCTTCTGTTCAATTCACCAAAGAATAGTTGGCTGAAATTTACAAAGCCTTTCCTAATCTGAAACCAGTTTATGAAACCGAGCCTGAGCAGACCGAAGTGTCTGAGGCTGCGGTTCAGCCTGAGCAGACCGAAGAGTCTGAGGCTGTGGTTCAGCCTGAGCAAGCCGATGCATTTGAGGCTGCAGATTTTCCTGAGCAAACCAAAGAGTCTGAGGCAGCTGATGAACCTGAGCAGGTTGATGAACTTGAGGTTCCACAGTTAAAGAAAAGGAGGATATTGGTGAAGAAAAGTGATTATGAGGACCATTGGCAGACAAGGAAATAAGGTGATGTTGACTTCAGTACTGCCTTTGGAAAGAAGGACCATTCCCGTCAATAAGGAAGCTTTACAAGAGAACTACGTGAGCGTGCCGCAATGAGAAAGGCTGGGATAGAACCGATGCTGATTGAAGACTCTCCTCCTACCCTTAAACGAAAATTGGACTTTGACTCACCAGAGCATACTCCCTCTCTGGTTTTGTCATCTCCATCATCTCCGGTTCTACCATCTGCTTCTACTTCGGTTCAACCAATAGCTCAACCTTCGGTTTCACCAATCAAACCGAAGTTAAAGAAAAGGAAGCGTGCTAGAGAAACTGCAGTTTACCTTAAATGGTTCAAGGCTGATATTTCAAGAGAAAGGCGTGCTGGATCCATTGCTCGTGCCACTGCTAGAGCCCTTAAGTCAGGCCGACCCAATCCCTTCTCTATTTATCCAGCCGACGATAGTGAAGCCATTGCTGAACAGATCATTCTTGCTACTGCAAATCAAATATTGGCAGAAATTGCTTATCAGGTTCTGAATGACCCAACCCTTGCTTCTCATTTTTTCCTTCAGTTCAACTGCCAGCTTATTCCCACACTCTTCAAATTGTTCCTTGCTCCTTCACCTTCCATATTTTTAACCATTGATCAATATAGGTCTTTGTGTCCACTTCCCCCTCATGGTCAAACTGCAGACCTTGTTCCTTATTCTTTTTCTTTCCCGTTTGATCCAGTAGAGTTTGAAACCGCCATTAGGGTTTCAATGGGTGAATCATTAGATGATGCCCATAGGATTTTGAAAGGCAAGGCCAAACTGTCTTCTTCTCCTCCCCTTCAAACCAATGATGCCATCTCCATCACTGATGATGATGATGATGAGCCCATTCCTGATTACACTCCTTCTGATGAACCTTTCACTTCCATTCCTTCATATTTACCGTTGCCACTTCGTGCAACCGCAGCAGATTTGGTGGATGCGGTTAGGAACATTTAGTTCCATCAGATGGCCTCAACATCTCGGTTTGACTCTCGCCTGCTGACAATTAAGTCAGACCTTGATGACATTAAGGGGGAGAGAGTTAATGAGAAGTTTGATGATCATTCTAGGCTGCAACAGTTGGATGAAAAATTAAGTGGTATTCTTGAAAACCAACTGGTTCTTCAGGATCTTGTCAGAACCTACAATAAGCTTTTGTCATTGAAACTGCAAGCAGCTGAAGTCAGAGTTGATTCTTTTGATGAAAAGCTTGACATTATGTCAAATCAGATTGCATGCATTGACAACATAACTGCAAGCATTGAGAAGAAGATAAGTGAACCAACCGAAGTTTGGCTTCAAGCTGCTGATTTTGTCTTCTCAACTGCATATGCAACTAGTTTAAGGAATGCTGCTGAAGATGCTCAAACCGATCAGGATCATATTGCAGAGGATGCTGCAGCTGCAAGGGATCCAGCCGATATGGATCAAGTAGATTAGTTTTATTTCCTTGGTCTTTTTGTGACTTGATTTCTTTTGCAATTCTCTTGTAATTATACATTGTCACTCCAAAACCTTATGATTGAATTATAATGAGAATGAATGCATTGTATTTCTGTTTCCAAAACTTTGTTTATTCAAACTGCTTGTTTGTGAAACAATGCTTGCATTTTTTCAAAACTCATGCACTTTATTCATCATGAAAAATATTTTTATGTGCATTTGTTTTTAAGCATTCATTTTAAACCTGCATATCTGATTTTCAAAATCATATCATTATATATGCATCTAAATGTATTTCTTTTCTATCTGTTCTTCATTTCCTTTATTTTTGATAGATTAAAAATCTATGATTCTGCATAGTGTGTGCATTGACTTGGGGCATGCAGTTTCAAGAAAACTTCATTTGGACATGTTATTACCAAGTACAATGTTTTTCTTTATCATAGTGTGGTAATGGCATCAATCAAATAGGGGGAGATTGTTAGGATTCATTGTTAGTACACCCACTTGATTTGATTGATCCATGTCACGTGTATTTTTATGGACTTTAGGACCGCATGTGATGAAGTTATACTTCATTTTTTAGATAAGTCAATTTCTAGATTTTTATTTGTCTAGGCTGAGTTTTTGATTCGGTTTTGTTGGAATAGAGGACCAACCGGGAACTAGCGATCGGAGCAAAAGGAAAGAAATCCGTCGGAGGGACTGACCTTCTGGGCGGCCGCCCAGGGTGATGGTGGGAGACCGCCCACTCTATTAGTTTGAATCGTCAGCCAGAGCACAATAGTGGGTGACCGCCCAAAGGTGTTGTGGGCGACCGCCCAAGTGTCAGGGGCAGTCGGGGCTGATTCGATTTTTGGGCCAGATTTTGGGTTTCCTTGTACGTCTAGGGTTAGGTTTTCATTCTAGGGTGCATATTTAAGCAATGTTCCGCCCCATACTCATTGCAAGATCCTGTCTTGGTAGTGCCCCCAGACGTAGTCAAACATATTGACGAACTGGGTAAACAATTTCTTGTGTTCGTTTTGTTCTTTTGCTTTGGTTTCTTATTTCTTGTGCTTGTTTGTGGTGCCGGGTTTTCTTACGATTTGCTTGGGTGTTAGGTGTTGGAGGGTCAATTCCACAACAACTGGTAACAGAGCTTTGGTTGGACGATCAAAGGGGTTTATCAAGCAATCAAGAATGGTCAAGGATAAATAAGCGGTGGAGAAATTTGATGGGTCTGACTATGGATATTGGAGGATGCAAATAGAGGATGTCTTGTATAATAAAGATCTCTATAAGCCTCTAACAGGAGTCAAGCCGGAAAGTGAAAAACAGGAAGACTGGGATCTCATGGATCGGAAAGCCCTAGGGGTGGTTCGATCTACTTTGTCAAAATGGATCGCGAAGACTACCAAGAAGGCGAAACCAAGGAGTTATTGGATTATCTTACTGAGAGATTTGAAACTCCATCTGCTGCAAATAAGGTTGATTTGATATGCAAGATGGGTAATCTCAAGATGCAAGAGGGAGGATCCATGGCTAAACACATCAATGAGTTTATGGATGTTATAGACTCATTGGCTGCGTTGGAGATTACTTTCGGTGACGAGGTTCATGCGTGTTTATTGCTAGCGTCCTTACCAGGAAGTTGGAGCGGAACGGTGACAGCGTTAAATGCTTCAGCGGGTAAGAACAAATTGAAGTATGATGATGTATGGACTTCCTCTTGGGCGAGGAAAATCGCATAAAGAAGTTGGGGACACCGTCTACTTCGGGATCGGTCTTGGCTACAACTAGCAGAGGAAGGCCGGGTTCTAGCAATAAAGGGAGAACAGGGTCAAGGGAAAGCATAATCGGGGTGGGGATCAGTCTGCGGAGAACAAAGAAAGACCAAGGGTTGCCAGAGGATCGGTTGAGTGCTATCATTGTAAGGAGTTAGGACACTACAAGAGGGATTGTCCCATACGAGGGGATAAATCAGCGAATGTGATAATCGAAGGTGACGATGTACTGATTCTGAGCGATAGTAGTGCGCTAGAATCATGGGTGATGGATTCGCGGGCATCATTCCACTCATGCGGGCATGCAGGAGCGATGGAAAATTACACTTCCGGTGATTTCGGTAAGGTCTATCTGGCGGATGGCGAGCCTTTGGAAATAAAGGGGAAGGGGGATGTCAGAATAAGAGCATCGGATGGGAACGTCTTACATCTACACGGGGTCAGACACATTCCGGGTTTGAAAAAGAACCTGATTTCAGTTGGGCAGCTGGGTGAAGAAGGTTACATGGTAACTTTTAGCTACAGGAACTGGGTTATTACCAAGGAGGATTGTGAGATCGCTCGGGGTAATAGGGAAGGAAGATTGTATTTGACAAACACCAAGGATAGTATCGCGGTGGCGTCAGCCAAGGGTGATACGGATTTGTGGCACTGTCGATTGGGTCACATGGGTGAGAAGGGGGTATCCCCGGTAACTTCTCGGGGTGGTGTGTCATATTATATGACCTTTATTGATGATTCGACAAGGAAGGTCTGGGATTACTTCTTAAAAGGGAAAGATGAATCTTTCAGGATGTATAAGAAGTGGAAGGCCTTGGTGGAGAATCGGATTGGACTCAAGGATAAATGCTTGAGGTCTGTTAATGGTGGGGAGTATGAGCTCTGGGAGTTTGAAGAATGCTGTGATGCGAATGAAATTTGCATGGATATTCTAAACTCGGGTGGGAGCGGCATGGTTCATGATGACCAAGGTAAAGGGGTCACTGAAGATGAACCGAATACTCCAGGACTGGATATTCTGCTGCGCAGATCTAACAGAGAGTGTAGATCGGATGCAAAGGCTCCAGGTTTCTCAAGCAAGGTGAAGTTGAAGCTGGGTATAGATTCAACGGTGCTTGGAGAATAGGGGAGGAGGAAGGCACTACCATGATCGAGGTGAGCACTAGGAAGACACCAAAGATGAGTTGAAGAATGGATACGGGGCTTATATATGCGGTTGATCTCTAGGTGGGAGATTGTTGGAATAGAGACCAACCGAGAACTAGCGATCGAAGCAAAAGGAAAGAAATCAGTCGGAGGGACTGACCTTTTGGGCGGCCGCCCAGGGTCATGGTGGGCGACCGCCCACTCCATCAGTTGGAACCATCAGCCGGAACACAATTATGGGCGACCGCCCATAAGCAAAGTGGGCGACCGCCCAGGTGTCGGGACAGGTCGAGGCTGAATCGGTTTTTGGGTCAGATTTCGGGTTTCTTTATCCGTCTAGGGTTAGGTTTTATTCTAGGATGCCTATATAAGCAATGTTCCGCCCCCATACTCATTGTAACTCCATATTTACATATTATAGTACAAGATCCTGGCTTGGTAGTGCCCCCAGACGTAGTCAAACATATTAACGAACTGGGTAAACAATTTCTTGTGTTCGTTTTGTCTTTTGCTTTGGTTTCTTATTTCTTGTGCTTGTTTGTGGTGCCGGGTGTTTTTTTGCGATTTGCTTGGGTGTTGGGTTGGTAAGGGTCAATTCCACAACAGGTTTACCCGTAGCGGTTTAGTTCTTCAAACCGCACTCGTGCTATCTTTGAACCGCCAACATGGAGCCACATATTTTTCTTCAAACCGCATTTTGTGAGTTTGATGAAACCGTTCTTCAAGACTCTTATGGAACCACTGATGCCAACTTGATGGAACCGCAGATCTTGAAACCGCATATTTCAATTACAAGTGAAACCGCATATCAAGTTCATCCTTGGAACCGCTCCAGTGCATGGTGGAACCGCAGAGCATTTATTGAAGAATTCTCTAAGTCATTTATTCCTTGAGACAAACATTCCCTTTATGACCGTAAAGGAATGTTTCATGACTTGTCAATATAACTTCGAGTTTACTTGAAGTTACTGCAAGGAATGTCGGTCTTGTCCAAGCAATTTGAAATGTTTACCGTTAGTCCTTTTCTGCAACAAATGACAGATGTCAGGTAGTGGTGCTACAACTACCTAGGACTTCAAGACAAAACTAAGGACGACAATGACAGCTGAACCAATGGGATTTCGACAGCAATTGTACCTTCAAATTTAATTCAAATCTTTAACCAACGGTCACAAGGGTGCACTGCCTATAAATAGCATTCATTCATCAACAATGAAGGCTGCTGAGCTTCAAGAGATATTATTCCCAAGTGTTCAAGTTTGCTTTGAAGATTTAAACCCAGAAATTCAAATCTTCATAGATCTCCTTAGAAAACCTAGATTTCTTCATCAAGCTTCAAGCCATACAACCATTCATACTCAGCCTTTACACAGAAAGTTTTCATTTGCTCATCCATCATTTAGAGCATTTGATCCCTTTCCACACACACCCCCGATTATAATCACATAGATTATATACTTCGAAAACACCGGTTGTTATAATAACTTTGTTAGGTTAGATTGATTGTTTAGAGTTTAGATTCATCTTGTAAAACCTCCTCTAAATTAATACAAGTCTAAATCCTAGACTAACCATCTAGGTAGAGGACGTAGTTCATTCAAGAATGAACCTCTTCAAATTGTGTGTTTGATCTTTACTTTCTATCTTGTTATTTAATTTTCTTGTTTGTGGTCTATAACTTAATCCATTTACGAAATGATTTGAAAAGTGAATTGTGTTTTTCTTTGATCTTCAAGTTGAGATTATCGGTTGCCACATAGTGTTTTTATACCGAGTCAAACCGCCCAACTCTTTACATATCCTCTTTGGCCAAACCACAAAACTCCGCTGTGCATTTTATCAGTTCGGTTCTAGTGCTTTGAACCGCAGTTGACAAAACTGATAAGTACTCGGTTGAATTTTCAGGGTATTTTCAGAAAAGGTTTGGACCGCTATTCACCCCCCCCCTCTAGCGGTTCTATACCCTTGTTACCCTCTGGGACCAACAGCTCCCGTGAAAAAAAATGTCCAAGATTAAGTCCACCTTCCGGGTAGACCCCCGCGAGAGAAAAGGTCTAGGATAGGATAGAATAGATCCACCTTCCGGGTAGACCCCCGCGAGAGAAAAAGTCCAAGCTTTGACCAAGACGGTCAAATTAAATTTCCCGGCAGTCCGAAGCGACATAAGTCCAATCTTTTGGTCAACCATCCCGTAACGTAGAGTTGACCAAGTCCAAGATTTTACCAAAGAGGTCAAATCAGACTCCTCGGCAGTCCGAAGCGATATAAGTCCAGTCTTTTAGTTAACCATCCCATAGCGTAGAGTTGACCAAGTCCAAGTTGTGACCAAGGCGGTCAAATTAAATTCCCGGGCAGTCCAAAGCGACATAAGTCCAGTCTTTTAGTAAACCATCTCATAGCGTAGGGTTAACCAAGTCCAAGCTGTGACCAAGGCAGTCAAATTAAATTCCCCGACAGTCCGAAGCGACATATGTCCAGTCTTTTAGTCAACCATCCTGTAGCATAGAGTTGACCAAGTCCAAGCGGTGACCAAGGTGGTCAAATTAAATTTCCCGGCAGTCCGAAGTGACATAAGTCCAGTCTTTTAGTCAACCATCCTGTAGCGTAGAGTTGACCAAGTCCAAGCTGTGACCAAGGCAGTCAAATTAAATTCCCCGGCAGTACGAAGCGACATAAGTCCAGTCTTTAAGTCAACCATCTCATAGCATAGAGTTGACCAAGTCCAAGTTGTAACCAAGGCGTTCAAATTAAATTTCCCAGCACTCCGAAGCAACATAAGTCCAGTCTTTCAGTCAACCATCCCATAGCGTAGAGTTGACCAAGTCCAAGCTTTGACTAAGGCAGTCAAATTAAATTTCCCGGCAGTCCGAAACGACATAAGTCCAGTCTTTTAGTCAACCATCCCATAGCGTAGAGTTGACCAAGTCCGAGCTTTGTCCAAGGAGGTCAAATCAGATTTCCCGGCAGTCTAAACGCGACGTAACCCCAATCTTTTAGAAGCGTGATGATCAAGTAAAGCCCTTAGGTCTTGATCCCCAAAGATAGGACTTTCCTCCATAGTCCCGAAAGTTAGGACTTTCCCCCATAGTCCCCCAAGTTTAGGACTTTCCTCCATAATCCCGAAAGTTAGGACTTTCTTCCATAGTCCCCCAAGTTTAGGACTTCCCTCCATAGTCCCCCAAGTCTCGGATTTCCTTCATAGTCCCCAAGTTCAGGACTTTCCTCTAAGTCCTCCAAAGATAGGATTTTCTTCCATAGTCCCGAAAGCTAGGACTTTCTGTAGACACCCCGCCTTGGACCGCTCACCCCGATTGCACGGTTGATCTTGCGTTTCTCCCTATTTTATGTGTTTTTTGTTAGTTTCTGTTACTTCCATTAAGTTTTTGTCAGACTTCGTTAAGTCCAGGGACTAAACTGAATAACAAGGCTGACTTTCTAGTCCATTCTATCAAAAAAGCCATCTCTGAGTCGCACGCCTCCGAACCTAGGAGCCAGACGCGCGCGCCTTCTGCCCCCGAGGTAGGAAGCGCGCGCCTCTGGGCGTCAGTTACAGATTTCTGTCCAAGAATCTCTCCCTTGCTCATTTTTACATGATTTGCCCGGGAAAGATTTCTTGGTGACTGAGTTTTGGCACCAAAAACACTTTGTTTTCACCTATAAAAACATCCCTTTTCCACCATTTCAAAGGACCGAAAATTCTCTCTACAAAAACTATACCGCAATAATTTCTAAAGTTTTTCCAAGCAATTCACCAAGAAGTGTTTGAAGTCCTTCGAAGCATAGGTAAAAGTCCATCTTCTTCCTTCTTATCTACTTCATCTCTTTCTTTTACTTTAATCAAACGTGAAATCACCCAAATCATTTTGGGACATGACACCAATGATCGCTTCATTTCATTGAAGTTGGTCAAGGAGTCATCTCTCTACATTCCAAACACTCCTTTTTAAACCCCATTTATCATTATTAAGAATAGGAAGAACATTTATTTTATGTAGACTTTGAACAAGCAAGACCAACATTAGTTGGGCGAGATGGATGTTTAAGTACTTCCCATCTCGTAACCTAACCTCCGAACCTCATAACAAGAATCTTTGTTTTCGTATCAAACATAGGCTAAATATTAGGTTTTTCTTATGTTCCTCTAAAACATAGGTGGAGACTCTAAACAAATAAAACAAGTTAGACATCCTAGGATCCTTTCATCGCTCTAGCCAAGTAGTAGGCTTTCCCGGGGTATCTACAGTGGCGACTCCGCTGGGGATGATTTGAGGGTTAAACTTGCATCTCTGTTCAAAGTCTACATTTTTCTGGGCATTTTGGTTCCTGATGGGGGAAGCGTGCGCCTCTGGCCTTCTTGGCCTAAGGCACACGCGTCCCACATCAAGGACCAGAATCGCCCGCCTCCCATATATTCTTCCTATCCTTCTTCTTTTTTCTACACTAATCATTTTTGCAGGGGTTACAATGTATATTCAGGACCAGGGCAATCCCTTGAGTCCAAAGTCTGACAATCTGACAGGTTTACCCAGAAGCGGGCGCCTCCCACAGACTCTGCGCCATGCGCGCGCATCCCATAACACAGGCCAGAGGCACGTGCTTCTGGGTGGTTTTCCAGAACAGAAACAGCTTCAGAATAGAGCAGAATGATTGGGGTGTAGGCACAGTTGCCTGCATCAAGGACTGATTTGGACCTCTTAAACTGATTTGTTTTGTGTTTTTTTATCGGTCACACGGGTGATTCGAGAGTTGTAATTACGTGCTTATTTGCTTCTCTTTCATAAAAAAGAAACTAAAAATGTTTTGTCACATGTTGGACCTCACACTACGTGCACAAATTCCTATAAATTGATCACTATCGAGTCGCACAAAGTTCATAACCCCAAACCCGTCGAGGCCCGTCCTAGGAAGTTTCAAGCTCCACCCGAACTTGACTCTTTCGAAGCGGTAAACCTCAGCCCGTGGCGTAGTTTATGACTACATGCCAGGGGTGACCTTAAGCCTCTCATTAGCCAAGCACAAGCCAACACAATTCTAGTTAGGGTCTAACACTCCGTGACTAAGTCGGTTTTCATGTGCCGAGATTTCCCTAAACTAATGTCTTCAAAACATACATGCCAAGTGGTTATCATGGACGAAATAAAAAGCCATCCCCAAGTGGTTATTATGCACGAAAATAAAAAAATCCGTCCCCGCATGTATGCTTTACTACATTAATTTAGTTTAATCCCGACACATGTAGGATTCACAAACGTGATGGAATCCGATGAGTATATGGGACCGTGAGAAGGTCTATATACTAGTGTGACGATTCCATTATTTTTCTTAGAAACTCAAAAGGGATCCCGTCCCTCCGACTTATAAAAAAAAATCTTTTTCTTATATGGTTTGAGTCGTGTGCCCAATGTGTGTTCTAAACCTCTTCATGGACCAAAAGGGTTACTCAAGACTGACAAGGACCTCTTTTGCAATATAGGTTCAATTGGTACTTACCGTGTCTACCGGAATTCAGCGAATCGGTTAGTTCGTGAAGTGATTACTCCAACAGCTCCGACAACATCAATGGCCGGCGGCTCCAACACCGACAACACCATGTCTCTTGAGCAACTCTCAGCTATGGTCCAACTTCTACAAGAGCAAGTCTCCACCCTCAATAAGGAGGCCCAAAACAAAGACGACCTCTAGCAATCCCATCTTGACAATCAAAGGGAGGCTCACGAAGCCGAGATGGACCAAATGAAGGCTAAGCTCACCATCCTTTCGAGTGGTAAAGACAAAGAGAACAATGAAGAATCCGAGTGGACTAAGGATTTGTTTCAAAGCCCTTATGTTAGTACCCGTGCCAAGAAAGTGGAGGAATCGAGCACCGAGAACAATGAGCACAAGATGGTTGATTCAATCATGGCCTACATAGACCAACGCTTCAACGGTCTCAACATGGGGAAAGGATCTGACACAAGACTTTATCAATCATCCATTCTCATGAACACAATGGCTTCTCTTCCCGACAAGTTCAAGATGCCCGACATTAGCAAGTTCAAGGGCAACTCTTGTCCCATGGCACACATCGAGACTTACATATGGGCTATGGTTCCAAAGAACGTCTCTCCTAAAGTTATGGCACAATGCTTCCCTCTTACTCTCGAGGGGGCGGCAAAAGATTGGTATGCGACTCTCCCACTCACAGTCTGTCTTGATTGGGACGCCGCCATGCTTGCCTTCAAAAGTCAATACCAAGGCAACACCACTCATCGCCCGACCAAGAAAGAGCTCGAGAACACCACCCAAAGGGACAATGAGTCCTTTATTGATTTTACAAGGAGATGGAATGACAATCTTGCCGAAATTGTCGAGAGGCCTAATACCAAGGAGCAAATGGACATATTTCTCAAGAGTCTAAAGATTGATCTTCGCACCCACCTAAGTGGGGCTTGCTATGCGGATTTCTCTCAAATGTATGAGGCGGGGATCCGAATGGATGAGTTGCTCAAGGAGATCAAGAAAAGTGCTCCTAGCTTCCGTTACAAGGCCACCTCTAACTCCACCAAAGAGGCTTCGGTCAATGCCATCACTACTGACAAGGGGAATTACAAAAGGGTTCCTCCACCTCAAGGCAAGAGATCTCAAAATGACCGTGTCTACACTCCTCTCCAAGGCATGACTCAAACCGAGGCCTTTGAAGTTCTCAAAGCAAAGGGCCAAATCACACCTATACAAGGGTATCAACCCAAGTCGATCAATGCCAATCATGCTCATCACAAATATTATGGCTACCACCAACATAGTGGCCACACCACCGAGGAATGCTTTGTCCTCCGCAAAGTCATCCAAGATCTCAGAGACAAGAAATAGTTCATAGTGCCTAGTGGTGACGATGTCAATGTAATAGAAATAGGAGAGTTTGAGGACACCACTCATTCAATCCCAATTGTGAATGAGGGCTCCAATGTGATGAATAAATTTGACAATTCTTGTTACGTTGTGACTTATGATGAGGTAATGAAGGAAGTATTAGAGAATAGGAAAAAGAGGCAAGATGGGAATGTCAACATGCTAACTCGATCCGGACGAGTCATAGCAAGCAACCTCACTACTTCTGCACCAAGCACCTCTTCTCAAAGATCGCAAGCTCGCGACACTCCCGAAGATCCTTTGTTGATACAACTCAAGAAAACTCAAGCCAACATTTCCATTTTGGACCTCATTGCATCCTCAAAGAAGCACCGAGATCTTTTCATCAGTAATCTCGACGACACATCAGTCTCTCCCGATACAACTCCCGAGGACCTCACTGCAATAATAGGCCACATTCATTTTGGCAATGACATCACTTTTGCCGACATGGACCTTCCACCATTTGGGTCCGATCATAATGAGGCCATCTATCTCAAAGTGAGAGCAAGGGGGAGACCTATTTCAAGAGTCTTGGTTGATGGTGGTTCCGCACTCAACTTGATGCCCGGCCGAATCATGGGCATACTGGGGCTTAAGAATTCAGACTTAAAGCCTTCTACTCAAGTGATCCGAGGTTACGACAGCACTGCCCACACAGTCATGGGTATGGTGGAAATAGACATTGAGATTGGGAGCATGGTTATGTCCGTCCCGTTTCAAGTGCTCGATGTACCTTCCTCGTTCAATTTGCTCTTGGGCCGACCATGGATACAGTTCCAACGCCTTTCCTTCGACTCTCCATCAATGTGTCAAGTTCTGAAATGGAGACAAAATAGTGACCGTCATGGCAGAAAACGTCACTATCCACAGAAAAGGGGAACCCATTCATCAAGTACAGCATGGGTTAGCCGATTCTACTCTCTCCGGCGTCTCAATCAACGCCATCGACAAAGAATGGGGGAATGAATCATGGACCCTTGGCAATCGCAAAGTCCTCCGCATAATGAGGAATATGAATTACTTTCCCGGTCTAGGCCTAAGGAAATACCAACAGGGTAGAATGCAACCCATGGAGGTTCTTTTTGTTAAGAACACGTTCGGTTTGGGATATGAGCCTTCTAAAGATGACTTAAAATACGAGCAAGCCGTTAACAATGAAAAGGCCCGAGCTTGGAGGGAAGACCGTCATTATGAGATTCCCAATTTGAGGCCTTACCGCAAGACACTAAATGGCTACTTCGTCCGTCAAGAGGCAGACATCCCGTACGTAATCTTTCCCGAGCCATGGGTTAACAGCAAGGGCATCAGAAAGCCCGGTCTTGAAATCTTTGCCGACTGTGAGATTCAGAAATCCAAAAGGGAACCAACTCCCATGTCGCCCCGAGAATGGTGGGGGAAGAAAGTGACCATAGAGTCTGAGACAGAGATTACCGTGCGGGAAGAATTGACGGATTTAGCCTCTATGTTCGAAGAACTCGCCATCATGGACTAGTGCCAAGTAAATGCCATCTATGACCCTAACACAAGAAGGGAGACTATCAGCGAGATCCAGCCAAGCTCCGAGCCAATCAACAACTGGTATTCTACGAAGGGGCCCATAGTATCCTAGGAATTCTTGGACAAGAAGATGGGTTGCATTCCACGCAAGGTCACAAAGGAAGACTTGTTCACATTCACTTTCGAGTCGGAGAGTGTTTCCGATACCCTCACCCAAGAGGATATGGAGGCCATAGCCGAGCGTGTGTTCCCTTTCTTTGTTAATGAAAAATTTGATCTTTCCAAGTACCCCGAGATTGCAAACATCATGAATGATGAATTAACTAATAATGAATCTAATGAACTAGTTAATAACGATTCAAATAATGATGAAATAGACCACGAAAACACAACATACTTAAATGAACTTGCTCAACAGGTCCGTAGTCGTGGTGAAAATGGTCCAGGGGCTGACGAAGATTTGCATGTTGTTAATCTGGGTACCGACGAAGAGCCGAAAGAAACCAAGATCGGAAGCTTCTTCAAGGGGGAAGAGAAAGAAAGATTGAATGCACTACTCAAAGAGTTCGTGGATGTATTTGCATGGTCATACAAAGACATACCGGGTTTAGACAGAAAGATCGCTGAGAACAGAATTCCGATCAGAGATGATACTAAGCCGACAAAGCAGAAACTCAGAAAGATCAAGCCAGAATGGTCTCTACAAGTCAAAGAAGAGATAGAGAAGCTTCTCAGTGTGGGCTTCATCAAAGTTATTGAGTATCCGACATGGTTAGCCAATGTGGTCACAGTCCGAAAGGCTAATGGTAAGGTCCGTGTATGTGTGGACTTCCGGGATTTGAACAAAGCTTCTCCAAAGGATGACTTTCCACTACCCAACATTGACATGCTAGTCGACTCCACTGCTGCCTACGAGGTCTGCTCGTTTGTGGATGGTTTCGCTGGGTACAATCAGATTCTCATGGCCGAGGAGGATCAACACAAGACTATTTTCACAACACCGTGGGGCACCTTTTGCTACACAGTTATGCCGTTTGGGCTAAGGAACACTGGGGCTACTTATCAAAGGGCCGTGACAGACTTGTTCCATGACATGATTCACAAAGAGATCAAGGTCTACATGGATGACATGATCATCCACTCGAAGGGGACCGACGGTCAACATTTGATCGACCTCCGCAGGTTCTTTGAAAGGCTTTGACAACACAAGATGAGGCTCAATCCCGCAAAGTGAACTTTTGGGGTTATCTGAGGCAAGGTTCTTGGCTACATGGTCATTGAAAGGGGAATTGAAGCAGATCCCTCAAAAATCAAGGCAATCATTGACATGCCTCCTCCCAAGACACAGAAAGAAATCAAGGGTTTCATGGGTAGACTTCAGTACATCAGTCGGTTTGTGCACCAGTTTACTTCCAGGTGTGAGCCAATCTTCAAGCTACTCAAGAAGAATGTGGCTCTAGAATGGACCGACGCTTGCCATGAAGCTTTCGACCAAGTGAAGCATTACATGACATGCCCTCCAGTATTGGTTCCACCTCACAAGTAGAAGCCTCTCTTGCTTTACCTCACAGTGAATGATGAAGCCCTAGGGGCTATGCTAGCACAAGAGAAACGAGACTCCACAAAGGAGAATGCCATTTATTTTTTCAGTCGCCGATTTCAAGGGGCGAAAAGAACTACTCCATCTTGGAGAAGTCATGTGCAGCTGTAGATACCCCGGGGAACCGCGGCTTGGCTAGAGCGGTGAATTATCCTAGGATGTCTAATTGATTTTAAGAGTCGCCACCTATGTTTTAGAGGAACATAAGAAAAACCTAAAGAAAGCCAATTTTTGTACGAAAACCAGAGATTCAGGAGAGAAAGGGTTCGGGGGTTAGGTGACGGAGTGGGAAGTACTTAAACACCCACTCCGCCCCGCTTACGCGGGTCTTGCAACTTTTGGTGTTCTAATGCTAAATGTCCTTCAATAAAAAGTGCTAACAATTAAAATGAAAAGAAGGGGGAAATAAAGAGATACATAATTTTATTGATTTAATTTATGCTAAATATTACATCTTGAATTATCCTAACAATTACATTAATAATAAAATGGGGAGATTAAAGTAGAGATTAAAATGTAGGGAGATAACCTTAACCAACTTTAATATAGTAAAGTGGTCATTTGGTCATGTCCCATTGATGGGGATTGCATGCATTACCAAGACATGTGAAAATAAGAGAAGAAGAATAAAATACCTTAAGAAAGTGGGCTTCAAACTTGGACTTAAAAATGGTGTTGTTGTAAGGAAATTGTTGTAGAACAATTTGTGTAGAGTTTTGTTGTGTTAAACTCTTGTTGGGAGAACTCTTGTAAAGAGAATTCTTGGGAGAATTATGTATAGTGTATTTGTGTAGAGATTTCAAGTCAAAAGAGAAGGTCCTAAAAGTCTAGAGTTTCGGCTAGAGAGAAAATGTTGAGGTCCCCTTTCTAAGGTAAAAAGAAGAGGTTTAAATAGGTGAAAAAGAGAGGAAAATAAGCTTTTCTAACCAATAAGAAAATAAAGAAAAATAAATAATAAAGAGAAAATCAAATAAAATAAAAAAGGATAATTTATTTTAAAGATATGGCTAGAAGTGTGGGATTGGGAGTTACAAAGCTAGGGGGGATGAATGTGGAATAAAAACATGTGATGAAAACATGTGTTTTTGACTCTAAAAATGGAGGGAAAAGGCTGCAATCCGTAACAGTCAAAATGGGAAGCGCGCGAATCCGGCCTTTGGGGCGAGAAGCGCGCGCGGCTCATTGACAGTGTCGGAGGCGCCCGTGGGTGAAAATAACAGAATGACAGAATGTCTCTAAAATTTAACTCTGTTATGCAGTTTAGTCCAAAACTAACGGAATCAGTTAGGAACTTAACGGAAGTAACAGAAATCAACAAAAACAAGTTAAATAAAAATATTATGTATGCAATCGGGGAGAGAGGTCCAAGGCGGGGTGTCTACAGAGCCCCTCGGCGACGTGGATTGCAAAGCAAAACGCGTCAACGAAAAGAAAGACAACCGCTGAGGACATCGACAAGAGAAAACAAACACTTGATAAAATAAGAATTTGAAATTTGCGAAGGATAGGGGTGCGCTCCTTGTATGAGCAGCTTTATTGATATAGAAAGGATATGGCGGGATCCGTTTTGCTGAAGCGGGATCCGTTTGCTGAAGCGGGATCCGTTTGCTAATGCGGGATCCGTTTGTTGAAGCGGGATCCGTTTGCTGATGCGAGATCCGTTTGATGAAGCAGGATCTATTTGCTGAAGCGGGATCCGTTTGCTGATGGCGGGATCCGTTTGCTGATACTGGATCCGTTTGCTGAAGCGGGATCCGTTTGCTGATGCGGGATCCGTTTGCTGATGCGGGATCCGTTTGCGGATGGCGGAAACCGAGGCTCCGTCTGCCTATATGTGATATTGTTGTGTTTCTTGATGGAAAGGTGGTGATTTTACGGCTCACCATGGACCGAGTTATTGTCATTGAACTGTAATTGTTTGACTCTGTGGGATGCAGGCGTAGTTGACGGTGGATCACTTTCTGCTGAGGATGAAGTGCCTTGAGTTGCAAATGTTTTTGACCTTGTGGTGGTACCTATTAAGTGTGTGCTTTAAAGGTATATGTGCTTGTGACATGTATGAGATGTGAAATGGTTGTTATGAGAGAAATTGTGCTTGTGGTCTGATGTGATGTGATTTGAAGGCAGTTTTGCATGAGAGAGAATTTTTGTAAGAATGGAGAAAGTGATTTTATGTGCGGTGTGATTTGAGGAAAGCCTCGGATGTATTCATACCTTCACTTACCATTGCCGTTGGATGGATTAGTGTTGTGGCGGTGGATGCCTTGATGCTTTTGATGAAGAATGTCCATGCTTTGGATGGAGAATGATGATGTTGGTGATGATGAATTGTTTTTGCCTTTGATGGAGTGTCGGTGAGGTGGTATTTTGGGTGATGGGTTGGTCGTGCCAAAAGGCTGCCTACATATCCTTTTAAGAGAATCAGACCAGCGTAGTTCAAGGATAATGGAGAATGCTGGGGGAGAATGCTAGGAGCAAAGCAAAAAGGAAACACATAATTTTGCGCAAGAAAAGAAAAAAGAAAATAAAATCTTTTTTTTTAATTAGAAAGAAAAGAATATGCACACACGTGAGAAAAAGATTTTTTTTAGTTCGTGGGTGAACCATTTTAACCATTGTGTGTTAGTAAAGCCAACCCAAGATCAAGTCATGTTCAATCGAAGTCCGGATTGCCTTGCTTGAATTCTGTCGTCGTTGCCGTTGTGTCCAACGAAAAGTGATTTCTAGCCCCAAGAGATGTGTCAGTTATGGGGCTCCAAAAGACATTCGATGCCGAGATAAGGGGTTGTTGATTGTAAAGCCCCTAGAATGCCTTTGATGCCAAACTATGAGAGACTTGCATAGCCCCAAGATGAATCGACTCTTGACCTTTTCAAATAAATCGCCTTTTGCTGTTGACGTGAGCAAGCTCCAAGAGAAGATCATTGATACCAAGCTTTGAGAGATTACTAAGCCCCAAGTGTCGTGGGCTTGTTTTTGCGAGCTTGTAGATGGCGTGTATTGAGAGCGAATGCACCATTGGGTAGAATTCATGAAAGTGATCTTCCTCTTGTTTGGAGATGAATGGCCCTTTTTTTGTGGTTGGTACCCAAGTGGCGGAGGGTCCATGTTGAAAATGCAGTAGAATCTTCGGGAAATGTCTCGTGGGTGATGGTGATGTTGTTGCGGATGATAGGTTTTTGACATGATAAAGTCTCAAACGGTACGTTTTCTTGAGTCTTCTTGAGTTGAACTAATAACGGATCTTCAGATGCAGCCTGTGCTTTTGATCTTGGAGAGGGGGTGCAGTACTTGCAGAAACATTGGGATTGGCTTAGGCATTTCCCGCTATAACCCAGCCACGTGAGTTTAGCATATTGAATCCTTTTTCCTTTTCTCTTAGACTTCCTTCATAATCTCGCTGAAAGTTTTAACAAAAATCATCAAATTCATTCATAACATCGGAGCCCTCATTTAAAACCAAGAGACCTTTGACTTGAGGTGTTGGGAGACCCTTGAAGCTTGATCTCTTTCATATAAGACTTCTCCACATTGCATTGCTTGAGCATTGTTATCCCAAAAGACTGTCGGTTGCGAAGCCCCAATATTGCCCTTTGCTTGTATCACTGTAATGCCGTAGCCCAAAAGATTGTAGATTGCGAAGCCCCTTGAGACCTTCGGTGCCGAATTGAGGAAGCTTCCAATGTTGCACATGACTCCACCGGGGATACTGAAGTGAATTTCCTCTTGCCGAGGGAGCCTTTAAAACTTGATCGTACCCCCTAGAGTGACACCATTGATTAGGAGTGGAACGAGAAGGGCATATCCTTGATCGGGGGAACAAGTATGAGCATACATAATAAGAAGGTGATTCTCGACATTCCTTTTGAGAGACTTTGAGGATAGTCTCTCAGATCTTTCTTGAGCGTAGACCTAGGGCTCATTAACTGTCAAATTATAAGGATCCTGCCCCCGCGCGGAAACGCGATGGTGTATGGGGCGAAACGCCAAACACGGGAACCGGTCAAATTTAACGGAGTCGCCACATTTTGTTAATTTTAAACCCAACTAAATGACAAAGGTTTGAGTTCAAAGGTTCGGAGGTCATGTTACAACTTGGGAGGAGTTTTTACGTCCTCACAAGTTGCCTCGGACAAAGCCGAGTCTCCCTAAGTTAGTTAAAATGTGCATATGTGTGTGTGTGTATTTAACGGAAAGAGTTCTGTTGTTGATTTTATTTGAGAAACTCGGCTGAAAAAGGGTCCTTGAGTGATAAGATAAAGGTCAGAGGGCAAAACTGGCAATTTTTCCCTCCTACCTAAAGTAGCCGTACGGCTGGAGGAGGCAATTCTGGGATTTTTACAGTTTGCTCAAGAACAGTCCAGTTCAGAACAGAAACAGGGCATTCTGTCTGAAGCTGGACAAACTGTTTTTTATCCCAATTTGCAAGAAATCATTTTACAAGTTTTATAACGTCATTCCTATGCTAAATGATCATCACTTGGTCCCCCAAAACAAGTATTTGGGTGTGATCATGAGCAATCATAGGAGAAAATCAAGAAAGTTGATGAATGTCCCCTTTGGACCAAAGTTGGTCATTTGGTGAATAAAGATTGGAACTTTATCACCAAGATGACATCTTTATGACTTAAAATCCTTCCAAGAGTCAAAATAACACATAAAGATTGAATCTTTATGACCCAAAAGTGGGATTTTGAGGCTAAACCAAAGAGGAAAATGATGAACACTAAGGTTTCATCACCCTCATGATTATCATGGCCAAACAAGCATAACATTTAAATGAATAAGAAATGTAAATGACAATCAACAAGTCTATGAGTGTCTAGGTTTAGAACCTCTTCCATACAAGGTATGGAGGGCACCTTGGAACTTCTCATAGCTTGGACAAGATAGTAATGTAATAGATAGGTATATAGTGCTTGATAATGGACAAGTCTTGCAAGAAATAAAAGGTGCTTGAAATGGACAAGTCTTTGCATGAATGAAGAATAAATACATGTATAACCAAGATATAAGAAAGAAAATAGGAGTAAGATGAAGAGAAAGGAGGGGGGAGGTGGCTTTACCTATGATGGTTATGGCCAATCTTCCTTTCTTCTCTCCTTTTTTGGTTTGTGATCACTCTCACTCTTACTCTGTGGTAATTCCAACAGAGTGACCTCCCTAATGTGTCTTTCTCCCCCCTTGAAATGATCAGCAAGGGGTTCTATTTATAAGGACTGAGGGTGCCCAAACCAGCCGTACGGCTAGGCCCCTCTAGTCCCCAAAGCATCCGTACGGCTCAGCCTGGCGAGCTTCTGGATTTTTCCAATTTTATACCAGAGTAGTCCTGGAATTTATAGTTTATCCTAGGGAGGTCATGTCCTATTAGCTTATCCCTGAAACGGTTCTAAGGCTACCTCTAAGATAGGTCGGTTTCAGATTGGGGTACTTACAGAGCCCCTCGTCAACGTCGCTTCGAAGGAGCGGGGTTTTCGATAGAAATAAGCATCCCAATCTGACGGGACGACGGCTTTAACCGATTTTGGTTGCATGGCTGGACCTAGTGGTATAGGATTCCTACGTATCCCGTTCGCGGGGAATCAAGCCTAACGTAGTTCGGGGGTACGTAGGGTTACTAAGGTCCTCAAGGAGGCATGACTCTAGGGGTCAGAGGCGAGACATGGTCAACTTGGCTCTATGAGAGGGTTGACTTGCTGGGGATATGGTCAACTTGACTCTATAGGAGAGGGTTGACTTACAGGTTTTTACTGGGCTTACGTCGGGGATGGCCTAGTTTTTATCTTTGAAAGGGTCACTCGGGGGATTTAAACTTTATCTCACAAGGGGTCACTCAAGGGCCCTAGACTTGTCTCAAAAGGGGTCACTCAAAAGACCTAAATCTTTTCTCACATGGGGTCACTCTAGGGACCTAGGCTTTATCTCACAGGGGCTTGACTCTCATTTGGTCAACCTAAAGGGTTTGTCAACTTTTTCATCATTCCATCTTTTGGTCAAAATCGGGGTTTTGGTCAACTCTGACTACGAGATGGTTGACTAAAAGGAGGGTCTTACGTCCACTCGGACTGCCGGGTCAAAACATTCGATTCAACTCCACCTTTGGGGAGTTTAATAAGGCAAACTAGTCTTACATCCCACTAAGGACTGCCGGGATAAAGGTTCTAGCCTATAATGACTATTCTGAGTCAAGGTTTGGCCAACTCCATCTTTGAAGAGTTTTGACGGGAAAACTGGTCTTACGTCCCACTAGGGACGGCCGGGATAAAGGCTCTAGCCTATAACGACTATTCTAAGTCATAGCTTGACTGGGGTCAACTCCATCTTTGGGGAGATTGACAGGAAAACTGGTCTTACGTCCCTCTAAGGACTGCCGGGACAAAGGCTCTAGCCTATAACGACTATTCTAAGTCATAGCTTGACCGGGGTCAACTCCATCTTTGGGGAGATTGACGGGAAAACTGGTCTTACGTCCCTCTAAGGACTGCCGGGATAAAGTCTCTAGCCTATAACGACTATTCTAAGTCATAGCTTGACCGGGGTCAACTCCATCTTTGGGGAGATTGACGGGAAAACTGGTCTTACGTCCCTCTAAGGACTGTCGGGATAAAGGCTCTAGCCTATAACGACTATTCTAAGTCATAGCTTGACCGGGGTCAACTCCATCTTTGGGGATATTGACGGGAAAACTGGTCTTACGTCCCTCTAAAGACTGCCGGGATAAAGGCTCTAGCCTATAACGACTATTCTAAGTCATAGCTTGACCGGGGTCAACTCCATCTTTGGGGAGATTAATGGGAAAACTGGTCTTACGTCCCACTAAGGACGGCCGGGATAAAGGCTCTAGCCTATAACGACTATTCTAAGTCATAGCTTGACTGGGGTCAACTCCATCTTTGGGGAGATTGACAGGAAAACTGGTCTTACGTCCCTTTAAAGACTGCCGGGACAAAGGCTCTAGCCTATAACGACTATTCTAAGTCATAGCTTGACCGGGGTCAACTCCATCTTTGGGGAGATTGACGGGAAAACTGGTCTTACGTCCCTCTAAGGACTGCCGGGATAAAGGCTCTAGCCTATAACGACTATTCTAAGTCATAGCTTGACCGGGGTCAACTCCATCTTTGGGGAGATTGACAGGAAAACTGGTCTTACGTCCCTCTAAGGACTGCCGGGATATAGGCTCTAGCCTATAACGACTATTCTAAGTCATAGCTTGACCGGGGTCAACTCCATCTTTGGGGAGATTGACGGGAAAACTGGTCTTACGTCCCTCTAAGGACTGCCAGGATAAAGGCTCTAGCCTATAACGACTATTCTAAGTCATAGCTTGACTGGAGTCAACTCTATCTTTGGGGAGATTGATGGGAAAACTGGTCTTACGTCCCTCTAAGGACTGCCGGTAAAAATGGTTTTCGTATCCTAAACTGACCACTCTGGGGGCGGGACGAAGGTTTTTAACTTGAAAGGTCACTCGGGGGACTACAGTTTTAACCTAAAGGGTCACTCGGGGGACGAAGGTTTTAACCTAAAGGGTCACTCGTGGGACGAAGGTTTAAACTTAAAGGGTCACTCAGGGGACGAAGGTGTCAACCAATAATGACTATTCTAAGTCAAGGTTTGGTTTGGGTCAACACTACTCTACGGGACGGTTGACACATTTTCTTGACACCGGGGAAGAGCCTAGGGGCGACCTTTAAGGCGCAAGACTTTGGAAAAATCATTTTAAGAAGAGGTCAAAAGCATTTTGCTTGAAACATTGTTTTTGATAAATGATGCCAAATGGCCAAATTTGAAAATGCTTACTTCTAAAGGCAAATCTTTTAACGAAGCATGTTAGTCAAATTTTTGATTTTAGCTTAACCGCGAGGTTTGTTATGCATAAAGTCCTTTGGATTTGGTCCATTCGTTGAGAATTAACCGTTAGTAAGAAATCTGCTTGTCACTGTTTATGGGGATAGCCCTAATGTCATCTTTGTCGGTGTTGGGGTAGCCCCATGTCTTGCCGTCGTTGATGCGGAGGTAGCCCCATGTCCTTTGAAGTGAGGTTAGGAACCCATCCCTTTTTCATGACGCACCCTTTCTTTTGCCTAGGCCGCCCTTTCGGGTTTTCAACCTAGCGGGCATCTCTTTTTGCGTCTTTTATGGCACACCATGTTTTTTGCCTAGGCCGCCCTTATGGGTTTTCAACCTAGCGGGCTACTTTTTTGGTGCCTTTTTCTTTCTTTTCCTTCTTCTTTATGAGTGAACCAGCCGACTCAATATAACGGGTATCAAAAGTATTTTCTTGGAGGAAACATGTAAGGGCATTTTATTTGGGAGAGAGTCCCTTTTTGTTGGTGAGCTCTTTGGGCAATGTATCATGAAATGGGAGGAAGCCCTTGCTTGACAGAATACAAGTGTTTAGCTCTTTCCTAAGATGTAGAGAAGAAGACTTGTCGAGACATTTGAAATTTGCCTTAGTCAATATCATCGAATGATTGCTGGAATGGACCATGTTTATTATTAAGTCAAGATTGTAACAAACAATTAGCCTTAACATGTATAAATGTTGTGATCAATTAAGATTAAGATTCGATCAATGGCAAGATCAAAAGGTGTTTATGGGGAGATTGGTCATTATCTGGGAAATTGGTCATTGATGGGACCAAGGGAAGAGAACCGGGTAATTTTGGGAGGATCGAGGTTTGATGGATTCATTTCATGCTGTGACCGGACCCGAAGGTTGCCTACGTTCCCCTCAGTTTGAGGAGCTCAGGTCGCCGTAGTTCGGCCGTGGGGCCTTCTTTTGCTGGGGTTGGTGTCCTTTCGAAAGATGTTATTGCTTTGCTGATGTAGATCGCTTTTCTTTGCGGTGAACTCCTCGGGATGTTCTTTGAGGTGGACTTTTGCAGTGAGCTTGGTGAGCTTTTGAGGTAAACTTCCTCTTTGCCAACATTCATTTGCTTTCCTTTTTTCCATTATCCGTTTCTTTCTCTCTTATCATTTTTTTTTTTTTTTTTTTTTTTAGGGAGAGGGGAAACATTAGTCCCAACTTGCTATCTTGGACAATGGCTCATTTTGTAGCCCCTTGGTGGAATTCTGCCACTTCTTACTTTGACTTTTGAAGATCTGGGAAGTCCTTTGCTTGGTTGCGCACGCGCGATCGTGGTTGAATCTTGGTGGTTGAGCAACAACATCCTCGCCTTTTCATTGTCTCGGGATGCCTTTGATGCGCATCAAGGATTTGTATAGGAAAGGTGTATCGGGTTGTGTATCGGGGTAATGTATGAGGGAAGATTTGCCATTGATGGTTTCTTCATGCCAATTGATCACAACATTTATTCATATCAAGATTAATTGTTTGCATTTGGCGTTTTTCATTTGTGTTAGGTCCATTCATCCTTAATGAGTCGTCATTGACTAGTATGCTTAGAGGTCAATTCGTCATTTTGGGGACGTAGCAATCAATTGATAATAACAAGCAAGGCAATTTCAAGAGTAAACATATATTGCAAATAATGTCTCAAGTCTAGAGAGAAGAGAAGGAAAATGACTCTTTTATTTAGATAACTTTGTACATACATGTCCAAGTGCGAAACTCTGTAGAAATAAAAAGACACGGTCCAGAATGGACTCCTTTTTTTTCTTTCTAGAACCTACGAGGCTGGAAGACTCACATTTTTTTTCTTTTTTTTAAGGATGGGTTCCCATAAAGCACGATGATCCATTTTCTTCCACAGTTGTTGGAGGGGTTGTCGGCGGCATATTCCATGTCTTCCACGGGGAACTCGGGTTCCATGTCGTCGGGAAAGATGTCGCGAGGCCTCCACTTGGCTTGGCGTTGCAATTGCCGGGGTCGTCTACTTATGAGGGCGAGTTAGGAGCTTGCCTGTTGGCCAAGCCTTTTGGTGATTCCCTTTCCAAAGTGCATAACCTTCGTGTATGGCACTTGACGAGGGCACAGTCTTTCATTTGGTGTAGCCACTCTCAGGCTCCTGAAGCTCGGGCCTCTTCTTGTGGACGGTGTCCCAATTTCTTGGTCTTCCCGCTCATGTGTATGGTTGTCTCGGACGCCAATTCGGATGTGGGCTCCTTGGACGATGTTTCCGGGGAACAAAACTGCAAATTTAGCATTTTAAACCTCAAGGTGAAATTATTAACCATGATTCGAGAAGCATGCTTCATTAGAGGATTAACCTTTTAGGCAAACACGACCTTTTATTTTGAGAAAACTTGATCTCCATTTTTCTTTTTCTGAAAGACACACTTCTTGTTTTGGGTGAAAAACTCACACACACATTTTTGTAAACTTTTTGACAAGGCAAAAATGACAATAATAATCTTATTAATGAGAACTGATAATGGACCCAAAATGGTCACCACATGGCATCAACCGGGGAATTAAGACTTTAACTAAACCTACAGACATCTTAACCGACTTTCCCTAAATACTTATCACACGTCCTAACAATGGACTTTGACTCTTCCTAAAAAGGGGCGATGGAAGGGGTTTTGAAGCTCATCTTCTGTTACGGCAACCACAGCGCCATCAAGTTCCCAAACCAGGGCGTTTAAGCTTTCCTTGCGCGATTAACTTCCGGATGATGCGTTTCAGAGCGATGCAATCGTTGGTGTCGTGCCCATGGTAGTTGTGAAAGGCACACCATTCAGTTGTGTCGAGACGTCCCTTGGGGTTTGTGGGTTGGTAGTTGACAAGAGGTTTTGCAAGGCCTTGCCTAACCAATTTCTCAAATACCTTGCTTATGGGTATTCCGAAATCCTCGTACCTTGTGAAATGGAGCTTGGCTCTGCCTTTGGCTTTTCGTTCATTGTTGACCGGAGCGTGATGGGGATGAGAATCACCGCTACTTGATGCAAAGGGGTGCCCATCGAGTGTCCTTTCAAACTTATCTTCCATTTGCTTTCTCTTTTCCAACAACGTGCCCAACTGAGGTGCAACATGAGGATTCTGTGGAGGTGCATGGGTATAGGCATACCCATAACCATAACCTTGGTGGCTTGCAGGAATACTCATTGGAGGCATGCAAGGAGCTTGTGGTCCAAGAGGTCTCGGACCATAGAAATGATACGGGTCTCCGTGGGATCTCATCGGGAAACCTGGTGGAGGCAAGTTGGTGATGCCGGTTCGGGTACCCATGTACGGTCTAAACAGTGACTGAGCTCTGGTGACTTGGTTGATGGCATCAAGCCGAGAAGGGATACGATCGGAAAAGTGTTGTGAGTATGATGCTCGGGACGTAACCGGTGTGGATGGTGGTTTGCGGGCCTTTTGAGTGGATCGTGCTTGGGGTTTTATAGGAGGCGTCCCATGGGAGATGGTGGATTTGGGGAAAGGCGGAGTGAGGAAGATTTGAGTGAGAGGCTCGTTGTGGATGACGGCGTATTGGGGCGAAGACATAGAGGTCTCGGTATTTTGGTGAGATGGAGGGGGCAATCTTTGGTTACAATCCGGAGGTTGGGTAGCTTCCACCCTTTCATTGTGGTTGGTCACTTTGGTGAAGGGCCCATTAGTTGTCACATCTCTTATCGACTCATTGAATGGGTTCTGTGTTCCTTTGTGATGACTTCCTCCGTAGCACCGGAGGCTTCTAGAGCTTGGAGCGGCTCTCCTTTCGTCAGGCTGTTTGGGTTGTCTGCAACGTTGTCTCCCAAACCACCATCCCTCGAAGCTATCTTTTCGGAGTACTGTGTTGAAGAAGTTGTAGTGACCGGGGGACTTTCTGACTCCACACGCACCAGTCGGCGACATGATGCTCTCTTCCACTTCATCTAAGCCACGGGGAAGAAAAGATAGTTTAGGCTCGGGTAAACATTGGGTGAACACGTGGGTTAAAGACACACGTGTCTCTATTTGGGATATTTGACCGGGCCGAAGTTGCCTACGTTCCCCTCATCACGAGGGAGGGGGTCCCACATGATGAGAGGCTCAGGTCGCCGTAGTTCGAACGGGTCTAGAATCTTAAGAGGGAAGGACGAACACGACTGATGTCTTAACGAGAATCCATCCAAGGACTCGACTGGCTTTCTAGGGGACTATTCCTAGAATTTAACGGGGATCTTAACGGGGGTCTTGGAGGAGGGCAACGAGGGTCCGTCCAAAGACTTAACGAAATCACATAACGGAGGTCTTGGAGGACAATGGGGGTCCGTCCAAAGACTTAACGAGATCACATAACGGAGGTCTTGGAGGACAACGGGGGTCTGTCCAAAGACTTAACGAAATCACATAATGGATGTCTTGGAGGACAACGGGGGTCCGTCCAAAGACTTAACAAAATCACATAACGGAGGTCTTGGAGGACAACGGGGGTCCGTCCAAAGACTTAACGAAATCACATGACGGAGGTCTTGGAGGACAACGGGGGTCCGTCCAAAGACTTAACGAAATCACATAACGGAGGTCTTGGAGGACAACGGGGGTCCGTCCAAAGACTTAACGAAGTGACATTTATTAACGCAAGAATGCGTCGAAGACAAGAAACAAAGAACGGAGCAAGCCCATGCCGCGTGCAATTATTTATTCGTTCAAGTTTACTTAAAACACATTTTATTCCTAATTGGTTGGAAAAGATTTCTCTTCTTTTCGCGACTACTCTAAATCCTGGATCAATGGAGGCCATCACTACGCCTATAGACCCCTCGTTTTTCATCTGTATTGCACACTCCCAAGGACGGACTATCCCGGGCGAGGGTCCTATAGGGCACACGGCTTCCACCGATCAAAAGAAGTGAACCTAGGGTCTAGTGCATCGTAAAGTTCCCAATACGCGGTCATCCTAATCACGGTTAAGCCCCAGTCGGGATCGAGGCTTTTCTCCGAAGGGTACACCGAAGGCTGCACCGACATTCCGACATGACCTCATTTTGAATGAGGCGTCTCGGTCCTTGACCATGGGCTTAAGGATGATTAAAATAACTCGTTCATTAGGGCTTAACGACACGGTATCACCCTATCCTTAGTACATGGCCCTTGCTAATTGCGGTCGTCACTAACACATGAGTTGGAGGCTGGTTAGGCCACGCTTGCATTACATCAAGGAGTCACAACTCGGGCATTAATTTGGCCACAATTAGCTTTGAGCACGTATCAAGGATGTGGTAACGTGAACTAGACCAAAAACCAACCATAGTCACGGTATTTGTGTGTCACGGACAAGTGTGGTTGACTCGGTTCGGAAGGGAAGGTGGGATGGACCCGTGCGCGCATCGAAGGGAACAAGAGCGCCCAACGAGCTGCATCGTGGCATCCACCCCGGGTTTAAAGGGTATTTGGAATGTGCACGGTCAAGTGCGCGTGGTGTGAAGTCATTCTATGCTCCTTTTTTTGAGTAAAAAGAGAGATTTTCAATTCGTTTTTCGATAGCATGAGCATGGCATAAGCAAGATATGAACAAGTATGAACAAGCATGGATTGAGCAATTTATACACAACAAATCAAGGAATATAAGCAAACAAAGACCAAAACTTGTACATGTACCAAGTTGTGGACAACAAAGAATTTTGAATCAAACTTTTGCAAAAGAAATATTTTACATTGAAACCCTTTTGTACAAAGCAATTTGTGCACAACAAGAAGACTCAAGAAAAACCCTTACAAAAAGGATTATGCACGATGAGGTTTTGGAAACCATTTTATTGACAAAAGATCATGCATAACCAAGTTTTATTACCTTTTAAAACCAAGTTTTGGCCAAAAGAATGAAGGTAATGTGCACAAGTAAGACTGTAAATTTGGAACCTGGACAAGTAGAAGCAGAGGGGCACCCAGAATGTTGCAGCCCTGCACCAAACTGTTAATTGGCAACATTCTGGCCCCTACCCAAAGTAGCCGTACGGCTAAAGGAAGAGGGTGAAGATTTTTCTCAGTTTCTCCAACTTCTGATCATCAAGCCCCAGTTTATTGTATTTCTAGAACGTATGTACTCAAAACAGTTCAAATAGAAACATCAAACACACACAAATATGCAGGAAGTTAACTAACGGGAACGGGAGTTTGACCCACACAAGAATGCCCCCGAACCTTCTAGAAAGAAGTCCGAAAGCACTCTAATCCCCAGCAAAGTCGCCACTGTAAGGATCCCACCCCCGCGCGGAAACGCGATGGTGTATGGGGCGAAACGCCAAACACGGGAACCGGTCAAATATAACAGAGTCCCCATATTTTGTTAATTTTAAACCCAACAAAATGACAAAGGTTTGAGTTCAAAGGTTCGGAGGTCAGGTTACAACTTGGGAGGAGTTTTTACGTCCTCTCAAGTTGCCTTGGACAAAGCCGAGTCTCCCTAAGTTAGTTAAAATGTGCATATGTGTGTGTGTGTATTTAACGGAAAGAGTTATGTTGTTGATTTTATTTGAGAAACTCGGCTGAAAAAGGGTCCTTGAGTGATAAGATAAAGGTCAGAGGGCAAAACTGGCAATTTTTCCCTCCTACCTAAAGTAACCGTACGGCTGGAGGAGGCAATTCTGGGATTTTTACAGTTTGCTCAAGAACAGTCCAGTTCAGAACAGAAACAGGGCATTCTGTCTGAAGTTGGACAAACTGTTTTTTATCCCAATTTGCAAGAAATCATTTTACAAGTTTTATAACGTCATTCCTATGCTAAATGATCATCACTTGGTCCCCCAAAACAAGTATTTGGGTGTGATCATGAGCAATCATAGGAGAAAATCAAGAAAGTTGATGAATGTCCCCTTTGGACCAAAGTTGGTCATTTGGTGAATAAAGATTGGAACTTTATCACCAAGATGACATCTTTATGACTTAAAATCCTTCCAAGAGTCAAAATAACACATAAAGATTGAATCTTTATGACCCAAAAGTGGGATTTTGAGGCTAAACCAAAGAGGAAAATGATGAACACTAAGGTTTCATCACCCTCATGATTATCATGGCCAAACAAGCATAACATTTAAATGAATAAGAAATGTAAATGACAATCAACAAGTCTATGAGTGTCTAGGTTTAGAACCTCTTCCATACAAGGTATGGAGGGCACCTTGGAACTTCTCATAGCTTGGACAAGATAGTAATGTAATAGATAGGTATATAGTGCTTGATAATGGACAAGTCTTGCAAGAAATAAAAGGTGCTTGAAATGGACAAGTCTTTGCATGAATGAAGAATAAATACATGTATAACCAAGATATAAGAAAGAAAATAGGAGTAAGATGAAGAGAAAGGAGGGGGGAGGTGGCTTTACCTATGATGGTTATGGCCAATCTTCCTTTCTTCTCTCATTTTTTGGTTTGTAATCACTCTCACTCTTACTCTGTGGTAATTCCAACAGAGTGACCTCCCTAATGTGTCTTTCTCCCCCTTGAAATGATCAGCAAGGGGTTCTATTTATAAGGACTGAGGGTGCCCAAACCAGTCATACGGCTAGGCCCCTCTAGTCCCCAAAGCATCCGTACGGCTCAGCCTGGCGAGCTTCTAGATTTTTCCAATTTTATACCAGAGTAGTCCTGGAATTTATAGTTTATCCTAGGGAGATCCTGGCCTATTAGCTTATCCCTGAAACGGTGCTAAGGCTACCTCTAAGATAGGTCAGTTTCAGATTGGGGTACTTACACAAATGAAGCAAGAGAAGTTTTCTTTCTCGAGTCATATAGCCCCTAGGGCGTCATCACTTGTTGAGCAAAACAAGAGACTCATCCTCGTACGGGGAACATAAGAGGACATGGCAAGAGCCACTCCATTTCTCGGGAGTCCTTCGGCATACTTTAAAGGCACATGCTTGAAGAAGCTTGAAAACTGAAACACATGTCGTGGCCATTTGTCGCCCAAGCCAATTGACTAGATGGGGATTATTTTGTGCAAATTCGTACCCCTTCAATGATAGGCTCGTTCTCGGATGGATCTTGGTTACCACGGGCTTTCTTTCTCATGAGCCCAAAGATGCACATTGCAAGAACAATCTTTCAATAACCCAAAATGACCTTTGATGGTGCCATATCTCGTCAAGCCTTTTGCAATTCCATAGTTGGCTCTGTGGGGATTGACTTGCTGAGGAGACCCAATGTAGAACTTGTGTAGTTGTCTTCTTTAGAGGCCGGAGATCTCCATTTCTCTTTCCCTTCTCTCTCTCAAACTCTCATTTTTTTTATGACGCACCCTGTTTTTTGCCTAGACCACCCTTTCGGGTTTTCAATCTAGCGGGCATCTCTTTTGCGTCTTCATTTTGACTCGATTAATGAGGAAGTGTGCATTGACTCTAGCGGAGGATGAGAGACATGTGATTTTGCGGAGAAGACCTCTTGTCACTAAAGATGAGTGACATTGACTCGACTAGGGAAGTGTCCCTAGTATTGACTTCATGTATGTATAGATTTTTTGAATGACTCACGAAGGCAAGTAAGTCATTAAGAGAGAAGAGAAAGAAAGCCCCAGTTTGATTGCAAGAAACTGGGAGTATCGCAAAAAGAAGAGAAACCCCTAGACTCGACAAGAAACGTGAAAGCGATTCCAAATCTAAGAAAGTTGTTCAATCTTGAGGTGATTAATTCATTGGCAAATGAATCGTACAAAGATGTCATGGCAAGTTCGAGAGGAAGGCCGATCACCATAACGCGCTAGGGCTAAACATATCTTCTTTCTTGCATGAGACCGGACCCGAAGGTTGCCTACGTTCCTCCAGTGAAGAGGCTCAGGTCACCGTAGTTCTTGTGGATGCTCCATTCGTCGAGATGGTTGTTGCTTCGTCCTTCATCGGTGGAATGATGTTGATATTGAACTTCTTTGATTGAGGGGGATTTTTTTTTTTTTTTTTTTTTTTTTGCTCTAACTTTTGCCTAGGTTGATTTGAGGATTTCAACCTAGCGAGTTTTTTTTTTTTTTTTTTTTATCCCCTTTTGAAAACTTTGCTTCATGATTGTTGCTCCACCTTTCTTTGTCTTGATTTCGTCTTTGTTGATGTCTTCGTTGTTGATGCCGTCGTCGATGTTTAGCCCCTAGGCGTTCAAGCGATGGCCTTCATTCCAAAACTTGTTTAGACATTTTTTTATCATTTTGTCAAGAATTAAATTGAACAACTTGGAGGAGTGTATGAGGACAAGAACGACCTTTATTTTATGACTTAATGGACTCGAACATTTAACATAGGACGAGAGAAAACATTAATGCACACTTAAGAGGACTTTTGACTCTCTCTTTTTTTTTTTTATTTATTCCTACTACTAGGTAGAGAAAGAGAAACGGAGATTGTTGTTGTAGTCCCCATTGTCGTTGTAGCCTTCCTTATGGCATCATCTCTTGTTGAGACCCTATTTCAAATCTGAGCCCCTTCCTTGATGAATTCTTGCATGTTCTCACTCTCTAACTATTGTTCTTCAACCACGGTAAACTCACCATTGTCAATCAAGTATTGGACGATGTTGCGGATGGAGAAGCAATCCTCGGTGAAGTGACCGCTGCATATGTGATAGTCACACCACTTGTGGTGGGCATGGTTGCGACGCAATGGTTGTGGTTGCTTGTACCCTTGGAGAGGAGAAATTTGTCCCTTTTCTTTGAGATCTTCATAGGCCTTGGTGACGGTCATACCTTGGAGGGGAGTGTAGACACGGTCGTTGGTAGAACCTTTGTGACTTTTGAGAGGCGAGTCACTTGAACATGCCTTATCGTTGACCTTTGCCTTGTTGTTGGTGAACTCTCGTAAACGGGCCTTAAGTTCGGACACTTCTTCCTTATGAATTCTCCTCTCGAGATCAAGATGGGCTTGCCATAAATCATCCTTGCGGCGGGCATCCTCGACAAGTCTATCCATTTGTTCCCCCATGGTCTTATTATGTTGAAGAGCCTTTCGTTGGACACGGAAGTATTATCACCCTTGTTGTTATTGCCGCTTGAAGCTATTGGACCTATGGAGAGAACATGGTTGATCTTTGGGTGGTCCCACAAATACCTTTTGAATCCAATGATTTAACCCACGAACAAGAGAAAAGACTCAAACCACATAAGGAAAATGACTCTTTTTTTATTTATTTACAAATTCGGAAGGACATAGTCCTTTTTGGGGTTTCTAGAAAAATAGTGGAATCATCACACTAGTATATAGACCATCTCGCGGTCCCATATACTCATCGGATTCCACCACGCTTGTGATACCTACATGTGACGGGATTAAACTAAATTAATGTCATAAAGCATACATGCGGGGACGGATCTTTTATTTTCGTCCAAAATAACCACTTTGGGGACGGAGTTTTATTTTGTCCCATAACAACCATTTGTTTCTTTTGGGAACGGCATGTATGATTTGATGACATTAGTTTAGAGAAAACTCGGTACATGAAAACCGACTTGGTGACGGAGTGTTAGACCCTAACTAGAATTGTGTGGTTGGTGCTCGGCTAAAGAGAGACTTAAGGTCACCCCCGGCATGTAGTCATGAACTACGCCACGGGCTGAGGTTTACCGCTTCGAAAGAGTCAAGGTCGAGTGGAGCTTGAAACTTTCTAGGACGGGCCTCGACGGGTTTGGGGTTAAACTCTTGCGACTCGATAGTGAGCAATTCATAGGAGTTTGTGCACGTAGTGTGAGGTCTAACAAGTGACAAATTTTTTTTTTCAAAGAATAGAAAATAAAAAAACAAATAAGCACATAATTTACAACTTTCGAATCACCCGTGTGACCGATAAAATAAACAGGAAATTAAGAGCAGTTATGTGCAGGCCCGGTGCCCACACACTGTCAAAAATGCCCATTCTGTTCACTGTTCTGTTCTGGAAATTTACCCAGATGCGCGCGCTTTAGGCTGTGTGGATGGGAGGCGCGCGCCTTAGGCACTAGAGGGCAGAGGCGCCCGCTTCTGGGCAGTACCTACAAATTCATGGGTTCAAGGGACTGCCTTGACCCTAAATAAACACACTTTTCCCCTGCAGAAATCGTTAGCACAGAAACATGTAATGGAAGGAGATGGCGGAAGGTGGGCGATTCTGGTAATTGGGGTCGAACGCGCGCGCTTTAGGCCGAGAAGGACAGAAGCGCGCGCTTCCCACCCTTTTTACCAGAATGCCCAGAAAACAAAATTTAGAACACCAGAAGCAGAAAATGCAAGTTTAACCCTCTATATCCCCAGCAGAGTCGCCACTGTAGATACCCCGGGGAACCGCGGCTTGGCTAGAGCGGTGAATTATCCTAGGATGTCTAATTGATTTTAAGAGTCGCCACCTATGTTTTAGAGGAACATAAGAAAAACCTAAAGAAAGCCAATTTTTGTACGAAAACCAGAGATTCGGGAGAGAAAGGGTTCGGGGGTTAGGTGACAGAGTGGGAAGTACTTAAACACCCACTCCGCCCCGCTTACAATAAAAAGTGATTTTAAAATGAAAAGAAAGGGGAAATAAAAAGATAAATGATTTTAATGATTTAATTTATGCTAAATATTACATGTTGAATTATCATAAATTACATTAATAATGAAATGGGGAGATTAAAGTAGAGATTGAAATGTAGGGAGATAACCTTAACCAACTTTAATATAGTAAAGTGGTCATTTGGTCATGTCCCATTGATGGGGATTGCATGCAATACCAAGACATGTGAAAATAAGAGAAGAAGAATAAAATACCTTAAGAAAGTGGGCTTCAAACTTGGACTTGAAAATGGTGTTGTTGTAAGGCAATTGTTGTAGAATAATTTTTGTAGAGTTTTGTTGTGTTAAACTCTTGTTGGGAGAACTCTTGTAAAGAGAATTCTTGGGAGAATTGTGTATAGTGTATTTGTGTAGAGATTTCAAGTCAAAAAATAAGGTCCTAAAAGTCTAGAGTTTTGGCTAGAGAGAAAATGTTGAGGTCCCCTTTCTAAGGTAAAAAGAAGAGGTTTAAATAGGTGAAAAAGAGAGGAAAATAAACTTTTCTAACCAATAAGAAAATAAATAAAAATAAATAATAAAGAGAAAATCAAATAAAATAAAAAAGGATATTTTATTTTAAAGACATGGCTAGAAGTGTGGGATTGGGAGTTACAAAGCTAGGGGGGTGAATGTGGAATAAAACATGTGATGAAAAGAAGTGTTTTTGACTCTAAAAATGGAGGGAAAAGGCTGCAATCCGTAACAGTCAAAATGGGAAGCGCGCGAGTCCGACCTTTGGGGCGAGAAGCGCGCGCGGCCCGTTGACAGTGTCGGAGGCGCCCGCGGGTGAAAATAACAGAATGACAGAATAACTTTAAAAGTTAACTCTGTTATGCAGTTTAGTCCAAAACTAACGGAATCAGTTAGGAACTTAACGGAAGTAACAGAAATCAACAAAACAAGTTAAATAAAAATATTATGTATGCAATCGGGGTGAGAGGTCCAAGGCGGGGTGTCTACAGCAGCACTGGTTTGGGTTACTCAAAAGCTCAAACATTACATGGAAGCCTTTCCAATCAAGCTAGTAGAAAAAGTGGACCCGCTCCGCTACATCTTCGAGAAACTTTTCATGTCTATAAGGATAGCCAAGTGGTATTTCATGCTCGCCGGCTATGACGTCACTTATGTCACACTCAAATCCATTAGGGGGAAAGTGTTCAGTGATCAGCTTGCTGAATTTCCGTGTGACGAAGTGAAGGGGGAGGACTTACAGTTTCCCGACGAGCACTTGGTTTGCACTACAACCGAGGAAAATAAGTGGCAACTTTTTTCAATGGCTCCGCCAATAAACATGGATATGGGATAGGAATGTTGCTTGTCGATCCAAAGGACATCTACTGTTGGTCCCAAAGGGGCAACAAGGGTGTGAAAAATCGCTAGAGGGGGGGGGGTGAATAGCGTTTTAAAATTCTTTTCAAACCCTTTTGCAATTCAATGGCAAATGCGTACAACTCTTATTTTGGCTAAGTATAGCGCGCAGCAAGAGTGTGAAATGCACAGCGGAAATTTAAAGCAGCTCTGCGCAAGGTATACTGCGCAGAGTTCCCTTACTAAGAAGGTCCGGGGATCTAATGTTGTTCTAAAGCTGGATATGTCGAAGGCTTACGATCGTGTCTCTTGGTTTGCTTTGGTCAAGGTCCTCCGGAGATTTGGTTTTTCTGAGGTGTGGATTGATATTATCTATAGATGCATTTCTTCTTGTTGGTACTCCATCCTTGTTAATGGAGAAAGCTGTGGTTTCTTTCACTCTACAAGGGGTCTTCGCCAAGGTGATCCTATCTCGCCTACATTATTCATTATTATGGCTGAAGTGCTTAGCCGTGGTATCAATCTCTTACATAGCAGATTTGAGCATCATAGATATCATACAACCCATCCTAATGTTCCAGTCATATCACACCTTGCCTATGCTGATGATGTGATGATTTTTTGTAACGGGAGTAGAGATTCCCTTGATCTTCATATGAGGTGTATGGAATGGTACCAAGCTTTCTCGGGTCAACTTATCAACGCCTCGAAATCTTGCTTTGTTACGGGAAAACATGATGCAGCTCGAGACTCTATTATTGCTCATACGACTGGTTTCATCAAGAAGGAGCTTCCAATCATTTATTTGGGTTGCCCCCTCTATGTTGGTCGCAAGAAAAACAGCTTTTTTCAGCCTATTATTCGGAAAATGGAAGATAGGCTTCATTCTTGGCGAGGTAAACTTCTTTCTTTTGGTGCAAAACTCACTCTTATAAAGGCTTGTCTTCAATCTATCCCTCTTTATTACATTGCTTTAATGGAACCTCCCAAGGGTATTATTAAAGCCTTGTACGGGCTGATTGCTAGATTCTTCTGGAGTGGGATTGATGGAGAAAATAAATGTCACTGGGTAGCTTATCACCATATGTATTGGCCAACGGATGAAGGTGGTATTGGCTTAAGGCGGTTTGAGGACATTTCTCTTTCTTTCGCTATGAAATTATGGTGGAGGCTTCGGGGATTTTCTTCTTTATGGACTGAGTTTCTCCTAGCCAAATATTGTGATGGAACACATCCTATGGATGCTGCCCCTAGATCCATTGATTCTCACGTTTGGAGGCGTATGCTTGGTGTTAAAGACTTAGTGGAACCTAGAATTTATTGGGGGGTTGGTGAAGGATCCATTTCTATCCATGAAAATTGGCTTGGTTTTATTGTGGCTGGTTTACCTCAAGAACACGTTGAGGTATCGTCTCTTTTCTTAAATGGGCGGCCGAAACAGAATTATATTGTGGATAATTTTGGTATTCCTCTTCTTAGAGCCATTGAAGATAATCATATTCACCTTTCGAATGACAAGGATCAGATTTGTTGGTCCCCATCTTCGACAGGTAAATTTTCGATTTCTTCGGCTTGGAAAGAAATCAGATCCTCCCGCCCTAAAAGTATGGTTTCCGCTTCATGTTGGCATAAACATATTCCCATTAAGATCTCTGTTTTTCTTTGGCGAGCTCTTCACAATGGCCTTCCTACTGATCATGCTTGCATGCGTAGAGGTATTCCCTTGGTTTCAATGTGTCACTGCTGCGCTAATCCTAAGGGGGATGACATTAATCATATTCTCATTCAAGGAGATTTGGCCCGTCATATATGGAAGTTCTTTGGGAATTCTATGGGTGTTGCTGGAATAGGGACGGATGTTAGGCAGACTCTTTGTGCGTGGTGGTATTGCTCGGCTAAGGCAAATTCTGATCTCAGTTCTTGGCTTCGTTCGCTCTTGCCTTCTTTTATTTGCTGGGAATTATGGAAGGCTAGAAACAAATCTCGGTTTGAAGGGCACAAAGTGACCCCGCTGGAGGTAATTAATTCTATAACTTATGAGATTGCTTCTATCATTAAAGCTTTCAAATTGGAGTTTCGAGGATCCCATTTAGATATGCGGATGTCTTCTTTATTTAGAGTCAATTTATCTTCCCCTCCTGCGAAGATTCCTAAGATTGTTGTTTGGAAAGCCCCTACTAATGAGGAGTTTAAGCTTAATACGGACGGTGCTTCAAAGGGTAATCCGGGCCCAGCTTCGGGTGGGGGAATTTTTAGAAATCAGAATGGGGACTTTTTCTTTGCTTTCTCTCGGTTCTATGGTGAGAACACGAATATGTGGGCTGAAACTCACGCACTCCTTGATGGCTTACTGTTAGCTTCTGCGTTTGGCATTACTTCTCTATGGATAGAACTTGATTCAGAAGTGTTGGTTAAGATTTTGCTAAGAGAATATCATATTCCTTGGCGAATTCTTTACCTTATTCGCAGAATTATGGGGCTCATCTCTACTATGCAGACTCGGATCACTCATGTGTACAGAGAAGGCAACAAAGTGGCGGATGGGCTAGCTAATCTTGGTTACTCTCTTCTTCATAATGCAGATTTTCTCTCTTTTGATGACCTTCCTAATAATTGTAAGGGGGCTTTTAAGCTTGATAAAGCTCAAGTGCCTTCTCTTAGACTTTGATGATCTTTTTTAGATGGCTAGATACTTATATTTATTATTCTCTTTATTTTGTAGCCACCCCTCCCTTTATTGTAAAGGTTCTTACAACCTGTGTAAGACCTTCCCCTTAGGCTCCTTTCTGGTGGTTGAGGTTGTCATGTCCCCCACCATTTTTGTAATTTTCATTTCTGCTAATAAAATCTAGGGAGGTACCGTCCTCTTTTTGCCAAAAAAAAAAAAAAAAAAAAAAAAAAAATATACTGCGCAGAGATAAAAATGCACGCGCTAAGTTTGAGACTAAAGAGTGGCGCAAAAATGGTTCTTAAGGCAAATGAGCAATAACAATTTCAACAGTAAAATGTAGCAATCTGAAAGATCAAACAAAGCAGTTCATAAATAGTTAAGCAGGAAATATGCAGTAAATATAATGAACACGCTATTTGGAGAGGTTCGATCGATGAAAGATCTACATCCTCTACCAAGATGGTTAGTCTTGGATTTCTAATGGAGATCTTATAAAATGAGTGAGTATTAAAAATTACAACATTTGAGCTCAATACTAACTGAAGATCTATTATCTATGAAGAACAAATCCTAGACTAAACCGGTGTATCTCAAGAAGTTAGATCAAAATGATCAAAGCTTCAAGAGGTGTGTGTGTGACAGAAATTCTGGGCTCTATGAATATGAAAGATGAAGAGCATCAAGAATTCTGGTGATATAGGGCTTTGCGATTTGAGCAGGAGTTTGAAGGTTTGAAGATCATGAAGGCTGTTCTAAGGAATCTGGAAATATTGAGCAGCAGTCTCCAGATCTTCAAGGTTTCTCAATGAAGCATGAAACTCGAGCTCTTGAAGCATGCAAGATTAAGAAACTTGGAAATGGGAATGAGCAGGCTATTTATAGCTGAGCTTCAAAGAAACTAGCCGTTAGAGCTCTGAGCAAGGACGATGTGCTTGCACAATATGATTGGCGCGCATGTGTCCTTTATAACCGTTGGGGCTCTGATCAAAGATGATGACCTGGCACAATATGATTGGTGCGCAGGTGATTTAGAGCCGTTGGAGACTGAGCATGAAGACCAAATTCAAAAGCTTCTTCTAGAAGGTTGACAGCTGTCTTCACTTGAGATATTTCTTTGAAGCGTGTCTCCACCAATGGTTTTACTGAGTGTGGTTATATTGTCGTTAGTGCACACCTCAGCACTCTGACTTAATCCAAAAAGCGTAGTTTGTCTTGTCGCTTTCCAAGCTTCTAGAATATGAGATCAGGAGATGAGGAATTTGACCAAGGTTAAGTGTCCGCGCACAAAGGTATGGGCATTGTCGGCGCGCATGGATGCTGCGCATGGGCAGCATGCGCACCATGCTTGGTCACTAAAAGATCTCTTCAGAGTTTAGGGAATAAGACCTTGAAAACTGAGCAGGGTCAAATGTTGTGCAAGATATCTATGCGCAGTGGCGACCTGCGCAGAGAACATCCTGCGCAGTGAAATGAATCCTGCTTAGGAAATCTTCGATCCTTCAAAGCTTCAAGTCCTATAATCTAAGCCTATACTATAAATAGGACTTGGCTAAAAATTGAAGTTATAAACTTCTTTACATGAGGTCCTAAAGTCCATAAAAATACTCATAGGTGATGGTATCAATCAATTCTAACAAATGTAGGAGGGTTAAGTGATAAGCATACCCAACAATCTCCCCCTAAATGATTGATGCCATTACCTACTATAGCAAAGGCAATCCATTGTACTTGATAATAACATGTCCATAAAAATGAAAATGGTAAATCATGTCTCAAGTCAATGTACACACTAGCCAATGCTATAGATTTCTAGTCTATCCAAAAGAAATTAACTTACAATATAGGAAAGACAGAAATATCATTCAGAGCATACAAATAATATGAGTTTAAGTTTAGTATGCGTTTAAACTGAATGTTTAAACATCATGCAATGAAATATGAGCAGTAAAGATTATGCGCATGAGTTTCAGTAATAATGCATTCAATGTTCCACAAACGAATGGTTTGAATTGAACAAGGTTTTGTGAAAGTGCAATGATGCATTCTTCTCATTAAAACTTGAAAGGATTATCAGTTATAGAGTACAAGCTTTAAAGAGGAAAAAAAAGAGGTGCGCACAAAAACAAAAGCGCACGAAATAAAAGCGCATAAAACATACTATACGCAACGAGAATCAAAAGATCTCAAAAAGTAGCAAAATACTTACAAAAGAAGCCTAGTCTATTCTGATGCGGCAGAGGGCTTCACGCAGCTCGTTCTGGAGGCTGTTGAACTTGTTCATGAGTTCCACCTTCAAATCTTGAAACTTGTCCTGGAACTCAACAGCTTTGCCAACGTAAGTGTTCATGCCTCTGCGCATATCGGCATTGTCATCAACCAGCTCTCTGAACTTTGCTCTGCAGTCCGTCTGGATGGCAGTTTGCGTAGCTTCCAATCTTGTGTCGGTATGAAGGCGCTGAGTGTTGACGCTGGCTTGAATATCTAGCATTGCGTAGTCCATCTTGGCGTTGATCGCAGAAGAAAAATCTGTCATGGACTTAGTAATGCATTTACGCACTTCTTCAATATTAATCTTACTTCCATGCGCAGAGCTTCCTTGTCCAATCTTCTCCATCTGATCTTGAAGATCATCAAATGCTTTAAGTAACCCATCTGCGAGGGTTTTCTTTAGCTTTTTCAGTATGTCCCTGAATCCACCATCAATCGCTCCAAAGGTGCACACATTATTGAGTAGTGCGCTGACATTTTCGAGCTGGGCACTGATGGTTCTCAGGGAGTCCAGGATAAGTTGATCCAAAGTTATAGGAACTAGTTCTTGCGCCTTTTCTTGCGCAGGCTGTTCTTGCGCCTTTTCTTGCGCAGGCTCAGAGAGATGATCAGATGATCTTGCCTTTGCACTTGCCTTTGCCTTTGCCTCCGTCTTAGCACTCTCCGTGCTCTCCTTTGCCTCCTTTGCACTTGCCTTTGCTTCCTCCTTCGCTTTCTCCCCCTTAATGGTATCAATCTCCAAACGCTGCATATCTAGACGGTACAACAAGGCAGTTTGAGTAGTAAGGAGTTGATTCAGCTGCAACTGCGTAGCGACTTGATTTGCTTGAACAGAATGCAAGGCTTGCACGATCTGGCGCAGCTCATCCGAAGAGGAAGTAGGAATCTCAGGAGCTGTAGATGAAGGTTTAACTGGAGAAAGATCACCGCTGTCAGAGGCTTCGGAACGAGTGCGGTGCTTTTTCAATCCTTTTGCGCTGCTGCGCATCTTTTGCTTTAGACAAGAGGAAACATGTGCGATATCAGTACTAGGGACGGCTTCTTGAGTAGCTTCGTGCCTGTGCTCCCCCTGAACTGCAGCATCATCTGAATAACCACAAAAATCAGCCTTGCGCTTCATTGTGGTTGGCTTTGAGGGAGCAGGAGCTGGTTTGCTAGTAGGATCTGCCTCTTTGAATGAAATCCCTTTGGTGGATTGAACCAAAGGAATGTCCTTGATCTTTTTGCCACTGGGCGTAGCAATGCCCTTCCCCTTGCGTTTATACGCATCTTCTGAGGCTTCTTGCCCAGCATCAGGTAGAGATCTACCTGCACTCTTTTTGGACTTGGCCACAGGAATTAGGCCTATCCAAGGTTCCTTGTTGGGAGCGGAATCAGACAGCCAGATTTCATAGTATTCAGTGTTACCGATCTCACTGCGCAAATTCTGGAGATGCACTCAGGAGTAGTACTTTGCGTCACAAGACTGCTTCTTGATTGACTGTTCTTCAACATAGGTGGCCAGTTCGCCATAAGTCAATAAGAGTTTAGTTAGCAATCTGCAGTGAGTTCGGTATTTAGTCTTCCCTGCATTCAGCTTCTTGTCATAGCTGGTCATTCCCTTCACAATCTCATTGAAGATAATCTGCGGCCAGTCGAGTTGAACTTCGTTGAAGATGGCTGCGCAGTATTCCCACTGCTTTGAGATGAAATGCCCATTATTCCCATTCTTGCAGTTGAGAGAATCTCCAATGATGGTGCACAGGTGATACATCACCTCACCAAATTCCTTTCTGTTATGCATTGGCCACTTCTTGTTTAGAGAAGGAATGCCAATAAGCTTCTGTGCAAGTGCATTTTGATGAACCTCATCATAGTTGACTGAAGTATTATCAACGTTGAAGTTTAGGAGGCTGTGAATGTGGTTAGGATGAACCATTACATCACTGTCCAGTACAGTGGCCATGATCATTTCCGTTGGCTTTCCTTCAAGTTGTGCCGGGACAACTTTAGCTGTCTTGAAGAATTCATCTACTAGCGCAGGCACTATGAAGGATTGATTAAGAGTGAATAACGGAAGAATGCCAGAGGAACTGAGATGGTGCAGCAGACGACGTCCAACTGCATCTAGAGAAAGATCTACCTGAATTAGTTCTCAACCAGGTATGAAGTAAATGTGTCCCTGCGTAAAACAATGGATAGAATTAGACAACCTATTGCACATGGAGCTGTGCGCATTTGCAAATAATGCAGATATACCTTGGCACAAGTTCCATGATAAGCAAAAATATTTATGCGCAGAAAATAGGAAGTGGATGCGCATAAAATAAGAATGCATACGGAGAAAGGGATAATACGCAGAGAGAATAAATACTTGAAAAGAAGTGTGCGCAGAAAAAATTAGATAAGACTATATGCGCAGAAAACTATGGGCAGAAAACAAATACTAGGGGATATATCAATTGACCAAATAAAATATTTAAAAAAATAAGAAAGAATATTTAAGGACATGAAGAACACCAAAGAACACCGAAAAACAAAAGTTGACAAAATTCAACAAAATGCATATCAAAATGACCGCGTTGACCAGACGATTCAAACTATAAAAAGCATAAAGTCAACAGTTGAATAATAAACCCAGAAATCAAGAAAAACAGTTCGTCTGCCTGGAAGTTACGGAGCACAGAAATTGACGAAAAACACATGTAACGACCATTGATCATGAAATAAACTACATGAAGGAGTAGATTAGGAAAAAACGAACATGACACAACGATCGATTTCAAAAAGGATCGACAAACAAGGGAGAAATCGAAAAAAAGGAAGTATAGAGACCTCCAAGAGCAACAATGGCAATGGCAAAAAGTAAGGATTTAGTGAAACATACCATGTCATTGACGGTGGGATGCCCTGATTGTTGTTCTAGTTCTTCTTTGTTTTGAGAGTTCCCAGGATTGGAGTGAGAAGAAGAGTCGGAGATGATGATTTCGGGTTGTTGAGTTTTGTTTTCTTAGGCGCCATTGAAATGGTTTGAGAAAAGAAAATTGAGGTTGAAGATAAAGAACAGGAGATGAAAAATGAAGGTTTAGAACAGAGGTTAGAGAGAGAGAGAGAGAGTGAGAATTAGAGAAGAGAGAAGTAGAGAGAGAAATGGTTTAAGTAGGAAGGAGAGGTTAGGCGCACGATAGCGGGAAATATTTGAGAAAAAGTGCAGTGGCGCAGGATAGCAATGCTACGTGTCACTAAAGGGAACGCGCGTGCAGGCCTATGCGCGCGTGTGCGTGTGAAGTCCTAAGCCGGTCACTGTCAAGTCAACTTCCTCATAAATGCTGAGTCAGTGAAAGGACGGGCGCACGTTAGCAGGGTGACGTGGCCGAATGGGGGACGCGCGTGCGCAGTCTTTGCGCGCGCGTGTGTCAGCGAAGAGAGGCTGACGGCTGTCACATCACCTTCCTCATTAAATGGTGAGCAGACATTCGCAAGGTGCGCTGTCATTAATCGCAGTTTGCATTAAATGACAATGGGACATGCGCAGGGGTAAAAAGGTAATTTCCCAAGAAAATTAAAAAATAAAGGCGCGGGAAAATTTAAGTAACATAAGTACCCTTGTGACTAAGCGTTGACTTGTCAGTCAAGGACCTATGTGCAAAATCTAATAAATAGAGTACTTACCTGCGGTCCACTTAGAAGTGCGCATGTCGTTTTGCGCATAGCGAATATTGTGCAAAGATTCTTCAAATCTCAACTTAATTTTTCATGCGCATTAACTTACTGCGCAGTGGCTGCGCAGATGCATGAAATCTTAACCTTTAAAAACTTATCAAGCAAACACAAAAACATTAGTATTGACAAGTTATATGGACAGGTTAACTGAGTTCAAGCATACCCATTTCTCCTCTCAAGAAGACAAATCTTTTTGCGTCAAGAGCCTTTGTGAGGATATCAGCAATTTGATTATCTGTGCCCACGTGCTCTAAGTGTATATTTCCCTTTTCCACGTGGTCCTTGAGAAAATGATATTTGATGTCGATGTGCTTTGTCTTTGAATGCATGACAGGATTGTTGGAGACTGCTATGGTGGACATATTGTCACAGAAAATTGGGCAATTTCCTTCATTAATTCCATAATCCACTAGTTGTTTCTTCATCCATAGGATTTGGCAGCAGCAGCTTCCAGCAGCAATGTATTCAGCTTCTGTAGTGGAGATGGACACAGCAGCTTGTTTCTTGCTCGCCCATGCTACAAGTCGATTTCCAAGGAAATGACATGTTCCACTTGTGCTCTTCCTGTCAATGGTGCACGCTGCGTAGTCCGCATCTGAAAAACCTAGCAAATCGAAATTCGAATCTTTGGTGTACCAAAGTCCAAGGTTAACAGAGCCAAAAATATATCTAATACATTTTATAGCAGTTATGTGCGCTTCTAAAGAATTAGCATGATAGTGCGCACAGATACAGACAATATAATATCTGGCCTACTTGCAGTAAGATAAAGGAGAGAGCCAATCATACCTCGATATAAAGTTTGATCAACTTTCTTACCTTTCAAGTCTTTATCAAGTTTATTGCCCGTAGCCATTGGAGTGTCGCATGCTTTAGCATTTTCAAGTCCAAATTTCTTGATAAAGTCCCTTGTATACTTGGCTTGATTTATGAAGATGCCATCATTCAATTGCTTGATTTGAACCCCGAGGAAGAAGGTGATTTCTCCCATCATGCTCGTCTCAAGTTTGCTTTCATTTGCTTATCAAAGCGCTTACAAAGTAACTCATTAGTAGAACCAAATATAATATCATCAACATAGAATTGAACGAGTAAAGAATGATCATTATACTTAGCAATAAAAAGAGTTGTGTCGATTTTACCTCGCTTGAAGCCTTTCTCTAGTAGGAATTTTGATAGAGTATCGTACTATGCTCTTGGTGCTTGCTTAAGTCCATACAAAGCTTTCTGAAGCTTGAAGACGATTTGGAAATTGTCATCTTCAAACCCAGGAGGTTGAGCTCCATTGACCATCTCTTAGAATTCACCGTTGAGAAATGCACTCCATATCCATTTGATTTATGAGATGCATAAGCTTGCTTTGATTCTGAGATGCTTCCATTCTCATCCATCTTGTTTCCAAACACCCATTGAAGCGCTAAACATTGGATGAGCTTTTCTTGCACTTCTTGCATAGCATCGATCCAGTTTAAAACATGGAGCACTCTATCAATCTTCTTTGATCCGACATGAGAGATAAACGAATGCTACACCACAAAGTTTGATGCTCTCGATGTGCGAACCCCTACATTTAGATGATAGGAATACGAAGATCAATGGGTATTTCATTTGCTTCAGTGTCAGAATCTTCAAGTGTGATTTGCTAAAGCGATAAAACATCATGCACTGAATAAGGCATCTGCGCATCAGGAGTCGTCACTTCTGGCGCAACATCTCGAGTTGGCACATGGGATGGACTTGATTCTGGTTTTGATCTTGATTATCATTCTGCGCAGGAATAGTGTTACTGCGCACTTGTCTAAAAAACTCAGCAGAGGCATCAGAATCATTTGGAGCCAAATATGGCTCAAGGTGAGAATGTACGTCAAATGTAACATGTACAGATACTATATATAATAACTAGAGATTTATTCTATTATAATCACGAAAAGCTTATAGAAGTTAAAAATTCCATTTTGAACCAAAAGATGATAACACAAGATTTTACAAATCCAAGATTAAATCAACAATGTACATCCAACATAAGCTCCACAGCTTATACCCAAAAGAATAAAATATACAATTCTTAATGACGTCAATAATGGTAAAACTATCCCCAAAAGGTTATACATTTAAATAATGTAAACCGATCCATAACAACCTACCCCAAAATCTCAATCCTCTCGACGTCCTCCTTGAACCGCGAATCCTAATCCTTTTCCTCCTGGGGGGGGGGGGTTAAGGATAAACAAAGATGGAAATAAACGGGGTGAGATAAAATCTCAGTAAATTACTAATGCAACTACATGACATGCTAATATGCAATGACCAATAGCAATTAACATAAGACAAATAGCAGCGGAATAATAAGTGACATGCTGACGAACGGTAACATCCAATAATCAATCATATAAATAAACATATAACAACAAATGAGAGGCTCCCTATCGCCAACCGTCCCATACCGGTTGGAAATAACGACCAGCTCATCATGCAACACATAAAGCTGAAATAAACACTCATAAGTGGATACATAGCTAAGGTTTCACCCAACTGAAGAACCAAATAAAGGTCGCTGCGCAGGTTCAATAATCAACCAAATCAACATCTTCATAATAGCATGAAAGCTGAAGAGAAATCCCCCGGTCAGAAGCGACCAATCAACCCATCAATCAAACAAACCATCTTCATAGTAGCATAAAAGTTGAAGAGAAACCCGGTACCGGAACCAATAACCAAATGAAGTGTCACAAGGGACGGGAGACATGCCACAAAGTCATGCTCCAAGTAAAGCTAAAATGCACGCAAAGGAGCTAGCTCTTCTCACATCCAAGGCCAATCTGGAGGAGGGTAATAATGGGGCAAAACAATGGTCAACATCACAATGGACTTGGCTGTGCCATCATAATGTTTCGCATCGCCCAAACACACACAAAATACCAGCTGGACTTTCAAGTAAAGGCTAAGTAATAAAATACTAGCACAATAAACAACCATTGATTCCAAAGTAGGGAATCATACCAATTAATCACCAAAAAGGTAAACCAATCCAAACAATCACCATAAAGAGACAATGATTACTCATGAAGAGTTTAACAACAACGATAGCAAGGAATTTCTCATAACGGAGTTCAAATAACAAATACTGTATTATTCAAAAGGGGGTCCAACAATATTGATCATTAGACAAGATGACACTAAAACAAGGATCCATATCAAACGCATCCTAAAACGATACACGCGAGTTACTCGTACAGAGTACTACCCAAACGGTCGCTCTCAAATAACACAACTATTATCACTAACGTGACCCTAAACGTCCACTCATTACGAAAGTGTCCCAAGATTCTCAAACAATAATTAATCATATCCCAAGTCACACTCAATCACAAAGGAACCAAATTCATCATTAGAGTATTCCATAGTGGCCATTAAGTCTAAGAGGATGATACCCGAAACTAGGGTTAAGGCTATGATTTAATCCAAGGACAAAGAAAGAATAAGTGCCAGGAAATAAGGGCGGGCGGGCGCCCAGGTCAGGGCGGGCGGTCGCCTGGAGCGGGCGGGCGCCTGGGCATAGGCAGGCGGGCGCTTGTTTCAACAGAAGGTTTGGGTCGCTGGAAAGGGGGTGCAGGCGGGCGCCTGGGTCAAGGCGGGCGGGCGCCTGGTCTGGATTCCAGCCGGGAAAACAGAGCTGGGTTCCTTAAGTTCTTACCCATTTCTCACCACACTCAAAATCAAACACAAACAATCTCCCACCAAGCCTAAATATGAACCAGAACAACTTATAACTAGGAGGAGGACCTAGATAACATCATTTATCAACCAAGATCAAGATTTAATCCCAACTTTCATCAAATCACCATTTTCAATCAAAACTCAAAATAAATTCCCAATAAATTCCAATCTCAAAGGGGGGGAAAGTAACTTACTTGAATTTTCTCAAAGGTGACGGAACTCGAAATTTCTTGGCTTCCTATGATCCTATCGACGATCTAAACAAGTTTCATGTTTTAAGAAATGAGAAATAACAAGAGGAAGATGAAGAAAATGAAGAGAGAAGTGAGGGAGAAAAACTTACCCACAACATGGAGAGAGGGAGAGATTTGCTGGGAGATGGGGAGAGTGAGGGAGAAGATGAGGAGTAGGGAGGGAGTAGTTAGAATGATTTAAAGAACTTACACTTAGGCCCCCTCCTCTTCACTACACACAAAGCTTACACTCCCTACTTACAATTAAGACCTAACAATACTACACTAGCCCAAATGACCCAAATAAAATGCTAGGCATGAATTATTATAACTCATAAATTATTAATTAAGTAATAATTTAAATACATAATTACGTAAATAAATAAATAATAATTATTTATTACCAATAAAATAGAGCCTAGATTTCGGGTCGTGACAAAAACTGCTCAGGCTGCTTACTAAGCTGGCATGGTGCTTATACCATTGCTAGCTGCATTCACTTATGTTCTTTGCTACAAAACAAGGATTAGTAATAGAAATTATAGCGGTAAGATTAATAATATAAAAATTGGTCTTACGAGTCCTTGTGAGCAAAGTTAGTCCAAAAACGCCATCCTTGATATAGCAGTACGTTGAAGTGAAATGGCATTCCAGATCTTTATCGTATAATTGTGATATGGAGAGCAGGTTGTGCTTTGAGACTATCTTTTATGATTAGTCCAAATCCAATTATGTGTCCTTTGTTGTTGTCACCATATGTTACTGAGTGATCTCTTCCTTCATGCACATCTTTAAGAGTGTTGACATCTCCAGTCGTGTCTAGAATCCACTGTCGATACCAACTGAGCTTGAGAGTGCACAGTGAAGTAGAAGATCTTTTCTGCTTGTTGAAACATTGACTTGCGCTCTACAGCAGAGTTATCATTTAAGATTGGCAGGCACTTTAAGATATTCCTTGCGCGGCTGCGGAGTTGGTGATGACGCAGCTTTGTCAGGTTAGCTCTGGCAAATAGGTACTTGCCATTCTGTCTGCTTGGTGAAGGTGTCCCATTTCCACTAGAGTGAAGGGACCTTTCTTTGATTGTCCTTGGCGCATGCTCAGGTTTCATTTCAGAAACATCTGAATCGTTGTTAGCATTTGCCACTAAGCAGAGCAGTCCATCCTCAGAGTCAGCATCGTTGTCTTCAGTGTCAGTCTCCAAGTCCTTAGCTCCTTTTCTGCGCAGTTCTCTTCAGCAGCCATTCCGCACTGCTTAGATGCTTTGTGCGCAGGGTTGCTTTTCCACGTACTCAAATTTTGGAGTAGGCATTTTTGAAGCGAAATGTCCTGGCTTTCTGCAGTTGTAGCAGACCAAGTCATCTTTCTTTGAGTCTCTATGAGAGAGAATGGGAGGTTTGCATGAGGATCCACCAAGTTTGGAAAACTGCCTGAATTTGATCTGAGGTTTGAGCGGGCGCAGGAACATGTGAAAAGTTAGCCATTGCCCAAGATTTTGAAGCCATATTGAATCGGCACCCAAGCTGTTAAGCTTGAAAAACAGATACAAGTTTTATGAAGGTGTTTGCTCTGATACCACTTGTTGGTCCCAAAGGGGCAACAAGGGTGTGAAAAATCGCTAGAGGGGGGGGGGGTGAATAGCGTTTTAAAATTCTTTTCAAACCCTTTTGCAATTAAATGGCAAATGCGTACAACTCTTATTTTGGCTAAGTATAGCGCGCAGCAAGAGTGTGAAATGCACAACGGAAATTTAAAGTAGCTCTGCGCAGGGTATACTGCGCAGAGATAAAAACGCACGCGCTAAGTTTGAGGCTAAAGAGTGGCGCAAAAATGGTTCTTAAGGCAAATGAGCAATAACAATTTCAACAATAAAGTGTAGCAATCTGAAAGATCAAACAAAGCAGTTCATAAATAGTTAAGCAGGAAATATGCAGTAAATATAATGAACACGCTATTTGGAGAGGTTCGATCGATGAAAGATCTACATCCTCTACCAAGATGGTTAGTCTTGGATTTCTAATGGAGATCTTATAAAATGAGTGAGTATTAAAAATTACAACATTTGAGCTCAATACTAACTCAAGATCTATTATCTATGAAGAACAAATCCTAGACTAAACCGGTGTATCTCAAGAAGTTAGATCAAAATGATCAAAGCTTCAAGAGGTGTGTGTGTGACAGAAATTCTGGGCTCTATGAATATAAAAGATGAAGAGCATCAAGAATTCTGGTGATATAGGGCTTTGCGATTTGAGCAGGAGTTTGAAGGTTTGAAGATCATGAAGGCTGTTCTAAGGAATCTGGAAATATTGAGCAGCAGTCTTCAGATCTTCAAGGTTTCTCAATGAAGCATGAAACTCGAGCTCTTGAAGCATGCAAGCTTAAGAAACTTGGAAATGGGAATGAGCAGGTTATTTATAGCTGAGCTTCAAAGAAACTAGCCGTTAGAGCTCTGAGCAAGGACGATGTGCTGGCACAATATGATTGGCGCGCAGGTGTCCTTTATAGCCGTTGGGGCTCTGATCAAAGATGATGACCTGGCACAATATGATTGGTGCGCAGGTGATTTAGAGCCGTTGGAGACTGAGCATGAAGACCAAATTCAAAAGCTTCTTCTAGAAGGTTGACAGCTGTCTTCACTTGAGATATTTATTTGAAGCGTGTCTCCACCAATGGTTTTGCTGAGTGTGCTTATATTGTCGTTAGTGCACACCTCAGCACTCTGACTTAATCCAAAAAGCGTAGCTTGTCTTGTCGCTTTCCAAGCTTCTAGAATATGAGATCAGGAGATGAGGAATTTGACCAAGGTTAAGTGTCCGCGCACAAAGGTATACGCATTGTCGGCGCGCATGGATGCTGCACATGGGCAGCATGTGCACCATACTTGGTCACTAAAAGATCTCTTCAGAGTTTAGGGAATAAGACCTTGAAAACTGAGCAGGGTCAAATGTTGCGCAAGATATCTATGCGCAGTGGCGACCTGCGCAGAGAACATCCTGCGCAGTGAAATGAATCCTGCTTAGGAAATCTTCGATCCTTCAAAGCTTGATCCTATAATCTAAGCCTATACTATAAATAGGACTTGGCTAAAAATCGAAGTTATAAACTTCTTTACATGAGGTCCTAAAGTCCATAAAAATACTCATAGGTGATGGTATCAATCAATTCTAACGAAAGTAGGAGGGTTAAGTGATAAGCATACCCAACATCTACACTCCAATTGCAATCCGTCTTGAATACGAAGCTACCAACAACACTGCTGAATATGAGGCATGCATAGCGGGGCTAGAAGCGGCCCTAGAAAGAAATGCCACAGATCTAGGAGTATTTGGTGAATCCCTCCTCCTTATCAATCAGACATCGGGTAAATGGCGAATCCAAGACCCGACCCTCCAACAGTATGGTCAACACCTCGAAGAATTAGTTGAACAGTTCCAAGACATCACGTTCAATTATTTGCCGAGGGACAAGAACCGATTTGCCGATGCTTTAGCCACCATAGCCTCATTGGTTGAAATTCCCAAAGGAAAAATGGTGAAACCCTTCAAAATTTCAAGAAGGACTAGTCCGGCATACTGCATGAGTATTGAAATCAATGAAGTCCAAGATAACCCCCCATGGTACACGGACATCCTGAATTTTCTCAACAGCGGCACCTTTCCCGAGAACAGCAATTGGAAAACTCGAATAGCACTACAAAAGCTAGCCGCCAGATATGTATTGATTGGGAACCGAGTCTACAAGAGACATCATCAAGGAATCAATCTTTTGTGTGCAAACGAGTCCGAAGCTCAAGAAATCATGCACGAAGTCCACGAAGGCGAGTGTGGACCCCACATGAATGGGATTATGTTATCCAAGAAGATACTCCGTATTGGTTACAATTGGACTACAATGGAAAAAGACTGCATCGAGAAAGTCAAGAAATGCGCCAAGTGCCAGTTCCATGCTAATCTGCAACATGCTCCACCTTCATAACTGTACAACATGACTACACCTTGCCCATTCTCTTGTTAGGGCATAGATATCATCGGCAAATTCCACCCTACGGGAAGCAACGGACAGTCATTTATTCTAGTGGCCGTGGATTATTTCATAAAATGGGTCGAGGCACAAGCTTACCGAGTTCTCAACGCCAAGAAAGTGGCCGAATTTGTGAAGAACAACATCATGTGCAGATATGGTATCCCTCATGAGATCATCTCCGACAATGGTTCTCACTTCGAAAAAGAAATGGATGCACTTTTGGTTAACTACAAGATTACCAAGCACAAGTCATCTCCGTACCTCCCCCAAGCCAATGGAGCGGTCGAAGCAGCAAATAAGACAATCGAGGTCATCATACGGAAAATGGCTTCAACAGGAAGGGATTGGCCCGAGAAATTACCACTAGCATTGTGGGGCTACCGCACGTCAATACGGTCAGTAATGGGAGAAACTCAGTACTCATTAGTTTATGGTTCTGAAGCCGTACTCCCAGTCGAACTCGAGGTTACTTATCTATGGGTCTTACTCGAGAACCAAGTCAACGAGGTTGATTAGATGCAAAGCCGATACGAGCAACTAACCCTACTCGACGAAAAGAGATTAAGAGCGTTCGAACGTACATGGGCTTATCAACAAAGAATGGCAAAGGCTTTCAACAAAAAGGTGAAGCCTCGAAATATCAAAGTGGGAGATTTAGTCCTAAGACAACATCCTCCCAATGTCATGAATCACCTTGGGAAGTGGGGACCTCGATGGATCTGTCCTTACGTGGTCAAGAAGATATTAAGCGGCGGTGCAGTCCGACTCGTAGACTTGGATGGTGATCAATTGCCAAAGGAGGTCAACCTTGACAAGCTCAAGAAGTTCTACGCTTAACAAATGGAGACCATTAAAAAAAAAACGCTCGCTAGGTTGAAAACCCGCAAGGGCGGCCTAGGCAAAAATTAGAGCAAGTGCAAAAAGAAGCCCGCTAGATTGAAAACCTGAAAGGGCGGTCTAGGCAAAAAACAGGGTGCACAAAAAAAAATGGTCTTCATTTGTTTGAACTACGGAGACCTGAGCTTCTCTACTAGAGGAACGTAGGCAGCCTTCGGGTGCGGTCTAAAACAATAAATTTTACCCAATCATGTTATAACAAAATGCAATTTTTATTCATCTCTCAAATCATTCTTGCCATTACAACGGATATGTTGAGCAATAAAAGACATTAAAACATTAAATCCTAACAAGTGGTCTATTAATTGCAATCTTGGGGTACTAGGAAAAATCTAATTTTCTCTTAGCTTTCGAAGGGCCACCCGAACGGCTCTCAATCCTACTCTTCTTGGGAGGTCTAGGAAAACTAAGGCGGACTGAAACCTTCTGAGCAGCGACGCGCCTCCGAGCATAAAAGTTATCCAAATGACTGCCGAAAAGGTCAGCCAGAATGTTGTGGGAAACAGCAGCAGCCTCCCTATATCTCAAATCATTTCTAGGCTCAAAGTCCTTTCCGAGCAACTCAGCGTGAAGCATGTCAACCCAAGCGATGCGCGATAAAGGGTGCCGAATAGATAATCCAGATAACTCTCGGGAAAAAAGATACTACCCCGGTAAATGGGGGTGGAAGCCCACCGATGGCGGTCATCTCCCCAAGTTGACTGAAGCTCCCCTGAGAAATCCGGACCCATATATGAAACTGGACGGAGCATCCTACTCCTCGGGAAGGGAATAATCTGTTCGCGATCGAATTGCCTCAAAACCCACCCCGGATGGTAAAATGAAGAGTCTCTCAAGCCTGGTAAGACCACATGCTCGAAACCTAGAGTCTATTCCACGAAAGGATGGAGACCCCAGGGGGAAGGGCACCACTCAATGTCAGCCGATATCCGGGATGCAAAGAATTTCTTCCAACCGTCTTCAGACAAATCCCGAGTCAGAAATTTTCTCCTGTGAACAGCAAAAGGAGACAAGTCACCCTCCGAAGAATAAATCCTGAAGTGTTCCCGGAGCCATATGGTCAGAAGCAAGGGGCTCCCCCGACATATCTCAACCGTTCGATGCAACTCATCAAGGCCGTGCAAGGTTTCCCCCACTACGAGAGGGATTATACTACATTGTTGCTCCTTGGCCTACAAGATAATCTCATCCAACTGCGCGTCCGCCGTCCCAAATGGTGTAACGAAAATAACTTCACTGAAAAGACAAGCTGCCATGGCATTCCTCTTAAAAGACTGAACTGACATGTCCTCCGAATGCAAGCTGAAAAACATCGGCAACTCGGTTATATCTACCACGATACCATGCAGCATCTTCCTCATATCCTCAATGGGGAGGTTCAACAAATCGGACCAAGAATCAATCACTTCACGATAATATTTAGGGACGGAAATTTGACCCACCAGTGGCATGCCAAGAATGGCCCTGAAGTCATCAACAGTCGGCACCATTTCATTCGCCGAGAAGTTAAAAGTGTGACTGTCACACTCCCAAAAGGCTGCAGCAGCCTTCAACAGGTCCCAATCCGGCTTCAAAGTTCTAAGTGTGAAGAGAATTCGAAACCCGACGTCTTTGACAAAAGCCTTCTTGGGATGGGTCTTGAAAGAGTATACAAAAGTCGATAAATCCTTCTCATACTCACCAACAACCTTGGTATCAAGAATGAAAGAATTGGAAGCCATGGAAAAGGTGGATTACAAGCAAAATCAAGCAAGAAGAGATGTTCAAAAATAGCAGAAAAGAGCTGTTGGGAGAATGTGTTCGAACAGAAGCTAATATTATATCTGTTGGGGATCTTTTGGCCAGCAAATGTCAAGCCCCAGAATTCGCTCCCCAGAGGCGCGCGCCTCCCGCCACCCACTTGGGAAGCGCTCGTCCCATAGTCACTAGCCGAGGCGTACGCCTCCCATTCCAGAAACGCCTCAATTGGCCCTTGTCAAAGAAAGAAATCACAGGGAAGTAGAGCTCAGACATTCCCAAAATCAGCGGGATCGAGACCACAACTCCGCCTCTGAATACACTTTGGGTACACATTAATTTGTTCCGCCCTTAAGGCATGTCTAAATTGAAATTAGATAGAAACTTTCACTAAAAGTAGGTTGTGTCCTTATTTTTACAAAGGCTAATAGGTCTAAGATCAGAAAAAGAAGTAGGAGCATCCACCTTAGGGATTGTAACAATTAGGGTACTTGTCCAGCTTCTAGGCATAGAGAAACCTGAGAAGAAGTCCCCTATAGCTTGAACCAGGTCTTCTTTAATGATATCCCAACAACCTTTGTAAAACTCTCCCGTGAAGCCATCGGGGCCAGCAGCACTTTGCCCATCCATGCCAAACACGGTATCTTTACCCTCTTCAAGAGTAGGAATAGCTGTGAGAGTAACATTGTCCTCATGAGTGATAAGTCTTGGAATCAAAAATAAATAATCATCCGAAGGGATATCACATTGCCCTTGGAGTTGGTCCGAATAAAAATTCACAGCTTCTTCCTTAATATCCTCTTTGTTTGTTAACCAAGTACCTCCCTATTTTTGATTTTGTGGATGTACAATTTCTGCCTCTTTTTCTTTACAATAGCATGAAAAAACCTCGTATTGCGATCCCCTTCCTTTAACCACTTTAAATTATCCTTTTGATCCCAAAGGTCCTCTTCTAATTTCAACTTTTGAAGAAGATGAGCTTGGGAAAAATTAAGGGTTGCCTTAGACTCTTCATCCCCATGTTATTGGTATTGGTTTTCTCGCAAGATAACCTCATCTTCTGCATTCTTAATTTGTTGTTCCACTCTACCAAAAACATGTTTATTCCAGCCCCTTAAAACCTTACGTAAGCGGCCAAGTTTCTTAGCAAAACAAACCATGGGTCTACCATCCATAGGGGATGTCCAAGAGTTACGAATCAAATCTTGAAAGCCATGATGCTTCATCCAAACATTTAGGAATCTGAAAGAACCCTTTGAATTAGGAGCCTCAAGTTGAATATTAATGATTAAAGGAGCATGATCCGAACAAAGTCTAGACATATAGAAACTTGCGTTAGGTGAAAGAGATTCAGCCATTTCTCATTATATAACACCCTATCAAGCCGTTGGTAGATAGCCTACCTACCCAATCTTTTGTTAGACCATGTAGCCATATTACCAATGAAACCCGCATCCATAAGATTAGCATATTGAATCATGTCGGAGAATTCAGTGACAGCCATATCATTGATTGGTTTACCTCTACTCTTTTCCGATTGGTTAAGGACCACATTAAAATACCCCACCACCATCCATAGATAATCAACCTCGCTAATATTCATGAGCTCTTCCCATAAAGAAATCCGAGAAAACCTACTACAACTTGCATGGACAAAAGATACCCACACAACTTCCTTCCACATTGGATGAGAAATTTGAAGAGTTAAGGACTGAATAGAATCATTAATAACAACACAATTTAAACCATGCTTCCATATGATCCACACCCGATTACTATGATTAGCCTTACCACCTTCACATCCCATTTTCTGAATAAAAGAGCTCAAGTTTGAAGCACAAGTTTTAGGCTCATAAATAGCAGCTAGAGAAACCATATAAGTGCGAAATAAACGCTTCAATCTTCTCACAGTAGCACCATTAGCAATACCACGAGCATTCCAAGTTGTAAACGATACCATTAAAACACAAAGATAAGGAAATAAATGGAAAGAACTAGATAGGTCTGCTAGAAGGGAGGATATACCTCAATTATTCTGATGTGGGAGATTAGGGCTACGAGAACCCTCCAGAGAATTGTTTGCAGCATTCTTTTTACGGGACATCACCAAAGTAAATCCATCTTTATCCACTTGTGTTTTAGAGGCACAATTAGCTTTGAACGCGGAATGAAGGTTCTTAACATGCTCTTGAGAGGTCACCCTAGGAGCTCTTGGAGACAAGTTTAAAGAGCCTTCCATGGTATTTGTAACCTTAGATTTAGGCGTAGAAAGACTTGTCAATAAGGCCATATCATCACCAATAGTGGAACAAAGCTTCATAGCATCGTGAACCAGGGGTATTTCCACCTCATCCATCTCCTTATGTGCATTATTCAATCTTTGCTTTGTTAAAGCATCATTAACTGCCTTAGGGAGAACCAAACCTCTCCTTACAGTTCGAGGCATCACATCATCTGGTTTGGTCTGTGAAGGCTCAACACCTTCCTTCTCCATACTAATTTTAGCATTATTTTCACCTGAAACCCCACCCGTCTCATTGATAGCATTCTTGGCTATATACACAGCCTTTCCCTTCAACTTTGGATCAATATCAGGTTTCTTTTGAGCACCAAGGGCCAGATTAGCTTTTCTGCAATAGGAAACATCATGGCCAAACATGAGGCAATGTTTACAATATTTAGGAATATTGTCATACTCCACCTTTTGAAAAAAACTAGGCATGGCATCTCCAAAATCAACAAACACTTCATTAGGAAATTTCTTTAGGACATCAACTTGGATTAAAATCTTAGCTATACTAGGTCTAGAGAGTTTAGCAGTGGCCTTGTCAATCGAGAGAAGTGTTCCAATCATCTTAGCCAAAGAAAAGAGAAACGATTTGTTAAATAAGTGAACGGGTAGGCCTGGGAGTCTAACCCACACCGGGACAATTGAAGATTCTTGTTCAGGCCTCCATGCCGGGGACCAAGCCAAAGTTCTCATAGGCTACCGAGAAACATACCAAACATCTTTCATGAACAATCTTTGATAATCCTCCTCTGTGGAAAGCTGAATTAGAATATGGCGAGAGTCAAGATGCCCTAATTTATAATCTCCTTTCAGTTGAAACATAGCAAAACATATGCGGGCATCTTCCATCGTAGGTTTACCATGCAAAAAATTTCCTACCAAGGTGCGTAAAAGGTTTTGCAAAGGCAGCGATCATCTCCTTGGTCAACTTGATTGATGGTGTACCTTTGTGAATTCCAGTGGGAATAGATCCATTAACATTTGCGTGAGGACCAGACTATGTAAAGCTCGTTTGAGAGAATAAACCTGTAAACGATTTGGAGGGGGCTTGAGTAGAGGGCAAAGAGTTAGGATTAGGGTTAGATGACATGCCACCTACAGGTTGTGATGGCGGTGGATTAGGGGGTTTTGGATATCTGAATTCCTTATTCCAAAAGGATTAGGAAGAGGATCGCGAGAGGCAGAGATGGAATCAAATGAATTGGTATACGCTGCATTAGGGGGAGGCGGCGCACTAGGGTTAATGCTAGGAGCGGGGTTTAACACCAAGGAATACATAGAATTAGGATTATAATAGGGATTTCTGGAACAAGAATTGAGGGAAGGAAATAACGAAGCTGAAAACGACATGATCAATCAGAGAATGGGGAAACCCTAGGGCGAGCTGAAGAAGAAGCACACACTAATCGCACCTTTAGTGTGTGTTTTTAGGAGCTCTATGATGAAGAGTTGTACCTTGTTGGGAAGAAAATGAAGACTTCAAACTTTGTGAGGAAATGAAGTGCTTGTAGAGAGAAAATAGTGTGTAGAGATTTTAGTAGAGTTTTACTGCTCTCTTTTTGGTGTCCAAAAGTCCTCCTTTGAAATGGTGGAGGGGGGGGGGGTTTATAGGTGAAAATAAGATGTTTTTGGTGCCAAAACAGGGTCAACAAAGAGGGATTTCCCAGGCAAAATCATGTAAATTGAGCAAGGGAGGGATTCTCGGAGAGAATCTGTAACTGACGCCCAGAAGCGCGCGCCTCCGGCCTTTAGGGCAGAAGGCGCACGCGTCGGACCTCAAAGGGCAGAGGTGCCCGACCCTAAAAAGGCATTTTTTATAGAATGGATTGGAAAGTTAGAACTGTTATTCAATTTAGCCCCCAGACTTAACGGAGTCAGTCAGGAACTTAACAGAAGTAACAGAAACTAACAAAAATAAGTTAAATAAAAATACTATGTATGCAATCGGGGTGAGCGGTCCAAGGCGGGGTGTCTACAAAACCAAATTCAAAACCCACTGTTTGATGCTCACCAAAAAAATTCTCTCCTTCCCTGAACTTGCAAAGCTCATTCTAGTTGACCCTAAGCTTTAGGTTTCTAATATTCCTAACTTTGGTAAAGATAATCTTGCACTTAAAAAGCGCAGGAAGAAGACATTTAGGCACGCTGTAGGGATTAAAATCAGGGATGCTGAAGGTGGTTTGGTTGATGAAGCCACTAAGTATGAGCATGATGAAGAAGAAAGCGCAGATCAAGATGGCGCAGAAGTTGGCGCGGAAATGGACAAAGGCAAAGGCATTACAGAAGATGAAGAAGGTTTGAATGAAGAGGGTCGATTGGAACGACGAAGAGTCTAAATACAACATGCGCCTAGGGATATCAACAAAGGGTTATCTGAATTCGTTGAACGTGATGACAGACCTTTTAAGCGTACAGGGCAGAGATTGAGGAAGAGAAAGAACTGAAGAAAGCGTAGGAAGCTAGTAGGCTAGAAGCGCAGAAAAAGAGAGATGAGGCCTACCAAGCAAAGAAAGCAGCTGAGTTAGCCAAGGAAGAAAGGCTAAAGGGCGCAATATCTAGCGCAGATTCACAACGCCCTCCTGCACACCCTGCGCCTATGTCTCATGCGCCTCAAACAACAACTACTCAACTGACTTCTCAACAACTCAAAGATCAACTTACATCTCAAATTTTTGGCGACCTTAATGATGAACCAAGTCAAGAGGAGAAAGTGCTTCTCAAAACGCGCAGAACTGACCCGGTGCCTGCACCTCATACTTTTCCTGTTAAAAGATCAACTCTTGATTCTAGATGCAATAGGTGCTTGATGATGCATTTGGAGTCTCTGATGAAGAGCGCACTCCGACTCATGTGCGCCTTCCTACTCCACCGCGTGCGCCTACACCTCCTCCAGTTCCATCTTCTGATATGGGACTTGTCTTGGATTTATTAAGGCAGCTTCATCTAGGACAAGGTCACATTGAGTCTCAGTTAGAGCTTCACGCATCTATGATGGCAAATCATGCTGATGAGATTGCTGCCTTTAAGGGGTAGATGGCGTGTATAGGGGGAGAAATTAGGGACAAACATTTCTTGACCCCTTAGCAGTGGAATGATGCTATAGATCAGATGAACGGTCTTTTCAGAAACACTCTTGCTGCATTTCAGGATAGAATTAATGGTGCCATCAAACTGACTGATGGATAAGACTTTATTGATGCAATCAAGGAAGTAGAGAAGAGCATAGCTTTAGACATAAGGAAGCTATTTGAGATACCGACTGGTGATAGCCAAAAATTGCTTAATATGGTGGATAAATTGGATGAAGTTAAAAATGAGCTTGAGATTTTGGGGATTACGGTCTATGGCGCAGAAGCACCAAATGCAGAACCCAATGCGCCTCCTACTCCAGCGCATACAAAGTCTGATAATGCGCCTTTTCCTAGCGCGTGACCTAGTGCTCCGACTGTTAATCTTAGTGCACTACTCTCTAAATTGGATGTCTTGAACGAGTTAATTGTAACTCATTTTGGCTCAACTCATTCCCACACTGATAGGCACGCTAAAGGACTTGTTGCTGACATTGTAATTTCTCAAATGGCAGTTAAATCAAAAATTCAAACTCTTGCAGAAAACTTCTCTCATCAACAGGCTGTTATTCATATATCAATGGATGAGTATCAAAACTCTAACACTGATCACTTTAGATTTTTGAGCTACGTCAAAATGCTCGTAACTTACTGCCCAGGGATCTAAATCTTGCATGTCGCCAGCCTGATTATGGCCGTGATATTTGCAATGACGAGCAAGAGAGATAACTGTCGTGCCAAGTTGTGGGCTTTACGCGGTCTATGCTCGTAGGTCAGCCCGTCTTGATTGAGCAAGGTGTTAATTCGCCAACCCGTCCAAGGGTTACTCATGCTGAGGTCTGAGCTTTCGATTGAAGTTGAGTTGTTAACCAACCTGCTTGCGATCAATATCGAGCATCAAGATGTACATGTAACAAAGCAACAGATAACTCATATGATCAAAGGAAATTCCCATAGTATTCGTGAAGTGGGAATCATATGGATATGCTTATAAGCCTATAATCTCTTGATGGAAATTATTGCAAATACATGATATGTGAGCAATGTGCTGTAGCATGTGTGTTTAATAATAAACTCTGTATGACTGTAAACGTATAGACACGCATGGTGTATCAATGGACACAACCCTATAATCACATAATTTTACAAAAATCGTGAACAAATCATAAGCATATGTGATTAGCAAATATTGACTATAAATATGGAAGTAATACACCTGATTAGCACGCAACGGTTCGGACGAAGAGGGTGTCCGTTATGTCGAGGCAGTACAAGGCAGGTTGTACTTCTTGCTTCTATTGTCACTGCTCGCATGAGGGACCAAACCGGGTTTGGAGTGTCGGAGATGAGCAGGTGCAGGCTGTCATGGAGGTTTGTTCATCAAGAGGTGTCTGTTCGAGTCTGGCATTCTCACCGACTTCTGTTTCGGTATGAACAATATTTATGCTGCTTTTTTTTTTTTTTTTTTTTTTTTTGCTGGTTCGACTCCATTGTTTTGATTTAGTCGAGAGCGGGGTCGCATATAGTCTTCCTGCCTCAGACCTATTCGTGGGAGGTGCTTTGGGCCGCCATGTATACTTAAACTGTATAAACATAATGCAAAAGTATGGAATGAGAACACCTGGTGTGGGGGAACCTCTACGATGAATCAAACACAGGTTAGAAGGAGAACGTGGCCTTGGTTCTTTTGTGGGCATTCCTTGCCCAGCCTATCCATTGGTTGAATTATGTTATTGATGTGAGTTTCATAATCTTCACGGCTTTGTCTTTCACCAAGAATAAAGTATGCGGTCAATCTGATTTATTTTTCCATTGTCATGGTCGTCCGTTCGCCATGTTTTCGTTCCCGGCAATGGAACCAAACTGATGATGCATAAAAAGGGTGGTATCGGGGGTACCTAATCAGTCGGGAACGCGGCGATGGATAATCCTGGATGAACGAACGGACGATCTGCAAAACAAACACCGTTAGGGCGCGAGGGAGTTACCCCCGCGAAAACCCTCCGGTGTGAGAATAAGCATCGTATAGAAAGATGATATAAACCGGAAGGAAAAGCGTATTATAGTATTGAGAGGGTGTTTTTTGTGTGTACCTTTGTGTGAGGGTTAGGACCCTTATTTATAGATTTCGGGTGGAGTGTCCACCAAGAATAGGAGATCCATAGTTGACTTGTATTAGGAGAGTGAATCCTTGTATAAGTTAGGATCCTTAGCCCCGTAGGTGTCCCTTTGTACATAAATCGTAGTAGGATTTTATCCCGTAATATTAGGTGAAAATATATTCCGTTCAATAAAGCAGGAATTATGCTCGCCTCTGTTATAGTATAAAAAGTATCTTACCATCTAAAAGACGCATATTGCCAGTTAGATGGTAGTAATTGTTTTCATGCAACAAATACATACTCCTTGTAACACTCCATATTTTCTTAATGTATCTTGAGCATTTAATGGCATTAAATAACAATAATTAACAATAATAAATACTTCAATTTAGGGTTCACAACGGCCCCTTAATTAAACCATAAATTCAAAAACAATAGCGGAAGCGTAACTTAAACTTGTCTTGGTAGGTAACAACCCTAACCATCATCGTACTTCAACTTACATCAAAATAATAGTACTTAAACTACTAAGTTAAGAATCTTCAATCCACCGTCTTCTTACGGCTGCTTTCCTTGTCTTGTCCTCCTACTTAAATCCTGAAAACAAAATTTATAGAGAAGGGATGAGCGAACGAATGCTCAGTAAGTTCATACGTGGCCTCTCCGGTTACTAAGGAGAGACGACCAGAACGAACACTATGAATAATTTTTACAAGGATAGGTTCAGTTACTTTTTGATTCAAGACTGCAGAACAATACAGTCGTATTACTTTTAAGATTTTTACTTTCAAAGGATTATGGCACTACAATCCAAAGGGATTCATTCAAATTCCGTCAATTCCTTGGTAACGTACATTATAACCTCAATGCCAAAGGTACAATTTGTACACCTAGCTTCTTCAGCCAATAGTGTGGGTCGTAACATATATGGTATCCACACACATATGCTCGGGGTCTAGAATCATCCTTGTAATCAGACAATTCCTGAGAGAAGGCATGTGATCACTCATGCAATCCCTAGTTTAAGGACGAGTCTTTTCTAACTGGACTGTCCGTCAATGTCTTTTCTAATTGGACATTGGCTGCCTTAACAAGTAAGTGGTTAACTTATAAGTTAAAATGAGAACATACTAAGGTACAAGTATGTGATACAAGTTTCAAACTTCGATACTTAGTAGATCGATGAGGACATCACTAAGTATAGATTCTTTCAACGAACGTTCAATAACGCAGAGTTCATTCAAATACTATCATGCCATACTGATAGCTAACTTTAGAAAAATACAGAATTCCAATAAACAGGAGTTCAAATACTGTAAGGAACGTAATCCCTTACCTGAATTGCTTTTCCTCGCAATCTCCTCTCTGTGCAAATCTACAAGGCACGGAGTAATTTACTTTAGTACTCTCAACATTGTTAACTATTTCTACTTAGTTAACTGAGAGATGCGTTTTAACTTCTTTACTTCGTTACTTCTTTTCTTACGTTTAAGTTTCTGACTTTGATTTACGAGTCAGTCCTTTAACTTTGATATAATTGCAATTAAGTCCTCTAACTTTGGGTTAATTACAATTTGGTCCCTCAACTTTGGGTTAATTGCAATTTGGTCCTTCGACTTTAGATTAATTGCAGATTGGTGCTTTAACTTTAGTTTAATTGCAAATTAGTCCTTCAACTTTGGATTAATTGCAGATTGGACCTTCAACTTTAGTTTAATTATAAATTAGTCCTTCAACTTTGGATTAATTTCAGATTGGTCCTTCGACTTCAAAGGTTTTCCCCTTTTTATTCCTTTTTAACTTTAACTTTTTAGTTTAGTCCTTTCCCGTTAGGAAACTAACTGAAATCTTTTAATCTTCCTCCTTTCCGTTAACTTTCTAACTTTCAAGGTTTTCCAAGTAACTATCACATCCTTTCAAGTTAGTTTTCTAACCTTCTAACAATTCTTTTAACGATTATGTTTTCTTTTCATTATTAACTTAACGAAAATACTAACTTTCCGTCCCAATTCTTAACATTCTCAATCAAGAATCAACACCCAAATTATATAGCTTTTAGGATTTTCATCAATCGCATGAAACACTATTCCCAACTCAGTTCACTATTCACAGCGTAAATTACTATTCATCGCAGATTACTATTCACAGCTTTTTAAACTCAGTTACTATTCACAGCGTAAATTACTATTCATCGCAGATTACTATTCACAGCTTTTTAAACTCAGATTACTATTCACAGCGTAAATTACTATTCATCGCAGATTACTATTCACAGCTTTTTAAACTCAGTTTACTATTCACAGCGTATTTTACTATTCATCGCAGATTACTATTCACAGCTTTCTTAAAATATGAATTCATCCCTTTCATGATCATAGAATCAACTTAAAATAAAGCTAAGCATTTAACCATTAAAATTCCCACCATTAATTTACTAGCATGCAAAAACCCTAACGATTATTTCCTTTAAACATGCATAACTTATGATTTATTAATCCGAATTCAATGAAACAAATTTTGGAGAGTAGGATTAGCATTACCTTGAGAATGGTCGGATTACTTCTTCCAAAACAATGGCGAAAGTTTTCTTCTCTCCTCCTTCTTGGCCGGCGGCTGCTAGGGTAGGTTTAGGGTTTTGTTTTTCCCTTTTTTTTTTTTTTTGATAAAGAAGAATAACCTAATTTTCACTAACCCAAGTATTTATACTTTGGATGGTTTATTAATTGGGTTGGGTTTATTAATTAAAACCTTCGGGCCAACCCATTCCTTTCGGCCCACTCATTAATTAACTTATTAATTCTAATTTTTTATTTACTAAGTTAATGTTACCAAATAATTAAATAAATAAATAAAAATTGCGGGTGTTACATTCTTACCCCCTTAAAAGAAGTTTGTCCTCAAACTTTGATCAGTCTTAATCCGAGAAGATGTCCGTGTACAATTCACGCATTTCACTTTCTTGTTCCCATGTCGCTTCTCTTTCTGAGTGATTGCTCCATTGCACTTTTACATAGGGAACCGTACGCTTTCTTATGACCTCGTCTTTTCTGTCGACGATCTTGATTGGTCGTTCATCGTACGTCAAATCTGCCCGAACTCTTAACTGCTTGTATTCTATCACATGACTCGGATCATGAATATACTTCCTTAGCATGGAGACATGGAACACATTATGCACTCCAGCTAATACCGGCGGTAATGCCAATCGATAAGCCACTTCCCCGATCTTATCAAGAATTTCGAATGGTCCCACATATCGTGGACTTAACTTTCCCTTAATCCCTTAGGAATACTCGATCCCCTGGCTGAAATTCCAGTTCTCGCCTTCTATTGTCTGCGTAAGATTTCTGCCTACTCTGTGCAGTCTGTAGCCACTTCCGGATCTGTTGTACCTTATCTGCCGTGACTTGTACAAGTTCCGGTCCACTTAATCTCCTCTCGCCGACTTCGTCCCAACATGCCGGTGATCTACATTTCCTCACATACAATGCTTCATATGGTGCCATCCCAATACTGGCATGAAAGCTATTGTTGTATGCGAATTCCACCAGTATGACTCCTTTAGATCCCTATACATTTTGGTACTCCCCGGATGTACAGAGAACTTCGAACAATGAGCTTCTCTCAGTATCTCTCTCTTAATTTCATCATTATTTGGCACCCATACTCTCTTTTGGTATCTCAGAATTCCATCTTCACCCATGTGAAGATCCTTTGCTTGCCCATTTCCGATTAGAGCTTCTCTCTCCTCGTCTAACTCTTGTGCCTCTTTAATCCTGCCCAACAGTGCAGGCTGTAACGTCAATCTAGCCAAATATCCATTTACCTTCACCACTAAGTTCATCTCCTTGACATCATTCCACATACTTACCCCCTTAGAGATCAATGTCACCAACATTCCGTGATTATTTCTACTTAAGGCATCTGCCACCTTGTTAGCTTTCCCAGGATGGTACAATATTTCACAGTCGTAATCCTTGAGAAGCTCCAACCATCTCCGTTGTCTCATGTTCAACTCCTTCTGAGTGAAAATGTACTTAAGGCTCTTGTGATCTGTAAAAATCTGGCATTTCACGCCATACAAATAATGTCCAAATTTTCAAGGCAAATACTACTGCCACTAACTCCAAATCATGGGTCGGGTAATTCTTCTCATATACTTTCAACTGCCTAGATGCATAAGATATAACCTTATCATTCTGCATCAACACACAGCCTATCCCTTTAAGCGAGGCATCGCTATATATTACAAATCCATCCAATCCAGACGGTAAAGCAAGAACCGGTGCGGACACCAATCGTCGCTTCAATTCCTCAAAACTCCTTTCACATTCTTCTGACCAAACAAACTTTGCTCCTTTCTGAGTTAACCTCGTCAATGGCACTGACAACTTCGAGAAACCTTCTACGAATCTCCTATAGTAGCCAGCCAAACCTAAGAAACTTCTGATCTCACTTACTGAAGTTGGTCTTTCCCAATCCACAGTAGCTTCTATCTTTGTTAGATCTATGACAATCCCATCCTTTGACACCACATGTCCTAAGAATGCTACTTCCTCCAACCAGAATTTACACTTCTTGAATTTAACATATAACTTCTGCTCTCTTAAAATCTGCAGTACTAACCTTAATGCTCTTCATGTTCTTCCTTGGTCCACGAATACACCAAGATATCATCAATGAACACAATCACGCACTTATCCAGAACTTCTGAAATATCCTATTCTTAAGTTCCATAAACGCTTCCGGCGTGTTAATCAACCCACACGGCATCACTACAACTCATAATGACTATACCTTGTTCTAAAGGCTGTCTTAGTTATATCATCCTTCTTCACTCTTAGTTGATGATAACCAGACCTCAAGTCTATCTTCAAGGAATAACACGCTCCACGAAGTTGGTCAAACAAATCATCTATTCTGGGCAACGGGTATTGGTCCCTTACCGTCACACGGTTCAATTCACGATAGTCGATACATAACCTCATCGACGCATCCTTCTTCTTCACAAATAATACCGGTGCACCCCATGGTGATACACTCGTTCTAATCAAGCTCTTATCTAACAACTCTTACAGTTGCTCCTTTTATTCTTCAATTCTGACGGAGCCATTCTATACGGCGCCTTCGATATTGGTGAAGTCTCAGGTACCAAATCGATAGAAAATTTTACTTCTCTTTATGACGGTATTCCCGGTAAATCCTCAGGAAACACGTCCTTGAAATATCAAATCACAGAAAGTGATTCTACGGTTACTTCCTTCTTGCTCGTATCACCAATGTACGCCAATAATCGTTCACATCATTTCTTTAAAAGCTTACGAGCCTTCATTACCGATATAAGGTTCGATCGGGTTCTAGGTTTCGTTTCTTGAGAACATCACTCTTCTCTAGGTAGTAATCTAAAGTGGACTTCTTTCTTTAAAACAATCTACATGGGCATGGTATTCAGTCAACTATAGTTCATTCCCAAGATTACATCAATTCTTCGATGTCCTAAACTAATGAGATCAACCTCAAGTTCTTCCTCGTCTACTTTCAAAGGACACTTCCTAGATATAGACGTAATAGGGATCGATTCTCTAGTTTGAATACCCATAACTAAAGAATTCTCTAACGCCTCAGGAATTTAATACATATTCTTAGCCAAGCAATCATTTGGCACTTCTTATCAGAACCTTGCCCTTTGACGTCGTTCTTATTGCCATCATTTCTATTGCCGTAGCCTTTATTCTGGTACTTACTTGTACTACCTTCTTTTTCGCGATCGTCAGTAGCCTTCCTTTAGATTCAGTCGACACTTTCTTAGTTGACTCTTCTTCTCTTTTCGCTTACTGCGATAACTATCAGATTCTTTCTCCACTATCCTCGTCCTATCCAACACTTAATCCTAGGTTGGTAGTATTAATGGAGTGATTCTATATTGGATTCGGTTGCTCAAACCATCTTCAAATCCTCGAGCCTTTTGCGCTTCATCATCGAAGAGTGTTAGGGTAAATTCTAGCAATTCGATGAATCTAGTACCATAGTCGTTCACCGTCCTACTTCCTTGAGTTAGCATCATAAACTTAGCCTCTCTGGCGTTTCGAACACTTGCCGGATAATATGGTACTATCATTAGTTATCATGAATACGAGACTTTTTCACGCACTCTCATACTATAGCTCGTCTCTACAGACTAACATTCAATTTATAGGTCATTCACTAAACCACTGGTCGTTTCAACAGACCATCACTATCTTCATTAGTCAACTTTACTAGACGTATGGGTCGCTTCATTAGACCATTTCTATTTTCATAGGTCATTTCAATATACCATAATCACTTTCATTGGTCGTTTCAATAAACCATTCTTACTTGTTCCAGGTTAACTCGCACATTTAACACTATTACTCACGTCAACCCAAGCATTGTACTATGCCTAATACTTTCACATAAATATGCCGTCCCCAAAAGATGTAACTTTTACAAAAGATCGGTCTACTAGATTTCTGGTCGTTCCAATAGACCAGTTCTACTTAGGGAAGTCATTTCACTAGAATTTACTTATTAATCATAGGTCGATTCACTAGACCTACTCTCATTCACACTTGGCCGTTTCACTAAGCCTATTACTCTTAACCGTTTCAATAGGTTATTTTATTTTTTGTTTCGATCGCTTCAATGGATCAAAATTAACTTTACATGGCCGTTTCACTAAGCCTATTACTCTTATACTTAACCGTTTCAATAGGTTATTTTATTCTTGTTCCGATCATTTCACTAGACCAAAACTAATTTCACTTGGCCGTTACCATTGCCGTTTCCGTTGTTTCCACTTCTGGTATTCGAGGCTATCTGCAAGTTTTCCTTTTACTTTAAAACAAGTTCGTGCTCTAGAAATGTTCATCACTACACAATATGTGCGGTGTTCATGGTATACTTAACATTACTATCCTTTTACTAACGGTTACTTGTTAGTTTGGATCGTGTTCGTAGGTCTTTTGTACTAGACCATGATTCAGATTTGGTTAGTTTTCTTAACCTTTCTTCTCCAGTTCAGGAGTTTTCGTACTTCATAATTTACAACCGGTTTACTTGGTTGATTATTATCTCTTTATTATACTAGTTTTTATTACGTAACTAGTGTTAACTTATTCCAATGGTCGTCTTACTTCGTACCATGGTTACGGAGATTATTTCAAATCACTCCGACGTTTTCCCTTGTCTTTTCTAGACAAGTTGACTTTTAGTCTAAACAATAATAGACAATTTATAATTCTGGTATTTAAATTAAATAACTAACTTTATTCAACTAAGGTGTGAGATTTAAACATCTCAGAATACACCCAAAATTCAATTTAACATAAGCAAAAAGTCTAACTGCATTACTCTGCTAATAAAAATAAACTAAGGAAAAATATCTATTCCAATAACTATTTTGTAGCCAATTGCATCAATTTCCACATTGTGCGTGCTCTGCTTTGAGTTGGTCATATTTCTCTTGCAATTCCAACTTCTCTGCCCAAATCTGATAGCCTGACGCCCTAAGCTTTTCCTCATAAGCTTCTTGCTCATCTATCTTCTTTTTCAGTTCATTATTCTGCTCTATCTCATCTACTAGTTGTACACTGATACGGTTCCACTCGCGATTAGCTCTAATCACGTGGTTCTCTAAGCTTTCGACTTTCTTTAACTGTACTGCTAACTTTCCTTCTACATACATTATGTCCTCATCACGTCCCTTGATGACATTCTGTAGGCTGCTGACTCCTAGAGTCTCCTTCCTAAGCTCCCTTTTTGTCTTGCGCAACTCCATAGTTTACTGCTTAATGACATTATCCTTGGCTTCTATTTCTTCCTTTAGGGTAGCACTGTACCTTACAGATTTCATGGGTCTCCTCGGCATGATCCTACACACACCAATGGTAACTTAATTAGTACATAGCCCCAAGATTCCATTATAACATATTAGTAGAATATAATAGGCATGAAATGAAGAGGTTTCTACTTCCCCAAGTATATTCATACTTTACGTACACCTTTAGTATCATTCCTAGAGATAGATTGTATCACTTGAACTTCCTCAAGCAAGATCTTATTCAAGTCAAGTACTAAGTTCTCCCATTAGTCTTAACTTTCTGTTTTCTCCCATAAGACCTAAAGCCATTGCTCTGATACCAACTGTAACACCCCATATTTTCTTAATGTATCTTGAGCATTTAATGGCATTAAATAACAATAATTAACAATAATAAATACTTCAATTTAGGGTTCACAACGGCCCCTTAATTAAACCATAAATTCAAAAACAATAGCGGAAGCGTAACTTAAACTTGTCTTGGTAGGTAACAACCCTAACCATCAACGTACTTCAACTTACATCAAAATAATAGTACTTAAACTACTAAGTTAAGAATCTTCAATCCACCGTCTTCTTACGGCTGCTTTCCTTGTCTTGTCCTCCTACTTAAATCCTGAAAACAAAATTGTTCATACGTGGCCTCTCCGGTTACTAAGGAGAGACGACCAGAACGAACACTATGAATAATTTTTACAAGGATAGGTTCAGTTACTTTTTGATTCAAGACTGCAGAACAATACAGTCGTATTACTTTTAAGATTTTTACTTTCAAAGGATTATGGCACTACAATCCAAAGGGATTCATTCAAATTCCGTCAATTCCTTGGTAACGTACATTATAACCTCAATGCCAAAGGTACAATTTGTACACCTAGCTTCTTCAGCCAATAGTGTGGGTCGTAACATATATGGTATCCACACACATATGCTCGGGGTCTAGAATCATCCTTGTAATCAGACAATTCCTGAGAGAAGGCATGTGATCACTCATGGAATCCCTAGTTTAAGGACGAGTCTTTTCTAACTGGACTGTCCGTCAATGTCTTTTCTAACTGGACATTGGCTGCCTTAACAAGTAAGTGGTTAACTTACAAGTTAAAATGAGAACATACTAAGGTACAAGTATGTGATACAAGTTTCAAACTTCGATACTTAGTAGATCGATGAGGACATCACTAAGTATAGATTCTTTCAAGGAACGTTCAATAACGCAGAGTTCATTCAAATACTATCATGCCATACTGATAGCTAACTTTAGAAAAATACAGAATTCCAATAAACAGGAGTTCAAATACTGTAAGGAACGTAATCCCTTACCTGAATTGCTTTTCCTCGCAATCTCCTCTCTGTGCAAATCTACAAGGCACGGAGTAATTTACTTTAGTACTCACAACATTGTTAACTATTTCTACTTAGTTAACTGAGAGATGCGTTTTAACTTCTTTACTTCGTTACTTCTTTTCTTACGTTTAAGTTTCTGACTTTGATTTACGAGTCAGTCCTTTAACTTTGATATAATTGCAATTAAGTCCTCTAACTTTGGGTTAATTACAATTTGGTCCCTCAACTTTGGGTTAATTGCAATTTGGTCCTTCGACTTTAGATTAATTGCAGATTGGTCCTTTAACTTTAGTTTAATTGCAAATTAGTCCTTCAACTTTGGATTAATTGCAGATTGGACCTTCAACTTTAGTTTAATTATAAATTAGTCCTTCAACTTTGGATTAATTTCAGATTGGTCCTTCGACTTCAAAGGTTTTCCCCTTTTTATTCCTTTTTAACTTTAACTTTTTCAGTTTAGTCCTTTCCCGTTAGGAAACTAACTGAAATCTTTTAATCTTCCTCCTTTCCGTTAACTTTCTAACTTTCAAGGTTTTCCAAGTAACTATCACATCCTTTCAAGTTAGTTTTCTAACCTTCTAACAATTCTTTTAACGATTATGTTTTCTTTTCATTATAAACTTAACGAAAATACTAACTTTCCGTCCCAATTCTTAACATTCTCAATCAAGAATCAACACCCAAATTATATAGCTTTTAGGATTTTCATCAATCGCATGAAACACTATTCCCAACTCAGTTCACTATTCACAGCGTAAATTACTATTCACATCTTTTTAAACTCAGTTACTATTCACAGCGTAAATTACTATTCATCGCAGATTACTATTCACAGCTTTTTAAACTCAGTTTACTATTCACAACGTAAATTACTATTCATCGCAGATTACTATTCACAGCTTTTTAAACTCAGTATACTATTCACAGCGTATGTTACTATTCATCGCATATTACTATTCACAGCTTTCTTAAAATATGAATTCATCCCTTTCATGATCATAGAATCAACTTAAAATAAAGCTAAGCATTTAACCATTAAAATTCCCACCATTAATTTACTAGCATGCAAAAACCCTAACGATTATTTCCTTTAAACATGCATAACTTATGATTTATTAATCCGAATTCAATGAAACAAATTTTGGAGAGTAGGATTTAGCATTACCTTGAGAATGGTCGGATTACTTCTTCCAAAACAATGGTGAAAATTTTCTTCTCTCCTCCTTCTTGGCCGGCGGCTGCTAGGGTAGGTTTAGGGTTTTGTTTTTCCCTTTTTTTTTTTTTTTTTTGATAAAGAAGAATAACCTAATTTTCACTAACCCAAGTATTTATACTTTGGATGGTTTATTAATTGGGTTGGGTTTATTAATTAAAACCTTCGGGCCAACCCATTCCTTTCGGCCCACTCATTAATTAACTTATTAATTCTAATTTTTTATTTACTAAGTTAATGTTACCAAATAATTAAATAAATAAATAAAAATTGCGGGTGTTACACTCCTTCCATCCCAAAATGAATGTCTGCTTTTGCTCTTGATCAAGAGCAAAAACAGACATTCATTTTCGGACATGGGTAGCATCACTTACTGATATGTTGGCTTAGGTTGAGATTGAACTTAGCTTTCAGCATAAATGCTAACTTTTTGTTGTAATAATCGTCCTGCAGCCATATTCACTGTTCTTTGACATACATGTCCATCCTTGTAGTCGTTTTTGGTCCAATAATTAAACAAACCTTCTACTTGTTGGGGATATGCAAGAAACTACTCCAATGTAGTAGACCAGGTTCTTATTGAGGTTGTCTTTTAAAGCATAGAAATGAATTAGTACATTAGAGAGGGCATCTTGGTTGATATGGAATGAGATGATACCTTGCCATGTTGATGAGCACAGAGCAATCTATATTTTTGCTTAACTATGAAAATGGTTTATCATTTGTTCAGGCTCACCGAGTGGCTCACAAGCTTTGGAGCCAATCGCGAAGACCCCTTGCACTTGCTCTACAATCACGGATCTCTGATGCCTTTGCTGTTGACATTCACCCAGCTGCTAAAATCGGCAAAGGCATATTGTTTGACCACGCAACGGGCGTTGTAGTGGGGGAGACAGCAGTGATTGGGAACAATGTGTCTATCCTCCATCACGTGACTTTGGGTGGGACCGGAAAGGCAGGTGGGGACCGCCACCCGAAGATCGGTGACGGGGTGCTGATTGGTGCAGGAGCAACCATACTGGGAAACATAAAGATTGGGACAGGGGCTAAGATTGGTGCTGGATCTGTAGTTTTGATAGACGTGTCTCCACGAACAACTGCAGTGGGAAACCCTGCAAGGTTGGTGGGAGGGAAGGAACAACCCTCCAAGCTCCAGGAATGCCCAGGGCTGTCCATGGATCATACCTCCTTCATCTCCGAATGGTCTGATTACATTATATGATCTTATAGTGTTGTTCCGGTTCTTGGGTTGTCTAAGATTTATGAATAATACTAGGGGCACAAAAAAGTCACAAAATCTTCCTCACAAAATTCAAAGTGTCATAATTTTATTGGTGTTTTTAATTAGAGTGTGGATATCGATGCAACCAATAAATCATTGCCACCTCATTTTGTGAGTAAGATTTTGTGACCTTGTTTTGTGCTCTTCTCAAGATTAATACATGTATATACTAAATTGACTTTAAGACCTTGCCGATTGTTATGCAACTTTGTTTTCTTGTCTTTCCTATCTTCTTACTTACTCATTGGTTTATAATATACTCCCTCTGTCCCATAAAAATGCACAAATTTCCCTTTTGAGTGTTTCATTGATAAGACACACAACAACTATTTACTAATATTTTCAACCTCATTCTTTCTCTCCTACCTCATTTTTTATGCTCATAACAACTACCCGCTACTATTTCAATTTCATGCAAATTTAAGTTTGTACCCATTGTTATTATGATGGGACGGAAGGAGTATGTTGTTTCGTACATTTCACTTTTTTTTAACAAAAATGTTACTATCACTTGAAGGTAATTTTTTTTCTGTAACTTGGAGATAGTTTTACACTTCTCTCCTCCAAATTCAATGTAAAGGGTAAAGTGAACTTGAGAAGGTTTTAATAAAAAGAAAATGATACTGCAACCAATAACAATTTTTAAAATTGCACATAAATATTCACTCATAAATTATAGTCCAAGATCAACTAAGTTGACCAAATAAACAGTAACTGTGTATATTAAGCTGGGATGGATGTAGTATTTATTATAACGTGGTTTAGTTTGATAAGAGTATACTCCCTCCGCCCCAGCACAAGTGAGACTTCTTTCCCTTTTGGACGGACACTAAAAGTGAGACTGCCCAAAATGGAAATATTTCAACCCCACTCATTCTCTCTCTTTACTCTTCACCACTCATTTTATTCAATCAACACTGCTATTTATCCCACTCATTCGCTCTCTTCATTTTCCACCACTCAATTTATCCAACTAACACTACTATTTACTCCACTCGTTCTCTCTCTTCATTTTCTACCACACATTTACTAGTTTTTCTTAATTAGTGTGCAAACTCCTCTAGTCCTACTTGTGCTGGGAGGGAGGGAGTAAATATTTTTAAAAAATGTATTACCTTTGTTTTTCAAAATGAATGATTTTTTTCTCCAAATGAATAACCTACCCTTTAATTGGTCTAAACCCTCGTAATCGACCTAAACCCCCAGATTTGACCGTTCGGACTACCGAACACCTTATCGGTGCATCGGATGGAAAAACCGAGTCCGGATTCATGATCAGGGCTCAAAACCGAGTAAAAAGGTCTATCCTCGAAAAATCGCGTGCCGGGACCGCACTGTTAAAAAAGCCTTTTACCGGTCATCTTATGCATTTAAAATATTATTTTGTTATTTCCTTGCCTATTAACAAATTTCAGATACACCGGCGGAACCCGAAAAATACACTGAGCAACTTTCCTGTTGGGCCCGCGGACATCGGAGCGCGCACAACAGAGCAGTTGCGGAGCGGAAAGCCGGAGCTGGAGCAAATGTGCACAAAGACACGCCTGGACCAGCCCCAAGGTGCCACTTGGCGTCGTGTGATTGGTCAAGAGGAAAAAGAATTTAAAAATCAAGAATTGGGCACCAAGGCAGGTGCACGGCAGTGCAAACACTATTCACAGTTTTTTCAGTTTTTTCCTATTTTCAATCTAGATCATCATTTTTGCCCCATTTTTCTTCCATCTTCTCCTTCACTCCTTCACCCCCAACCACAACCTGACTTCCCCCCTCCTCTACCCCTACCTTAGGGGTATTTTTGACCAAAAATCTACCTCCATCCTCCCTCCAAAACTCCCCTAAAGATAGCCTAAACTACTCCCCTCACAATCCCTAACACACAATTCACAATCTCACCAACACTTGCATTCAGTCCCAAACTCCCTCTCTACCCCCTTCATAGCCCCACCAAACAACCACCACAACCCCACCATACAACCACCACCAAACCACCACAAAACCACCAATAAAACAACTCAAACTCAAGCAATTCTCTAGCATTCCAACTCTCAAACTCAAACAACAAAAAAAGTCTCTCTTTGGAGACAAAGGAAGCACACCACCCTCCCTTAATCTAGGTAAGTATCCCTCTTGTAAACCATAGATTTGAGACATGTAAGTTTTATATGAATTTGTTGGGAATCTAGTCAACTAGTGACTAGATTTCCCATTATTATCTATGTAACTTGTTTTAACTTTGTAAATAATGATGTTTTATTTATGCTAAATGTTCAAACTTCAGTCCAAATATGTATATATATATTTTAAATTTATTTTGGTGTTGATCTCATGGTTTAAATCCCAGATCCCAGCAAGATATAGCCTGTTTACTCAGCATGTGCATAATCTGTCCTCCTCTTCTTCTTTCATGTTTATTCTCATTCTTGTTCAGGTTTGTTCATAAATAGATACATGATAATATTAATAACATGTTAATAAATAATTTCCCCACGTTTCATGGGTTTTTTCTAAGTCTAAGCCATGTTTTGATATCAATATTCATGTTATGAGTAATCTGTCCAGCATGTTCTGTTTGAATCATGTCTTTTGATGAGCTTTTTACTCTATCATAACTTCGTTTCTAGACTTAACTAAAAACATAATTGTTTCTCCTTATATACTGAATATGATATATGCCAAGTTTTGTGGTCTCATTTCATGTTTAGGTCATGTTTTGGTAGGCATTTTCATAGCTCAAACCTGCTGCCTTACTTGCTGCACTTTTGGCTAACCTGGGTATTCAAGTCTAAAACCCTACCAAAACTCGATTTCCATGTCAAAGTCAAAACGTGAAATTTGTTCTTAACAAACTAATAAAGATGTTCATGCATTTTAAATAATTTTATGACCTGAGGAAAGGCTTCTTTCCATTTTTTAAATCAAGTGTCTGCTCCCAGATATGATATTTCCAGATTCTGACATATAAATGTCAGAGGTCTTTTGAAGCATTAAATCTTGTTTTCTGGACTTGAAAATTGGCAAACATCATATTTAATATGTGAGCTTCAACTTTCATGTTTTATGTTTTTTCATATTCATAATCCATGATAGAATAAATTGTTCATCAAAATCTGATATGCTATCTTTTCCTGTGCTGGGTTGATTTTACATTAATGTTCTTGGTATGATTTAAGCATGAAATATTAATCCATAAATCTAACGAAAATTCATACATGTTATATAACATCTTGGGAGTGAATCCCAAGCTCACAGGTACACTCCATGGCGATCCACAGTAGTCCATGAACTTGGAGCACAACCTTGGCTTGGGATATTTCTTTCATGGGATTATTTCCCATTTTTCATATACTTTTATTATTTGTACATTCTCCCCTTCCCCCCTTAATTGTTCTTACTTGTCTAATTGATTCAAAACCTTTTTCGAAAACCAATTGGGAATCCACCCAAACCGGTTCCCGGTTGTGATTAAAATGAATCGACCTAGACTAGGAAGACTCATTTGTATATAAAACACACATTTTTCTCAATGTTAGGGCATAATAAGGAATTTAAAAAGGCAATTAAAATCAATCGTAGGCGGAATCATGCTAGAGGCCGTAAGGGCGAGCGGAGTGCTGCTAATCACCTTCTCCTCTCGTAACTTAGCCCCCGAACTCACTTCAATTTCAAAAAAAGGTTTTATCTCTATTTCCCTTTAATAAAATGAGGTGGCGACTTTCTGATTTTCAAAACCAAAGGAGGGTAACCATTGTGTGAGAAACCGAGGGGATTCAAACCGCATTCGTACGGATCCTTCGAAAGGTTCGGGCGCGGGCTCTCACAGTGGCGACTCTGCTAGGGACTTTTTCTAAGTGGGCTAGACTCAATACGTGTGCTTCTGCCATTATGTGTTTTATTTTATTGCCTTATATATATGTGCCTTAACATTTTTCTTTTGCAGGTTTATTCTCTTTCTCCCTTATTCTTTGTGTGAATAAAAAGGAAATAAAAAATAAAACATAAAAAATGTGCTTTTTCTTTCTCATTCAAAATCATTTTTTTTCAAAAAATAGATACCTCACACACTTCACAATTGCGAACTTATAACATCACCTGTTGTAGATACCCCAGGAAAACCCCACTTGGCTAGAGCGGTGAATTATCCTAGGATGTCTAATTGATTTTAAGAGTCGCCACCTATGTTTTAGAGGAACATAAAAAAAACCTAAAGAAATCCAATTTTATATACAAAACCAGAGATTCGGGAAAAGATGGGTTCGGGGGTTAGGTGACGGAGTGGGAAGTACTTAAACACCCACTCCGCCCCGCTTATGCGGGTCTTACTACTTTTGGTGTTCTAATGCTAAACGTCCTTCAATAAAAAGTGCTAACAATTAAAATGAAAAGTAAGGGGAAATAAAAAGATAAATGATTTTATTGATTTAATTTATGCTAAAGATTACATGTTGAATTATCCTAACAATTACATTAATAATGAAATGGGGAGATTAAAGTAAAGATTAAAATGTAGGGAGATAACCTTAACCAACTTTAATGTAGTAAAGTGGTCATTTGGTCATGTCCCATTGATGGGGATTGCATACATTACCAAGACATGTGAAAATAAGAGAAGAAGAATAAAATACCTTAAGAAAGTGGGCTTCAAACTTGGACTTAAAAATGGTGTTGTTGTAAGGCAATTGTTGTAGAACAATTTGTGTAGAGTTTTGTTGTGTTAAACTCTTGTTGGGAGAACTCTTGTAAAGAGAATTCTTGGGAGAATTATGTATAGTGTATTTGTGTAGAGATTTCAAGTCAAAAGAGAAGGTCCTAAAAGTCTAGAGTTTTGGCTAGAGAGAAAATGTTGAGGTCCCCTTTCTAAGGTAAAAAGAAGAGGTTTAAATAGGTGAAAAAGAGAGAAAAATAAGCTTTTCTAACCAATAAGAAAATAAAGAAAAATAAATAATAAAGAGAAAATCAAATAAAATAAAAAAGGATATTTTATTTTAAAGAGATGGCTAGAAGTGTGGGATTGGGAGTTACAAAGCTAGGGGGGATGAATGTGGAATAAAACATGTGATGAAAAGAGGTGTTTTTGACTCTAAAAATGGAGGGAAAAGGCTGCAATCTGTTACAGTCAAAATGGAAAGCGCGCGAGTCCGGCCTTTAGGGCGAGAAGTGCGCGCGACCCGTTGACAGTGTCGGAGGCGCTCGCGGGTAAAAATAACAGAATGACAGAATGACTCTAAAAGTTAACTCTGTTATGCAGTTTAGTCCAAAACTAACGGAATCAGTTAGGAACTTAATAGAAGTAACAGAAATCAACAAAAACAAGTTAAATAAAAATATTATGTATGCAATCGGGGTGAGAGGTCCAAGGCGGGGTGTCTACAGAGCCCCTCGGCGACGTGGATTGCAAATCAAAACGCGTCGAAGAAAGAAAGATAACCGCCGAGGACATCAACAAGAGAAAACAAAGACTCGATAAAACATGAATTTGAAATTTGCGAAGGATAGGGGTGCGCTCCCTGTATGAGCGGCTTTATTGATATAGAAAGGATATGGCGGGATCCGTTTTGCTGAAGCGGGATCCGTTTGCTGAAGCGGGATCCGTTTGCTGATGCGGGGTCCGTTTGCTGAAGCGGGGTCCGTTTGCTGAAGCGGGATCCGTTTGCTGATAGCGGGATCCGTTTGCTAATGCAGGATCCGTTTGCTGATGCGGGATCCGTTTGCTGAATCGGGATCCGTTTGCTGATGCGGGATCCGTTTGCTGATGCGGGATCCGTTTGCTGAAGCGGGATCCGTTTGCTGATGCGGAATCCGTTTGCTGATGCGGGATCCGTTTGCTAATGCGGGATCCATTTGCTGATGCGGGATCCGTTTGCGGATGGCGGGAACCGAGGCTCCGTCTGCCTATATGTGATATTGTTGTGTTGCTTGATGGAAAAGTGGTGATTTTGCGGCTCACCATGGACCGAGTTATTGTTATTGAACTGTAATTGTTTGACTCTGTGGGATGCAGGCGTAGTTGACGGCGGATCACTTTCTGCTGGGGATGAAGTGCCTTGAGTTGCAGATGCTGTTGACCTTGTGGTGGTACCTGTTAAGTGTGTGCTTTGCATGTATATGTGCTTGTGACATGTATCAGATCTGAAATGGCAGTTATGAGAGAAATTGTGCTTGTGGTGTGATGTGATTTGAAGGCAGTTTTGTATGAGAGAGAATTTTTGTAAGAATGGAGAAAGTGATTTTGTGTGCGGTGTGATTTGAGGAAAGCCTCGGATGTATTCATACCTTCACTTACCATTGCCGTTGGATGGATTAGTGTTGTGGCGGTGGATGCCTTGATGCTTTTGATGAAGAATGTCCATGCTTTGGATGGAGAATGATAATGTTGGTGATGATGAATTATTTTTGCCTTTGATGGAGTGTCGGTGAGGTGGTATTCTGGGTGATGGGTTGGTCGTGCCAAAAGGCTGCCTACGTATCCTTTTAAGAAAATCAGACCAGCGTAGTTCAAGGATGATGAAGAATGCTGGGAGCAAAGCAAAAAGGAAACACATAATTTTGCGCAAGAAAAGAAAAAAGAAAATAATTTTTTTTTAATTAGAAAGAAAAGAATATGCACACACGTGAGAAAAAGATTTTTTTTTTAGTTCGTGGGTGAACCATTTTAACCATTGTGTGTTTGTAAAGCCAACCCAAGATCAAGTCATGTTCAATCGAAGTCCGGATTGCCTTGCTTGAATTCTGTCGTCGTTGCCGTTGTGTCCAACGAAAAGTGATTTCTAGCCCCAAGAGATGTGTCAGTTATGGGGCTCCAAAAGACATTCGATGCCGAGATTAGGGGTTGCTGATTGTAAAGCCCCTAGAATGCCTTTGATGCCAAACTATGAGAGAGTTCCATAGCCCCAAGATGAATCGACTCTTGACCTTTTCAAATAAATCGCCTTTTGCTGTTGACGTGAGCAAGCTCCAAGAGAAGATCATTGATACCAAGCTTCGAGAGATTACTAAGCCCCAAGTGTCGTGGGCTTGTTGTTTGCGAGCTTGTAGATGGCGGGATGTGAAGACCTTTCGGTGTGAAGCTCCAACTTATCTTGGCATTGTATTGAGAGCAGATGCACCATTGGGTAGAACTCATGAAAGTGATCTTCCTCTTGTTTGGAGATGAATGGCCTTTTTTTTGTGGTTGGTACCCAAGTGGCGGAGGGTCCATGTTGAAAATGCAGTAGAATCTTCGGGAAATGTCTCGTGGGAGATGGTGATGTTGTTGCGGATGATAGGGTTTTGACATGATAAAGTCTCAAACGGTACGTTTGCTTGAGTCTTCTTGAGTTGAACTAATAACGGATCTTCGGATGCAGCCTGTGCTTTTGATCTTGGAGAAGGGGGTGCAGTACTTGCAGAAACATTGGGATTGGCTGAGGCATTTCCCGCTATAACCCAGTCACGTGAGTTTAGCATATTGAATCCTTTTCCTTTTCTCTAAGACTTCCTTCATAATCTCGCTGAAAGTTCTAACAAAAATCATCAAATTCATTCATAACATCGGAGCCCTCATTTAAAACCAAGAGACCTTTGACTTGAGGTGTTGGGAGACCCTTGAAGCTTGATCTCTTTCATATAAGACTTCTCTACATTGCATTGCTTGAGCATTGTTGTCCCAAAAGACTGTCGGTTGCGAAGCCCCAATATTGCCCTTTGCTTGTATCACTGTTATGCCGTAGCCCAAAAGATTGTAGATTGCGAATCCCCTTGAGACCTTCGGTGCCGAATTGAGGAAGCTTCCAATGTTGCACATGACTCGGCTGGGGACACTGAAGTGAAATTCTTCTTGCCGAGGGAGCCTTTAAAACTTGATCGTAGCCCCTAGAGTGACACCATTGATTAGGAGTGGAACGAGAAGGGTCTATCCTTGATCGGGGGAACAAGTATGAGCATTCATGACAAGAAGGTGCTTCTCGACATTCCTTTTGAGATACTTTGAGGATAGTCTCACACATCTTTCTTGAGCGTAGCCCCTAGTGCTCATTAACTGTCAAATGAAGCAAAAGAAGCTCTCGTTCTTGAGTCACATAGCCCCTAGGGCGTCATCATTTGTCTAGCAAAGTAAGAGACTCGTCCTCGTGTGGGGGAACAAACATAAGAGGACATGGCAAGAGTTACGCCATTTCTCGGCATACATACGTGTAGAAGCTCGAAAATTGAGTCACATGTTGTGGCCATTTGTGATCCAAGCCAATTGGCTTGCTGGGGATTACTTGTGAAACCTCGGGCCTTCTTTTTCATGAACCCAAAAATGGCACACTGCTGGAGAACAATATCCCAAAACAACCTTTGATTGTGCTACATCTTGTCGAGCCTTTTGCCATTCCAAAGTTGACTCGGTGAGGAATTGGCGTGCTGAGGAGATTCAATGTTGAACTTGTGTCTTCATTAGAGGTCGGGGATCTCTATTTCTCTTTCCCTTCTCTCTCTCACTCTCTCATTTTTTTATGACGCACCCTGTTTTTTGCCTAGACCGCCCTTTCGGGTTTTCAATCTAGCGGGCATCTCTTTTGCGTCTTCATTTTTTTTTTGACTCAATTGATGAGGAAGTGTGCATTGACTCTAGATGAGGATGAGAGACATGTGATTTTGCGGTGAGGACCTTTTGTCACTAATGATGAGTGATATTGACTTGGCTAGGGAAGTAGCCCCTAGTATTGACTTTGTATATATTTGTTGAATGACTTTGTATATATTCGCTAGCTAATACGTTTGGTAAGCCATTATCAATTGATAAGGCGACAGCAGAATTATCGAGGCCAAGTGTGGCTAAAATTCTTGTTCAGGTTGATCTTTTAAAGAAACTCCCAGATAAAATACATGTGGATTGTGGGGATTGTGTTCCAAGTTTCTTTCAAGACATTGAATATGAAAATCTGCCTCTGTATTGTCGTCATTGCTCGTTGCTTGGGCATGATAACTCAACTTGCCGTGTTCTTACCAATTACAAGCAAGCTCAAAAGGATGGAAGAAAAGTGGGAGAGAAATCTGGTGTGGAATTGACTAAAAAGGAACACAAGAATGCAAAGGATTTACAGGCTGATCCTAAACCTAGCAAGGATAATTCGAAAGAGACTACACATATGGAAGTTCCCAGGGTTGCAAGGAGGGGTATTATTCTTCCGAAATCAGTTAATGATGCTTTGTCCAAGAAAGAGAAAATCCATGATCAGATTGGGAGCAATAAACAGGAGGTTATTCCCCCAAAACAAGACATTAAAAAATTGTGTCTGGCTATCGGAGATGATATAGCAATGCTGCCTAGCATCTCTACCCCCAAAAACAAGGTCATTTGCAATATGGAAGGATCGCTCAATCTCTCGCCTAGGGCACCCCGAGTCACTTCTTGTGACCATGTCAAGGCTTTACATTCTGCATTTAAGGCAAGAGGAAAAAGTATGGATGATGATGGATTCACATTGGTGATGTCTCGAAAGAAGAAAGAAAAGAAAAATGATGGAGGGGCTGGTTCAAGCCCTACCTCTTTTACTCCTGGGAATTAAGGTATCCCCCCTCTCTTACTCATTTCTAAAATAGTTTTTAATGGTTGGTGTTCTTAGTTGGAATATTCGTGGTATCGGTAATTCTGGTTCGTTGAGAAGGGCTAAACGGCTTATTCGGATTCATGGGATTTCTATTGCTGGTTTTTATGAGCCAAAGATTGATATGTCTAATGTCCAGTCTTATACTCGTAAACTTGGTTGCTCTGGTGGTGTCTCTAATTGTTCTGGTACTATTTGGGTTTTTTGGAAACATGGCCTAAATTGTGAAGTTATTGAGGATACAAATCAGATTATTTCTTTCCGTGTCTCTCATTATCAATGGCCCCAAGAAGTTATGGTCTCTTTTGTTTATGCTAGCTGTGACAAATATGAAAGGAGAGCTTTGTGGGATTCCTTATTATCCTTTGGGGATACTAATGTTCCTTGGTTGATCTCCGGGGATTTTAACATTGTTTCTCATCAAGGGGAGAAATTTGGGGGAAGGCCTATTCAAGAGAAATGGGTGGCTGAATTTGTTGATGCTTCAATTGGAGCTGGATTGATAGATGCGGGATATCAAGGTAACCCTTATACGTGGTGGAATAAACGGAGGCGGGCGACCATTTGTCAACGTTTGGATAGGGCTTTCTATAATGAGGCGTGGCTGCGGATTTTTCATTCGACCCGGGTGGATCATCTGAATAAAACTTGCTCTGACCACTCTCCCCTGCATATTTCTATCAAGGTCACTGCTGAAGCGACTCGAGGGGCTTTTCGATTCATAAATGCTTGGGTTAATAGTCCTACTTTCCTTCCTCTTATTCAGGAAAAGTGGGATAACATGGTTGAGGGCAGGCCTATGGTAAAGTTTGCTAATAAATTGGGAGTACTTCGTAAGGCCCTTTCTATTTGGAATAGAGAACACTTTGGTAGGATTGATCAACAAGTGGTGATGGCTGAAAATGAGGTTGCTGCAAAAGAATTGGTTTACCAACAAATCCCTACAGAAGAGAATAGAGCGGATCTTCACTTGGCCCAAGCTAACCTTACATATCGGTTAAAAATTGAAGATGATTTCTGGAAACAAAGGGCAAATATTTCATGGATTAAGGATGGGGATCGTAACACTTCTTATTTTCATGCGTGTGTGAAGAAAAAGAGACAGAAATTACATATCCATCGTATTCGTAATACAAATGGGGATTGGGTAACTTCCAAGGATGACATTCAAAATGAGGCGGTTAATTTTTTCTCCTCTTTGCTCACTGCTCCTCATGATATTCCCTCTGATGACCTTCTACATGTCATCCCTCGGATTATCAATGAGGAAGATAACAATGCCCTTTCAGCCATTCCATCGAGGGAAGAAATTTTTGAGACTATATCGAGTATGAGCGCCACAAGTGCAGCTGGACCCGACGGATTTACAGGAGAATTTTATAAAGTGTGTTGGCACATCATTAAGGAGGACTTATTCTTAGCTATTGGGGATTTCTTCTCGGGTTTCTCTATGCCTCGAAGTTGGACGAGTACTATTGTTGTGCTCATTCCAAAGGTGGAAGCACCCACTAACTTTGGTGAGATGCGTCCCATTAGTCTTTGCAACTTCTCGAATAAAATCATCACCAAGCTTATGACTCGAAGATTAGCTAATATTCTGCCTCGGATTATTTCTCCTCAACAAAGTGGTTTTGTCCAAGGCCGTCTCATCCATGATAATGCTCTCCTTGCACAAGAAATGTTTAGTTCCCTTACTAAGAAGGTCCGGGGATCTAATGTTGTTCTAAAGCTGGATATGTCGAAGGCTTACGATCGTGTCTCTTGGTTTGGTTTGGTCAAGGTCCTCCGGAGATTTGGTTTTTCTGAGGTGTGGATTGATATTATCTATAGATGCATTTCTTCTTGTTGGTACTCCATCCTTGTTAATGGAGAAAGATGTGGTTTCTTTCACTCTACAAGGGGTCTTCGCCAAGGTGATCCTATCTCGCCTACATTATTCATTATTATGGCTGAAGTGCTTAGCCGTGGTATCAATCTCTTACATAGCAGATTTGAGCATCATAGATATCATACAACCCATCCTAATGTTCCAGTCATATCACACCTTGCCTATGCTGATGATGTGATGATTTTTTGTAACGGGAGTAGAGATTCCCTTGATCTTCATATGAGGTGTATGGAATGGTACCAAGCTTTCTCGGGTCAACTTATCAACGCCTCGAAATCTTGCTTTGTTACGGGAAAACATGATGCAGCTCGAGACTCTATTATTGCTCATACGACTGGTTTCATCAAGAAGGAGCTTCCAATCATTTATTTGGGTTGCCCCCTCTATGTTGGTCGCAAGAAAAACAGCTTTTTTCAGCCTATTATTCGGAAAATGGAAGATAGGCTTCATTCTTGGCGAGGTAAACTTCTTTCTTTTGGTGCAAAACTCACTCTTATAAAGGCTTGTCTTCAATCTATCCCTCTTTATTACATTGCTTTAATGGAACCTCCCAAGGGTATTATTAAAGCCTTGTACGGGCTGATTGCTAGATTCTTCTGGAGTGGGATTGATGGAGAAAATAAATGTCACTGGGTAGCTTATCACCATATGTATTGGCCAACTGATGAAGGTGGTATTGGCTTAAGGCGGTTTGAGAACATTTCTCTTTCTTTCGCTATGAAATTATGGTGGAGGCTTCGGGGATTTTCTTCTTTATGGACTGAGTTTCTCCTAGCCAAATATTGTGATGGAACACATCCTATGGATGCTTCCCCTAGATCCATTGATTCTCACGTTTGGAGGCGTATGCTTGGTGTTAAAGACTTAGTGGAACCTAGAATTTATTGGGGGGTTGGTGAAGGATCCATTTCTATCCATGAAAATTGGCTTGGTTTTATTGTGGCTGGTTTACCTCAAGAACACGTTGAGGTATCGTCTCTTTTCTTAAATGGGCGGCCGAAACAGAATTATATTGTGGATAATTTTGGTATTCCTCTTCTTAGAGCCATTGAAGATAATCATATTCACCTTTCGAATGACAAGGATCAGATTTGTTGGTCCCCATCTTCGACAGGTAAATTTTCGATTTCTTCGGCTTGGAAAGAAATCAGATCCTCCCGCCCTAAAAGTATGGTTTCCGCTTCATGTTGGCATAAACATATTCCCATTAAGATCTCTGTTTTTCTTTGGCGAGCTCTTCACAATGGCCTTCCTACTGATCATGCTTGCATGCGTAGAGGTATTCCCTTGGTTTCAATGTGTCACTGCTGCGCTAATCCTAAGGGGATGACATTAATCATATTCTCATTCAAGGAGATTTGGCCCGTCATATATGGAAGTTCTTTGGGAATTCTATGGGTGTTGCTGGAATAGGGACGGATGTTAGGCAGACTCTTTGTGCGTGGTGGTATTGCTCGGCTAAGGCAAATTCTGATCTCAGTTCTTGGCTTCGTTCGCTCTTGCCTTCTTTTATTTGCTGGGAATTATGGAAGGCTAGAAACAAATCTCGGTTTGAAGGGCACAAAGTGACCCCGCTGGAGGTAATTAATTCTATAACTTATGAGATTGCTTCTATCATTAAAGCTTTCAAATTGGAGTTTCGAGGATCCCATTTAGATATGCGGATGTCTTCTTTATTTAGAGTCAATTTATCTTCCCCTCCTGCGAAGATTCCTAAGATTGTTGTTTGGAAAGCCCCTACTAATGAGGAGTTTAAGCTTAATACGGACGGTGCTTCAAAGGGTAATCCGGGCCCAGCTTCGGGTGGGGGAATTTTTAGAAATCAGAATGGGGACTTTTTCTTTGCTTTCTCTCGGTTCTATGGTGAGAACACGAATATGTGGGCTGAAACTCACGCATTCCTTGATGGCTTACTGTTAGCTTCTGCGTTTGGCATTACTTCCCTATGGATAGAACTTGATTCAGAAGTGTTGGTTAAGATTTTGCTAAGAGAATATCATATTCCTTGGCGAATTCTTTACCTTATTCGCAGAATTATGGGGCTCATCTCTACTATGCAGACTCGGATCACTCATGTGTACAGAGAAGGCAACAAAGTGGCGGATGGGCTAGCTAATCTTGGTTACTCTCTTCTTCATAATGCAGATTTTCTCTCTTTTGATGACCTTCCTAATAATTGTAAGGGGGCTTTTAAGCTTGATAAAGCTCAAGTGCCTTCTCTTAGACTTTGATGATCTTTTTTAGATGGCTAGATACTTATATTTATTATTCTCTTTATTTTGTAGCCACCCCTCCCTTTATTGTAAAGGTTCTTACAACCTGTGTAAGACCTTCCCCTTAGGCTCCTTTCTGGTGGTTGAGGTTGTCATGTCCCCCACCATTTTTGTAATTTTCATTTCTGCTAATAAAATCTAGGGAGGTACCGTCCTCTTTTTGCCAAAAAAAAAAAAAAAAAAAAAAAGTAAGTCATTAAGAGAGAAGAGAAGGAAAACCCCAATTTGATTGCAAGAAATTGGGAGTATGCAGAAGGAATAGAAGCCCTAGACTCGACAAGGAACGGAAAGCGATTCCAAATCTAAGAAAGTTGTTCAATATTTTGGTGATTAATTCATTGGTAAATGAATCGTACAAAGACGTCTTGACAAGTTCGAGATGAAGGCCGATCACCATAACGCACTAGGGCTAAACATATCTTCTTTCTTGCGTGAGACCGGACCCGAAGGTTGCCTACGTTCCTCCAGTGTAAAGGCTCAGGTCACCGTAGTTCTTGTGGATGCTCCATTCATCGAGACGGTTGTTGCTTCGTCCTTCATCGGTGGAATGATGTTGATCTTGTACTTCTTTGATTGAGGGGGATTTTTTTTTTTTTTTTTTTTTTGTGCTCTAACTTTTGCCTAGGTTGATTTGAGGATTTCAACCTAGCGATTTTTTTTTTATTTTTTTTTTTATCCCCTTTTGAAAACTTTGCTTCATGATTGTTGCTCCACCTTTCTTTGTCTTGATTTCGTCGTTGTTGATGTATTCGTTGTTGATGCCGTCGTCGATGTTTAGCCCCTAGGCGTTCAAGCGATGGCCTTCATTCCAAAACTTGTTTAGACATTTTTTTTTATTATTTTGCCAAGAATTAAATTGAACAACTTGGAGGAGTGTATGAGGACAAGAACGATGGCCTTTGCCTTGTCGTCGGTGAACTCTCGTAAACGGGCCTTAAGTTCGGACATTTCTTCCTCATGAATTCTCCTCTCGAGATCAAGACGGTCTTGCCACAAATCATCCTTGCGGCAGGCATCCTCGACAAGTCTATCCATTTGTTCCCCCATGTCTCTTATTATGTTGAAGAGCCTTTCGTTGGACACGAATGCATTCTCACCCTTATTGTTGTTGCCGCTTGAAGCCATTGGACCTATGGAGAGAACACGATTGATCTTAGGTTGGCCCCACAAATACCTTTTAAGTAAAATAAATTCACCCACAAACAAAGGAAAAAGACTCGACCATATATAAAAAAAATGACTCTTTTTTTTCAATTTACAAAAGTCAGAAGGACATAGTCCTTTTTAGGGTTTTTAGAAAAATAGTGGAATCGTCACACTAGTATATAGACTATCTCGCCGTCCCATATACTCATCGGATTCCACCACGCTTGTGATACCTACATGTGACGGGATTAAACTAAATTAATGTCATAAAGCATACATGCGGGGACGGATCTTTTATTTTCGTCCAAAATAACCACTTTGGGGACGGAGTTTTATTTTGTCCCATAACAACCATTTGTTTCTTTTGGAAACGGCATGTATGATTTGATGACATTAGTTTAGGGAAATCTCGATACATGAAAACCGACTTGGTCACGGAGTGTTAGACCCTAACTAGAATTGTGTGGTTGGTGCTCGGCTAAAGAGAGGCTTAAGGTCACCCCCTGCATGTAGTCATGAACTACGCCACGGGCTGAGGTTGACCGCTTCGAAAGAGTCAAGGTCGGGTGGAGATTGAAACTTTCTAGGACGGGCCTCAACGGGTTTGGGGTTGGACTTGTGCGACTCGATTGTGAGCAGTTGATAGGAATTGTACGCATAGTGTGAGGTCTAACAAGTGACAAAATATCTTTTTTTTTCAAAAGAAAATAAAAGCAATAAGCACATAATTACAACTTTCGAATCACCCGTGTGACCGATAAAAATAAACAGAAATTAAAATTGTTCATGTGCAGGCTCGGTGCCCACACTATCAAAACTGTCCATTCTGTTCACTGTTTCTGTTCTGAAAATGGACCAGAAGCGCGCGCGTTTTAGTACCTACTCGGGAGGTGTGCGCGTTAGACTGAGAGAGGTGGAGGCGCCCGCTTCTGGGCAGTACCTGCAAATCAGTGGGTTCAAGGGACTGCCTTGACCCTAAATAAAAAATTCTTTCCCCTGCAGACATTGTTAGCACAGAAACATGAAATTGAAGGATAAGACGGAAGGCCGGCGATTCTGGTAATTGGGGTCAGACGCGCGCGCTTTAGGCCAAGAAGGCCAGAGGCGCGCGCTTCCCACCCTTTTTACCAGAATGCCCAGAAAATAGAAATAAGAACACCAAAAATTAAAAACGCAAGTTTAACCCTCTATGTTGTCCCCGGCAGAGTCGCCACTGTAGATACCCCGGGAAAACCCCACTTGGCTAGAGCGGTGAATTATCCTAGGATGTCTAATTGATTTTAAGAGTCGCCACCTATGTTTCAGAGGAACATAAGAAAAACCTAAAGAAAGCCAATTTTATATACAAAACCAGAGATTCGGGAAAAGATGGGTTCGGGGGTTAGGTGACGGAGTGGGAAGTACTTAAACACCCACTCGCCCCGCTTACGCGGGTCTTGCTACTTTTGGTGTTCTAATGCTAAATGTCCTTCAATAAAAAGTGCTAACAATTAAAATGAAAAGAAAGGAGAAATAAAAAGATAAATGATTTTATTGATTTAATTTATGCTAAAGATTACATGTTGAATTATCCTAACAATTACATTAATAATGAAATGGAGAGATTAAAGTAAAGATTAAAATGTAGGGAGATAACCTTAACCAACTTTAATGTAGTAAAGTGGTCATTTGGTCATGTCCCATTGATGGGGATTGCATACATTACCAAGACATGTGAAAATAAGAGAAGAAGAATAAAATACCTTAAGAAAGTAGGCTTCAAACTTGGACTTGAAAATGGTGTTGTTGTAAGGCAATTGTTGTAGAACAATTTGTGTAGAGTTTTATTGTGTTAAACTCTTGTTGGGAGAACTCTTGTAAAGAGAATTCTTGGGAGAATTATGTATAGTGTATTTGTGTAGAGATTTCAAGTCAAAAGAGAAGGTCCTAAAAGTCTAGAGTTTTGGCTAGAGAGAAAATATTGAGGTCCCCTTTCTAAGGTAAAAAGAAGAGGTTTAAATAGGTGAAAAAGAGAGGAAAATAAGCTTTTCTAACCAATAAGAAAATAAAGAAAAATAAATAATAAAGAGAAAATCAAATAAAATAAAAAAAGATATTTTATTTTAAAGAGATCGCTAGAAGTGTGGGATTGAGAGTTACAAAGCTAGGGGGGATGAATGTGGAATAAAACATGTGATGAAAAGAGGTGTTTTTGACTCTAAAAATGGAGGGAAAAGGCTGCAATCCGTAACAGTCAAAATGGGAAGCGCGCGAGTCCGGCCTTTGGGGCGAGAAGCGCGCGCGGCCCGTTGACAGTGTCGGAGGCGCCCGCGGGTGAAAATAACAGAATGACAGAATGACTCTTAAATAAAAATATTATGTATGCAATCGGGGTGAGAGGTCCAAGGCGGGGTGTCTAAACCTGTTACCGTACAAACCTTTAGGGACTTGGAGCCCGAGGGTGACGGGGATCTCTTGCTCCCTCGAATTGATACCCGTGGTTGCCTTTCCTGACTCGAGGCCGCGTCTCACTGCCGTGGTTAAGAGGTTAAGCCTTCATGCCAGCCAACTATCTCAAAAGCTGCGTCTGTGACTATATATTCAAAAAATAAATAAAAATACACGTCCTTGACTTTTAGCCGGTTCTTGTCTAAAGAAATTTTTAATCAATCCTATTCATTTCCCAAGATCATAAGACGATCTCAAATGTTGGTATTCAAAAGAAATGGGTGAGATTGACTCAAAATTTCCAAAGACTCTCACGTAGACCGTAACGAGAGTGGTGGATTCCCGAAAGAGTATGGGCCATTTGCTAGAGGCTTATGACGACCATAGGTACATGTAAAAAACATTGGTCTCGTACTCGGGAGAAGGAATCCACTATTCCAGGATTAATCAAGACAATGTGTCAAAACTAAGCGATGTTCTTGTCTGGCTTCCTTGGGTTTTGTGCGTTGCTTGCTTTTCAATCTTTCAAAATAAAATCATTTTTGCATTCTTTTATTCTTAAAACAATCATTCTTTTACACATAAAAATTCTGTTCCCATAAAAACTAAAACATTTTTTCTTTCAAATAATTTTGTAGAGGGAGAATCCCGTTTTTTCTCTAGCATAGTATTCAGGGCCCGTTCCAAGCATCCCTTTGATCAAGGTCTACTCTGAGTCTCCTAATAAGTAATGGAAAACAAAGGACAAGCATCTGAAAATGTGACTAGGGGCTCGCCCAACTTTGAGCCGGGATATGCAAGGTTTCAAGTCCGAAGATGGTATCCTAGGGGCTCCTCGACCCCCGAGAAAAATGTTCCCCCTTTTGCTATGATGACCGCAACCTGCCAACGTGAAGATTTGTGACACTTTGTGCTAGTAGAAGTTCGACGACCCGATGGGATAGTTTTCTTTTGCTGTGAATAGGGAACCTCGCCCAAATCTAATCCCTTTTGCTTTCGGGCCCGTCCTAAAGTGTGCTCACACTTCATTTGTCTTCTAAATCAAATTTGTGAGTCATCCTTTGTACTACTTTTTAATTTCTTGTTTGTCTTATAATAAAAGTTTTCAGTCAATGAACTCACCTTATAATCAAGTGCTTCTTAATCACGCATCTTTTTAAAATCACTTTATTAAGAGCTAAATATGAAATCGGACTAATCTTAGACTGCGACTAATTGAGTTGAGAACTAAATCCGCGAAGGCGATCGAATAAGTCAACAAAGGCGATTGATGGAGTCAACAAAGATCATCAACCAACCAAGACTCCGAAAACAATTCGACGCAGATTTAAGGCGGCTAGTCAAAGGCCGAAGACCGAAAACTTTTTGTTTCTGCAATCGTACACCCTTCTCTAAATTTCCATATGTTATAAATGTGTACCTTGAAAAAATTTTCCTTTCCCTTCTTCTTCTTCTTCTTCAAAAAAAAATGAGAGCAAAAAAGGAGAGGGTGTGGAAAAAAAAAAAAAAAAAAACTATTCTGCTTTATTCTTGTACATTACCTTCATTAGTTGGACATATCATATACATCTTACATAATTATTTTCGACCCTATTGATCGAGCACCATCAATGACGGCAACTGGTGACTCGTGCTCTCAAACCGGCCTCTTACACTTAGAGGTTAAAAACCCTTGCCCCAGAAATTTCGAGAGTTAAAAACTTACCTTTAACAAACCAACCTCTCAGTTTTAGAGGTTAGATACCAAAAGTCAGACAGCCTCCAGAGACTCCAACAAGATCAAAAACAAATACATCGATGACGGCAAGGACCTCCCACCCACGAGGTCAATAGGCGGTGCTAATTATAATTGTTCAATGGTGTTCTCATCTCGATTTGTTATGGTCTAATTTGAGTCCAAATGAATTACTTGCTTTTCTAAAGTTGAAATTAATTTGATTGCGAAAATCCATTTGATTTTGAAGTACTTGACCATTAACGTGAATTCTAATCTTGAGTCATTGATTTCAAAATGTGAGCAATTTCCTCGAGTCTAGGGGCTTTCCCCTACTCTCGTCCTTTCTTCAGTCCTTTCTGCGCAAACACAATGTCGAAGATCTTACAAGATTTTCCTTTACCTTCCCAAAATACAGGCCTCGTGCCTGCCAATTCCTAAATCTGTCACAGCAAGAGAGACAAACAAATGAAAGTCTCTAAAGTGCACAACCTCAAATAAAGTGGATACTCTCAAATGAAAAGACTAATCTGGGGCTACATATCATCAGTCTGAGGCTTGCTTGAAGGAAAGGACCGAATTCACAATGGTCGAGCATGGTTTGTTCGGGTTCACATCCAAGAGAATGCCAGATTTGGAACAACTCCTCAAAGCGGTTCGGTCCCCATCAAATAACATTGATTGTGAAGTTCACTTTTGGGTAACACTAGGGCTTCCTCAATCCCGACAGTGAAATGACAAACTCTGTAAAGATTCTCGTGAACAGTTATGTCCTTCGCAAGCGAGACATTAGAACAAAGATCAAGTTAAACAATCGCAAGCGATGTCAAAGGTTCCCACTCCTGAGTCACATGAATGATTATTGAATGAATAGGATCGCTCTTCTAAACAGTTGAGTCCTTGGCAGTAACGCATTGAAATACTGGGGCTTCGACGGCCAACATCTAAAGACTTGACATTAAGACATACTGGGGCTTCCGTTGCCGACATCTAAAGCCTTATCATTGGAGCACACTGGGGTTTCTGTGATCGAAAACTGGGGCTGATCCAAATGTTGCATCCCGAGAGACGTCGTTGAGAAGACTTGATCAAAAGGGTATCGAGAATTGACTTTTCGAGTACTCACGCTAAGCCTCCAAACTCGCTTCCCCATATACCTCATGACTCTTATTTCTTTTAAAAACTCTCGAAAGAAAATACACAATCCACTTCTTTTCTGATTCTCCCTCTTTGCACATATATACTTTTTCTCATCTTTTTCAAATAAAGTTTGAAATGCGAGCAATGCACATGTGTCATAATAATAAAAAAAAGAGAAAAAAAAAAAAGAAATCATCATTTAAAGATCATCAAAATCAAAGCTATCCAAAGAAAGAGAATGCGTTCTTAATCTTTCATATCTTTAAATCTCGAATTCTCTTGTTGCACGTGTATGACACTTTCGAGCACATAAATGTCACGATATATCTGTATGCTTGTGAAGGTCTTATGCAGGTACTCAAATCAAATCTTCAAGGTCGTTCCATATCCGAGTCAGATCCTCTCCAACAACATCTTATCGAATCAGACTGAGTTTTTTTTTTTTTGAGTTTTTCACAAAAACTCGAACTACGAAGGTCTGATTCCCGAAAGGGATACGTAGGCAGTCTGTCACCTCAGGTGTAACCACACACTCATCGAAATGATGCAAAGGACAGCCTGTCACCTCAGGTGCGACCACACCCGCATTGAAACGCTGAAAAGGGAGAGCATGTCACCTCAGGCACGAACACACGCACTCATCAAAATGATGCAAAGGGGAGCTTCTCACCATGAGCCCGACCATACATACCTAAAGATGCCCCGAAAGATAGCCCCCACTATGAAAAAATCAACACATTCTGGAGGAACTCGAGATGGCCCCGCACATCCAACGGTGTCTTGCACAAGAAGAATCAAAAATCTCATCACACAACAACTACAAAGCCGAAGGATCCGCCCATAGCAGTCGCTTGCAGCGTATCCTTGATCTATCAAATATAAATGTGTGATTGAATTTTGATTATCTTATGCTTACCATGCAATCATATCATGCCATGCCATATACGATGTTGTAGCCCCCATTCCCTAGCATGTCATTCTTCACATCCACATACTTATCATGCTACTATCACAATTGCATCCACCATCACGTAAAATCTAAATCATGTTCTTTAGTAAAAACGTGATTTTTCAAAAATGAAAAGAAACTTGTGCATCTAGGTCACAATCAAATATAATTGACACTAGCACAAATAATTATGTGGTTTACAAATGTTTATGATTGAACAGGTGCGCTCCCAAGCTTATCAACTCCGTTCCTGCATAATGATGGTCCACTATAAGGCGAAGCTCAGAACTCATCACGCAACAATCTCAAAGCTAAAGGATCAGAGCAAAATCATGACGTGCAGCGTATCCTTAAATTTCCTTTCATGATATTTCTCTTAATTGTTAAAGGGAAAATTACAACTTAGGGCCTAATGTCTACGAGGCGGTTGCAGTTTGGGGCCTGACGTGCAAAATTTAGCGAAATAGGGCCTGACTTGACACTTTGTTAGCAAAATAGAGGTTTTTAACGGTTTTCGTTAGAAAAGTCAGTTAAGTCACATGTGATTGACGAAATGGAACGATATGAAATGAGAATTAGTTCTTAAGGGGTTAAATATAAATACTTAAACTTAAAGTCACAAAATTATGAATTTTCAAGTTTTAAATTAAAATTTTGAAAAAAAATAACTAATATATTAAAATTTTTATTTTAATTATTTTTAAATATAAATAAATAAATTATTTTTGACATAAAATTTTTGACAAATTTTTTCCCATATCTAAATAAAACTATTTATATAAAATTTTAAAATAAAACAAACAAATTATGAATTTTCTTTGTTTTTTTTTTCCAAAGTGCAGCCGTATATACAAAACACTGAACGCGGAAGCAAGAATAACTATTAACAAAAATGCCCAAAGTGCAACCGTATATACAAAACACTGAACGACTACGAACCCACAATAATATGCGTAAAGGCTCCGAAGGGCAACTATCCCAAATGCGATCAACCTGCTCAGAAGATTCCCGCTACAACGGACCTCACAACGCTACCACTTGCTTTCCTGGGGGGGGGTGTTAAGGAAAAACAATTTAAAACAAGAAACGGGGTGAGATAAAATCTCAGTAAGTTACTAAATGCATCTACATGGCATAATATCATGCAAATCAACGATATAACTGAACAAGTAATTCACATAACAACAAATGAGAAAGCTCCCTATCGCCAACTGTCCCATACCAGTTGAAAATAACGACTAACTCATCATGCAGCACATAAGACTGAAATAAACACGTTACAAAGGATACTGAGCCAAGGTTTCACCAAACCAATAGAACAATCGCTGCGCAGCTTCAACCAATCAACCAATCAAACCATCTTCATAGTAGCATAAACAGCTGAAGATCACAACCCCGGTACCGGAACCATAACAATGTAACATGTCACAAAGGACAGGGGAGATGACACAAAGTCAAAACCCAAAACGTCTAGCTAGAATACTCACCAAAGGGAGCTAGCTCATCCCACCAAGGTCAATCTGGAAGGGGAAAGAAGGACCAATGGGCGATGCTATACTGGACTTGGCTCGTGCCATTATAACATTATCCATTGCCTGACTCGAACACAAATAACCAGCTGGACTTTCAAATAAATGCTAAGTAATAAATACTAGCTCGATAAACAACCAAAGATTCCAAAGTAGGGAACCATACCAATTAATCACCATAAAAGATGCAAACGATTACTCAAGAAGAGTTCAACAACAATAAACACAAGGAGTTTCTCATAAAAGAGTCCAACAACATTGACCATTATAACATAATGATTCCAAGATAAGGCACGTACCAAATACATCCTAAATATGATACCCACAAGTTAATCATGAAGAGCACAACCCAAACGGTCGCTCACAAATGGCACAATGACTATTACCAAAATGACCCTAAAAATTTACTCATAAGGATATACTAGGACTATGAACTTAACCATCTCATCACACCTGGAATTCCAAACTAGGAAATCAGAATGGATACACCTTAAGGTTAATCAAACCGTAAGTACCCAATTACCAATTCACGCTTTACCTCCGACCATAACGAACCAATTCTAGACACCCCAAACGAATCCAAAAGGTTACACTTATTAGAACATGATCACGACCGGAATAAACCCTACGCTTTGGTGTTCAATAACAACCCTCTAGGTACTATAGGACATCGCCTAAAACCTAGACCAAGTCTTACTCAAAAATCAATTCGATTGGAACAATCACGAACACATCATAAGATGCCCAAACATTCCCAAACAATACTTGATCAAATTACATAACACCATTGGTCACAAAGGAACTGATTTTAATTACTAAAGTGTTCCACGGTGCCCAACTAAGTCAACTAGAATAGTACTACGGAAACTAGACCGAGACTACACCTTGATCTTAAACCTCAACAATGATACAACCATTCTGATCTGTAACCATGCATACAATAGAACCATTGCGTAGTAATCGAAAAGAGCTTTCCAACGATAGTTTACACGTCTAAAACGGAGTCCGGACGAAGAAGTTATGGCCTCCGGAAGATTGAGCGTAAAACGGACAATTTTTATAAAGTGTTCGGCCGGACATTATGAAAAATCCCTGTTTTAGCTCCGAATTTCACTCCTTTCGTTCTAAATCTTAGGAGTACCTATATATACTTCTATCCTAACATTTAAAGACAAGAAAACTCAATTCATGTGCCTCTAAAACCCAAACTAAAAATACAACCTAGTCTTAAACAAACACAAATATGATTTCCAGGAAAAGAGGCGGGCGGGCGCTCGCCAAGGGGCGGGCGCTCGCCAAGGGGCGGGCGGGCGCTCATTTAGGCAGAAGCTAAGGGTCAGAAAAGGGGGAAGTGGGCGGGCGCTTGGAAGGGGGCGGGCGGGCGCCCGGTCTACCCGGCTGGGCAAAATCAGCTGGGTTTTAATACATTCATACCCAAATCAAAACCCAAAATCTTGCTAACTCATATACACCCAAAATCAACACTTCCAATACTCTTAAAAATGTACTAAAACAACATATGAACTTCTAGGAGACCTAGGTAACAACATTTAACCACACAAATCAAGATTTAATCTCAACATTCATATTATCACAACTTTTAACCAAAAACCCAAATAAATTCCAAATAATTTCTAAACTCAACCAAGAAGCCATGGATATCAACAAGAACACCAATAGAGTTAAAGATGAGCATTTTTAACATAAATGGGGGAAAAGTAACTTACCCGGATTTTCTCAAGGTTGACGAAATTCAAATATTTTTAGCTCCCTACGATCCTATCGACGATCTAAACAAGTTTCATTTTATGAGAAATGAGAAATAATGAGGGGAAGATGATAGAAATGAAGAGAGAAGGAGAGAGAGACTTACCTTCCAATGGCTATGGAGAGAGAGAGAAAATGACTGGGAATGGAGAATGGTGAGGTGAAAGTGAGGGAGGTGAGGGAAAAAGAGGGAGTAAGTAGGATGATTTAAGAAATTTACACATAGACCCCCTCCCCTACACACTAACTCAATCATCTTATATTCCCCACTAACATTTAAGACCCAACACTCTACACTAGCACAATCAACCAATTAAAGGCTAGGCACGACCACATCATGAAACCCAAATTGCACGCATAAATATTTAAATAACTAAATAATTTAAATAAATAAATAATTCATAATTAAATAATTAAATATTTATTTCTAAAAAAATAGAGGCGGGTTTTCGGGTCGTTACAATCTACCCTCCTTAAAAAGAATTCGCCCACGAATTCACTCATCAAACTTCACAACACGCGGTCATAATGAGGCGACACATATCGACTCTTCCATAGCACTCATAACCGCAATCGAGTACTCAGCAAAATTTTCAGACATAGTCTCCACGACTCAAATAAACCAATATATATTAATCACATACATATCTCAGGTATACTCATATTAAACATTCTAAAGTTAACTTCCTCTTTCATACCAAATGTCACATTCTCAAGACTATCACTTGATCACCAGTTCTGAGACATAGCTGACTTGATCCTAATTAGCATTACTCTCACCATCATCCCTTAAATCAACAACATCCATAAGTTTTACTTTTCCGGTTCACCCGTACGCTTTGACGATCTAGACATCATCCCAAGTAATCATACTACTACCCGAACAAATAAGAGAAGGAATAGGGCTAACAATTATTGTCACCCAATGACTCAATGATATACTCAAAATTTACTGTTATTAACTATCCGATCGAATGGGATTCCACTACCACACTCACTTTCCTTATGAGATAAAACATAATACAGCCAAAATCTTGAATTTCTCAAACTACTTACATTACCTCATACTTAGTTTTCTAAGGAATTATATCCATTAACTCTTGGTAGTCTGCTATCATAACGTTTCAACTTGGTCCCAAAATAGAATAAAATATATAGTCCGCTGAGGCAATATCAGAAAAATCACCATCAATTCCAAGTAATAGATAGTTCTATTTATTAGGCGCTAACCCTCGAAACATATACAAATACTTTATAACTCAAAATCGTTACATACCTCCATCTCCCTTTGGAAACATCATTATCGATAACGGGTTGATCACTTTTCACAAAAATGGAAAACCTGACTTATCTCCAAGAAAACATAACACTGGTTATACCTTGCAAGATAACAGTGATACTAGCTAAATCCACAAAACAATATAAATACTGAAATTATCATCAATCTTTATATTAACAATCGAAAGCTGATTTCACACTTATCGGTTCTTACTAAAGCCAAGAAATCCCAAAATACGTGTATCTCATTTTACGTATTTGTCTACACTTGCAGAGATCAATTAAAACCTGAAGGACCCCATTACAAAACAATAAATCCTCTAACTCATGCTAAAACTTGTGAACCCTTGCTTCTTCCAAGAAATTTTAAATAAAATCCCAAATGGGTATTAATTCTCAGCCCACAACTTGGTGTGTATCAATATAACATTAAGTCATTCACTCCCACAATCAAATTATGATTTAAAAATAATAATCTTTGATAACACTATGCCATTTATCCATCTAAATGATATAACCAAGAATTCATAATAAACAAAACCAATAATAGAATTTGCCTTCGCTATTTCCTCATATTCGACCTTTGACTAACAATAGCCACTTATCAATCAAACTCTGATTAAACCACTGATCCACTTCAGGAATTTACTAATTCACCAATATAAGATAACAAGTACTAATTTATCATAATGGCCTATTTGAACTCTCCGAAAATATCCAGAAATACTCACCACCAATCAGTGGCAACCCAAAGCTACGAGACACATAGAAAGCTAAACCACACCACTTATCACATCAATAACCCGAATAGGTGACACAACTAAATCAACTTATAGCTTATAGAGTGCTATCGCTCATAATTCTCCCGGGTTTCTTATGTGTACCAGTAACAATCCCGAAGTCTCATATCCGAGAATATTCCTCAACATAAATCCTTGAATGATAACAATCAGGCGAACATAGCACAAAACGTTGTCCACTTTACGAAATAGATATGCCCAAGCCTTCAAAACTCGTACTCTCGATTCCCAAACCGACCAACCCCAATGGAACCAACACTATTGACACCAATCTTATACTGGATATACCACATGAGAAGAAACACTCGACGTCAATATCACGACTCATAACTCAACCAACTTCTACCTTAACATCATCCTTCAAGAAAACTTAGTTTTCTAAGCCGCTCAAACTTGTAACACCCAAGTATTGAAACCTATTCAATATCAAAGTTCTTATTCTCCTTCAAGATCTAAAACCATTGCTCTGATACCAACTGTCACGCCCCGAAAATTCTAAAAATCCATAAATATAAAATTTACATAATTAACATCTCTAAAAATGCTAAATACCAAACTGGGCGCGTGAATTCTACTATAAACCAATACCAACAAACAATACCTCAACGAGATTATAACTCGGAGACTAGAAACAAACGCGGAAGCAAGAATAACTATTAACAAAAATGCCCAAAGTGCAACCGTATATACAAAACACTGAACGACTACGAACCCACAATAATATGCCTAAAGGCTCCGAAGGGCAACTATCCCAAATGCGATCAACCTGCTCAGAAGATTCCCGCTACAACGGACCTCACAACGCTACCACTTGCTTTCCTGGGGGGGGGGGGTTAAGGAAAAACAATTTGAAACAAGAAACGGGGTGAGATAAAATCTCAGTAAGTTACTAAATGCATCTACATGGCATAATATCATGCAAATCAACGATATAACTGAACAAGTAATTCACATAACAACAAATGAGAAAGCTCCCTATCGCCAACTGTCCCATACCAGTTGGAAATAACGACTAACTCATCATGCAGCACATAAGACTGAAATAAACACGTTATAAAGGATACTGAGCCAAGGTTTCAGCAAACCAATAGAACAATCGCTGCGCAGCTTCAACCAATCAACCAATCAAACCATCTTCATAGTAGCATAAACAGCTGAAGATCACAACCCCGGTACCGGAACCATAACAATGTAACATGTCACAAAGGACAGGGGAGATGACACAAAGTCAAAACCCAAAACGTCTAGCTAGAATACTCACCAAAGGGAGCTAGCTCATCCCAACTAAGGCCAATCTAGAAGGGGAAAGAAGGACCAATGGGCGATGCTATACTGGACTTGGCTCGTGCCATTATAACATTATCCATTGCCTGACTCGAACACAAATAACCAGCTGGACTTTCAAATAAATGCTAAGTAATAAATACTATCTCGATAAACAACCAAAGATTCCAAAGTAGGGAACCATACCAATTAATCACCATAAAAGATACAAACGATTACTCAAGAAGAGTTCAACAACAATAAACACAAGGAGTTTCTCATAAAAGAGTCCAACAACATTGACCATTATAACATAATGATTCCAAGATAAGGCACGTACCAAATACATCCTAAATATGATACCCACAAGTTAATCATGAAGAGCACAACCCAAACGGTCGGTCACAAATGGCACAATGACTATTACCAAAATGACCCTAAACATTTACTCATAAGGATATACTAGGACTATGAACTTAACCATCTCATCACACCTGGAATTCCAAAATAGGAAATCAGAATGGATACACCTTAAGGTTAATCAAACCGTAAGTACCCAATTACCAATTCACGCTTTACCTCCGACCATAACGAACCAATTCTAGACACCCCAAACGAATCCAAAAGGTTACACTTATTAGAACATGATCACGACCGGACTAAACCCTACGCTTTGGTGTTCAATAACAACCCTCAAGGTACTATAGGACATCGCCTAAAACCTTGATTTGTGTGGTTAAATGTTGTTACCTTGGTCTCCTAGAAGTTCATATGTTGTTTTAGTACATTGTTAAGAGTATTGAAAGTGTTGATTTTGGGTGTATATGACTTAGCAAAATTTTGGGTTTTGATTTGGGTATGAATGTATTAAAACCCAGCTGATTTTGCCCAGCCGCGTAGACCGGGCGCCCGCCCGCCCCCTTCCAAGCGCCCGCCCACTTTCCCCTTTTATGACCCTTAGCTTCTGCCTAAATGAGCGCCCGCCCGCCCCTTGGTGAGCGCCCGCCCGCCTCTTTTCCTGGAAATCATATTTGTGTTTGTTTAAGACTAGGTTGTATTTTTAGTTTGGGTTTTAGAGGCACATGAATTGAGTTTTCTTGTCTTTAAATGTTAGGATAGAAGTATATATAGGTACTCCTAAGATTTAGAACGAAAGGAGTGAAATTCGGAGCTAAAACATGGATTTTTCATAATGTCCGGCCGAACACTTTATAAAAATTGTCCGTTTTACGCTCAATCTTCCGGAGGCCATAACTTCTTCGTCCGGACTCCGTTTTAGACGTGTAAACTATCGTTAGAAATCTCTTTTAGAGTAATACGCAATGGTTCTATTGTCCGCATGGTTCCAGATCATAATGGTTGTATCATTGTTGAGGTTTAAGATCAAGGTGTAGTCTCAGTCTAGGTTTTAGGCGATGTCCTATAGTACCTTGAGGGTTGTTATTGAACACCAAAGCGTAGGGTTTAGTCCGGTCGTGATCATGTTCTAATAAGTGTAACCTTTTGGATTCGTTTGGGGTGTCTAGAATTGGTTCGTTATGGTCGGAGGTAAAGCGTGAATTGGTAATTGGGTACTTACGGTTTGATTAACCTTAAGGTGTATCCATTCTGATTTCCTATTTTGGAAATCCAGGTGTGATGAGATGGTTAAGTTCATAGTCCTAGTATATCCTTATGAGTAAATGTTTAGGGTCATTTTGGTAATAGTCATTGTGCCATTTGTGACCGACCGTTTGGATTGTGCTCTTCATGATTAACTTGTGGGCATCATATTTAGGATGTATTTGGTACGTGCCTTATCTTGGAATCATTATGTTATAATGGTCAATGTTGTTGGACTCTTTTATGAGAAACTCCTTGTGTTTATTGTTGTTGAACTCTTCTTGAGTAATCGTTTGCATCTTTTATGGTGATTAATTGGTATGGTTCCCTACTTTGGAATCTTTGGTTGTTTATCGAGCTAGTATTTATTACTTAGCATTTATTTGAAAGTCCAGCTGGTTATTTGTGTTCGAGTCAGGCAATGGATAATGTTATAATGGCACGAGCCAAGTCCAGTATAGCATCGCCCATTGGTCCTTCTTTCCCCTTCCAGATTGGCCTTGTTTGGGATGAGCTAGCTCCCTTTGGTGAGTATTCTAGCTAGACGTTTTGGGTTTTGACTTTGTGTCATCTCCCCTGTCCTTTGTGACATGTTACATTGTTATGGTTCTGGTACCGGGGTTGTGATCTTCAGCTGTTTATGCTACTATGAAGATGGTTTGATTGGTTGATTGGTTGAAGCTGCGCAGCGATTGTTCTATTGGTTTGGTGAAACCTTGGCTCAGTATCCTTTGTAACGTGTTTATTTCAGTCTTATGTGCTGCATGATGAGTTAGTCGTTATTTCCAAATGGTATGGGACAGTTGGCGATAGGGAGCTTTCTCATTTGTTGTTATGTGAATTACTTGTTCAGTTATATCGTTGATTTGCATGATATTATGCCATGTAGATGCATTTAGTAACTTACTGAGATTTTATCTCACCCCGTTTCTTGTTTCAAATTGTTTTTCCTTAACCCCCCCCCCCAGGAAAGCAAGTGGTAGCGTTGTGAGGTCCCTTGAGCGGGAATCTTCTGAGCAGGTTGATCGCATTTGGGATAGTTGCCCTTCGGAGCCTTTACGCATATTATTGTGGGTTCGTAGTCGTTCAGTGTTTTGTATATACGGTTGCACTTTGGGCATTTTTGTTAATAGTTATTCTTGCTTCCGCGTTTGTTTCTAGTCTCCGAGTTATAATCTCGTTGAGGTATTGTTTGTTGGTATTGGTTTATAGTAGAATTCACGCGCCCGGTTTGGTATTTAGCATTTTTAGAGATGTTAATTATGTAAATTTTATATTTATGGATTTTTAGAATTTCCGGGGCGTGACAGTTGGTATCAGAGCAATGGTTTTAGATCTTGAAGGAGAATAAGAACTCTGATATTGAATAGGTTTCAATACTTGGGTGTTACAAGTTTGAGCGGCTTAGAAAACTAAGTTTTCTTGAAGGATGATGTTAAGGAAGAAGTTGGTTGAGTTATGAGTCGTGATATTGACGTCGAGTGTTTCTTCTCATGTGGTATATCCAGTATAGGATTGGTGTCAACAAGAACACCAATAGAGTTAAAGATGAGCATTTTTAACATAAATGGGGGAAAAGTAACTTACCCGGATTTTCTCAAGGTTGACGGAATTCAAATATTTTTAGCTCCCTACGATCCTATCGACGATCTAAACAAGTTTCATTTTATGAGAAATGAGAAATAATGAGGGGAAGATGATAGAAATGAAGAGAGAAGGAGAGAGAGACTTACCTTCCAATGGCTATGGAGAGAGAGAGAAAATGACTGGGAAGGGAGAATGGTGAGGTGAAAGTGAGGGAGGTGAGGGGAAAAGAGGGAGTAAGTAGGATGATTTAAGAAATTTACACATAGACCCCCTCCCCTACACACTAACTCAATCATCTTATATTCCCCACTAACATTTAAGACCCAACACTCTACACTAGCACAATCAACCAATTAAAGGCTAGGCACGACCACATCATGAAACCCAAATTGCACGCATAAATATTTAAATAACTAAATAATTTAAATAAATAAATAAGCCATAATTAAATAATTAAATATTTATTTCTAAGAAAATAGAGGCGGGTTTTCGGGTCGTTACATAGCCGAATTTGACCCCTCTAATGATGTTTGGTTACTTTCTTGGTCCACTCGAGCGCTCGGGTTGGACCTCTCTCAGAACTACGCCCCGAATTGATTACCGCAAGGGATACGTAGGCAGCCCGAATAGGAGCTTCAGTCGTCGATTTCTCTCGACTATGATGTTACCCCAATCCCCGGATCAGAGATATTGAGATCTCACTCACCAAGCCATTCCTCTGCTCTATTGCCTCATAATTTTGGAGATTATGCCCTAGGCCCTTGAGAAAGGCCTTGCGTTACATCATGTTCTCATTTATTATGGAGATAACAAACTGGATTATTACATGTTTTGCATGTTTATTATAATGATCCCCGTCCCTAGTAATTATTGAGAAATGCCTTGCGTTACATCATGTTCAATATGATATCGTGTGACAAAAGGATAGTGATATGTTCTATAAGGATTATCGAACTTCGTTAAGTTATATTAATTTGGTAGTCATGATGGCTTACTAGAGTCCGCTCATGACTTATGGGTTTGACCTTGATTTGACTCATTGCCAACTTAATATAATCCTATGGGGTCACACACAAAAGAACGAATTTACAAAAGGGCTAAAATTGGAATTACGTAAAAGAGCGTAAAATTCGAAATTAAGGAAATCTGAGAAAATGGACTTTCTAGAGGGGTGGTCCGGGCGGACCTCCTAAAGGACCCGGGCGGACCTACTGCTCCAGATTCTCTGATTTTCCACCTCCGAATTTTGACGGGTTTTAGGCCTATTTCTCCTAAAGGGTTTAGGTTTAATAATCATAAATACCTCTCTCTTTGCAAAGGATTGACCTAATTGATATTGTATCTTTATTGGTAGCCTCCATGTGTTTGAGAACCACATTCTTGAGTTTAGATTGAGAATCAAAAGCTCAAGAACATCAATAAATTCATATAGCATTTGAAGATTAGAAAAGCGTGTTTTCTAATGGGTCTAGCAATCCAGATCTAGAATGGTTATAGATATTCGTTCGCGTGTGGATAAACATAGAGGGTGCTTGCTTTAGCATCTCGAGTTCGTGTTCCTATGATCGTGATCCGATGAACGCGAAGAACGTGGAGATTAAATCATAAAGCTTGAAGACTTGAAGATTTGAAGATCCCGAAAATTTTAAACGCACAAGATGGTTAGTATTCTAAATTCATCTTGCTATTAATTTAATCATCATGGATGGATCTTGGGGCTTAGGGTTTTGTTGATTTTGTATTGCCGTCTTCCGCTGCGCATGTACCCTCAAAACCCAACACATAAGAATTCCTCCATCCCAATCCCCGGCTCAGAGATATTGAGATCTCACTCACCAAGCCATTCCTCCGCTCCATTGCCTCATAAGAATTCCTCTGCCCCAATCCCTCAGCTCATAGATATTGTGATCTCACTCACCAAGCCGTTCCTCCGCTCTATTGCCTCATAAGAATTCCTCCATACCAATCCCCGGCTCAGAGATATTTAGATCTCACTCACCAAGCCATTCCTCCGCTCTATTGCCTCATAATAATTCCTCCATCCCAATCCCCAGCTCATAGATATTGAGATCTCATTCACCAAGCCATTCCTCATGTCCATTGCCCTGCCGAGAAGTTTACTTCTCAATCTTCATCCCAGCCGAACTACGATTGGTCTGATTCTCGCAAGAGATACGTAGGAAACTTGGGATCCCAATCATTCTCTCACGCTCATCAGTTGTCTTAGGACACTGATTGGTATCTGCTCGTCATGCTTAAAGCATAAGAGACATCGGGTCTAGTACATATCATGGCATACATGATGGATCCAATAGAAGACGCATATGGGATCCCAATCATTCTCTCACGCTCATCAGTTGTCATAGGACACTGATTCTTGCTTAGAGTTATGCCATGACCTATTGGCAAATTTCCTCTCTTAGAGTTTTCCATGTGGAATATCTTAAGAACTTTGTCAATATATGTATCTTGACTAAAACCAATCAATTTCTTAGATATATCACGATATATCCTTATGCCAAGGATATAAGCGGCTTCTCCCATATCTTTCATTGAAAAACACTTTCTTAACAAAGTCTTTACAGACTGTAGTGAAGGAATGTCGTTTCCAATGAGCAATATGTCATCAACATATAGTACTAGAAATAATACTACGCTCCCACTAATCTTCTTGTATACACAAGGTTCATCTTCGTTCTTGATGAAGCCAAACTCTTTGACTGATTCATCAAATTGAAGATTCCAAAACCTTCAGGTTGTGTCATATAAACATCCTCAAGTAAGTTCCCGTTAAGGAACGCTGTTTTGACATCCATTTGCCATATCTCATAGTCAAAAAATGCGGCTATGGCAAGTAAAATTCTTATAGACTTGATCATTGCTACGGGCGAAAAGGTTTCATCATAGTCAATACCATAAATTTGGCTATAGCCTTTCGCTACAAGTCTAGCTTTATAAGTATGCACCTTTCCATCCATGTCAGTTTTATTTTTGAAAACCCACTTGCATCCTATGGTTTTTATGTTGGTGTTGGTGCCCTAGGCACGTTTGTTAAACGTTGTATGTGTTATCATTATATTTATATTAATGAAGAGATATTTAGGTTATTATTAATGCTCATGTTTGTTTATAATAATCTCCGTTCCTAGAGATTTTTAAGCACTAGTATAAAGGCTAAATGATCATGGGATGACCCGCTGTATGAGATTTATTTCATGGTCTATGTCGTACATATATCTCATATAAGTTATGTCATTTGAATCCTTAGACATGAAGTTATTATAGTCTTCCACTTGATGAAGATTATGTTTGACATATTCAAACGCTACCTTTAACCAGGTAGTTATAATAAGCTAAATGGATTTGTCCCTCTTCGGAGAGATGTCAAGCTTGGGCCCCTCGAAGGAATGATGTTGATGAAATGTTTGGCCAAACTCAAATGGATTGATTGTATCAATGTCATTTGGATTATCAACATATTCGGGATGTCACGACCCGAAAACCCGCATCTATTTTCTAATAATAAATATTTAATTATTTATTTATTTCTTATTTAATGGTTTAAATTATTATTTAATTAATGAATTATGTGTGCATTTTATGTGTTATAATAATTTATGCCTAGCATTTTATTTGGGTCATTTGTGCTAGTGTAGTATTATTTGGTCTTAGTTGTTAGTAGGAAGTATTAGAGTGTGTAGTTAGTGGGGAGGGGGTCTAAGTGTAAGTTTTTTCAAAATAATTCTCCCTACTCCCTCTTTTCTTCCTCACCTCCATCCCTCACTCCCAGCAACTTTCTCTCTCTCTCCTTCGTTATTTGGGTAAGTTTTTCTCTCTTCCTTCTCTCTTCATTCTACCTATCTTCCTTCCATTATTTCTCATTGCTCATTTTATGAAAAGTGTTTAGATCGTCGATAGGATCGTAGGGAGCTAAGAATATTTGAAATCCGTCACCTTTGAGAAATCCGGGTAAGTTTACTTTCCCCCATTTTTATGCTAGAAATGTTCATCAATGGTTGTATGATGTTATTGTTGTTGTTTATTGCAATCTTGGATGAGTTTTGAGTTATTTCAATTTGTTTGATAAATTTTGTGAGAAATTGATGTTGGGTTAGAAATCTCTTGGATTGGGTGGTGTAAATGTTGTTAGATGAGTCTCTTTTCCACTTATAAGTGACGTTGATTCGTTTGTATGCTTATTAGGAGTTGGGTTGGAGGAATGTTAGAAATGGTGAAGATTGGGTTTGGGTTTGACTTGGGTTGATAATGGTTGAAACCCAGATTTTTGGCCGGAAATTACCCCTCCGGGCAAGGGGGCGCGCTCACCCTTTGGGAAGGGGCGTACGCACCCTTATGCCCCTTTGTGAACAAACCTTCTGATGATCGAGGGCGCGCGCACCATATTCTGGGGGGCGTGCGCTCCCTCCATTGTTTCAAAAGCTCAAAACCTTCTGATCACCTAGGGCGCGCGCACCATTTCCTGGGGGGGCGTGCGCTCCCTTATTGTTTCAACAATTCAAACCTTCTGATCCCTTAGGGCGGGCACACCCTTTTTGCGCGGGCATGCGCCCCCTCCTCTGTACAAGTCCTGAGCTTCATCCTCTTGTACCTTTTGTAGACAATCTTCGATAGTTCATAACTCCTTCATCCGGACTCCGTTTTAGGTGTATAAATTATCGTTTTAAAGCTCTCCTCGAGGTCTCCGAGATGAGTGAATAGTTTTGGTTGTGTGCTTGGGTTAACTGGATCCTTTGTGATCAAATGTGATATGGGAATTGTGTTATTATTGTTGAGATTATTGGAACACTTTAATTGTGTGTTGTTGGTTCATTTCACTTTCTTGGTGACTCCTTGGTATGGTTCCCTACTTTGGAATCATTAGTTGTTTATCGTGCTAGTATTTTATTACTTAGCCTTTTCTTGAAAGTCCAGCTGGTATTTGTGTGTTTCGGGCGATGCGAAATATTATGATGGCACAAGCCAAGTCCATTATGATGTTGACCATTGTTTTGCCCAATTATTACCCTCCTCCAGATTGGCCTTGGATGTGAGATGAGCTAGCTCCTTTGTGAGCATTCTAGCTGTTCGGTTTGGGATATGACTTTGTGTCATATTCCCTTGCTATTATTGGTTATTGGTTCCGGTACCGGGGGTTTTCTCTTCAAGCTTTCATGCTGCTATGAAGATGTTGATTGTTGATTATTGAAGCTGCGCAGTGACCTTTATTTGGTTCTTTCAAATGAGGAAACCTTGGCTAATATCCTTTGTTAATTGTTTATTTCCGCTTCTATCTGTTAAATGATAATTGCTATGTGCTATATGATTTATTATTAATTATTGCATCTTAGCATGTCATGTAGCTACATTAGTAACTTATTGAGATTTATCTCACCCCCTTTTCTTTTGTCTTTGTTTTTCCTTAACCCCCCCCAGGTGGAAAGGATTAGACTCGTTGATCACGAGACAGGACGTCGAGTGTGGATATAGCTTTTGGGGAAGGTTGTTATTCGGTTTGCATTATTTAAATGTAAAACTTTGGGATAGTGTCACCAAACAATGACGTCGTTAAGAATTGTACATGTTATATTTTGGGGTATAAGCTTGTGGAGCTTATGTTAGTGGTACTTTGTTATTATTAAACAGTGATTTACAAAACCCTGTATTATCTTTTGGTATGAAATGAAATTTTTATCTTCATTATTTTAGAGTTTATTGTTTAAGTCGACGTCCAGCTCGCGTACTCCGCGCCCGCGGGGTCGGGGTCGCGACACGGGATCGAGAAAAGTATTGAACAATACAAGTTGACTTGTTAACCATGACTTATGTTCAATGACATCGAGGACAAATGTATTATGATATATTCTAAAAGAATGCGAACTTGTATCTAGTTACACTATTTGGGTAGGTATGATGGTTTGCTAGAACCTAATCATATCTTATGGGTTTATGTTTGAACCCATTGCCAACTTAGTGTAATCCTAGAGGGTCACACACAATAGAACGAATCTTAAAAGGACTTAATTGGAATTTTAGGTCAAAGGGCCTTTGAGGAATATTAGGAATTTAGAGGAGAAAACTGGAAAAAGGGGTGGTCTGGGCGGACCTCATAAAGGACCCGGGCGGACCTTTTGACGGTACGGGTGGATCTCCTATAAGACCCGGGCGGACCTCTAGGGTTTCTGCCCAGAACTTTCATGTTCCGTTTTCTTGCGGGTTTGGTCATTTGTTACCTATTTGGAATAGGTGAAACAAGTATAAACTCCCCTCTAGTTGCCCTAATCAGTACTAAGTATTATGTTATGTTTGTGAGTGCCTCCAAGGGTTTGAGAGGGTTTATTTCTTGTTCTAAGATATCCCTATATTGAAGAACAAGAATATCATATACATAGTAATTCCATATAGTTCTATACATCATGAAAGCGTGTTTCATGATTTGGTCTAGCAACCAAGATCAAGTGTTCTTGATATTCGTTCATGGTGTGGATACTGCTAGAGGGTGAAACCTATCATCTTCACAGTTCGTGATTCTTGCTTTGTTCGTGATCAAGATTTCAAGCCTCCATCGAATTCAAGGTTGCAAAATCAAGGGCATCAAGGGTTAGTATTCTAGTATTCATTATGTTGTATTTGACTTAATTATATTAATGGATCTATAGGCTTTGGGTTTCATTAAATTTTAAATGCTTAATTCCGCTGCACATGTTACTCCGAAACCAAACAGTGGTATCAGAGCCCCGTTCATGTTGATTATTTCGATACTAGATCATGTTGTGTGTATATAAATTGTTTGTTTATGTTCCTAGCATGATATGAATATTGGGATTATGATGTTTATGTGTTATATGCGTTTATGTGGTTTACTGTTTTATAAACTTTAATCGCACTATTCAATCGCAATAAAAATTATGGTGGATTTAAAATTGTTTGGGTTATCAATTTTTGATTTGATCAAAGTTTTGATAATCTAGGGATTCATGAATTGTTCATTAAAAGGTTTGATGATCATGGTGATTGGATCACCAAGAACACCATATCCTAATTGAGTCGGGGAAAACAATTTTGAGACAAAATATAGAACTTTAAAAATTCTGGATTTTTCAGCGTAGGTCCGAGCGGACCAGAGTAGATACCCGGACGGACCTTCTGTTCTGGAGCGGGGATCAGGCGTCTGGTTTCGGGTTTGAACCTTTTAAAATCTGGGTTTTTGAGGGTAGGTCCGACCGGACCATTGCAAGCACCCGGCCGGACCTTCTTGTCTGGAGCGGGGATTTGGCGTTTGGTTTAGGTGTGGATCTCAGGGTTTAATTTTCCTATTTTTTTTGATTCTGTGATTCCGAGATTGGATCAAAGTTTGGATGGCTAGCCTACGTTCATCGAGACCATCTATTGCTTAGTTTCGGCCACATGGACTACTTTCTTGGTTTCTTGAATTAGTGCGGAATTGTGGTTGCCTTATGACTTAGTTCGCCACACTTCTTGTTGTCTTGATTTGGAGATGATAACCAAAGTTCAAAGAGTCTCATCCTCATAATTATAGAGAAACTAATGACACATAAATATAATGCTTAAATTAATGATGATTAATTTAGAGGCTAAACTTGATGTGTAACATGTTTATATTATGTGCCCATAAATGTGTTGTATGCTATATGTGATAAACATTCAAGAAAGTTTTAAGTCCTTTTTGCCATGCCATGATTAAAACACTTGTTAGTACATGAGTAATTTTAATGTGGGTTCGCCCTAGCGAGGTACATTGACTTTATTCATGTATGAGCAAGATAGATAATGTGGGCACGCCTAGCGAGGCACATTAACTATACGTTTAAAATGGTGGACTTAATTAGGCATCAAAACAGTTTTGGGCCTAGGCAAAGATGAGATTAAACATGCTTTTGAAATTGGATCTCTAAGAATCATATGGGATATGATTGACATGTTTGTCTACCTAATTAATTTGATTTTTTGTAATCCGCCTTAGCGGACTTGAAATTAAATTAAAGTTGGATCTTAGCCCAATTTTAAACAATATCAGAAAAGGATCTAAGAGTTATATGGGATATGATTGACAGTGTTGTCTACCTAATTAATTTGATTTTGTGTAATCCGCCTTAGCGGACTTGAAATTCAATTAAAGTTGGATCTTAGCCCATTTAAATTATATTATACATTGGATGTATAAGAAGGTTATATAATTTAGTGAGAGTATTTTTGGAAAATACATTATTTATCTCTTTAATGAAATTGGTACTTGTAAAATTTTGGAAATTCTGCATGAGTTGTAGATAATGACAACTAACTTCGTTGCGATCAATCCTTGATAAGGATAAGCTTCAAGAGAATGGTACAAACTTCATGGATTAGACCCTGAGCCTAAGAATCGTTCTAAGGCAAGAAGATGGGTTGTACATTCTTGATGGGCCTATTCCTAAAGAACCCGATGCCGGAATACACAATCACAAGAAACATGAATATGATTCTAGAGATGTGAGTTGTCTCATGCTCGTGATTATGTGCTCAAAACTCTAACAAAGTTTGGAACTTGTGGAAGCTTGTTAGATAAGCGTGGGGTTAAGAGACATGTTTTAAGGGCAATCTAAGCAAGAAAGGTATAAAACCATTGTTGCATTCTGTAGATACCCCGGGAGAGCCCACGGCTTGGCTAGAGCGGTGGAAGGATCCTAGGATGTCTAATTGATTTTATTTTGTAGAGTCGCCACCTATGTTTTTAAAGGAACATAAGAAAAACCTAGAAATAGCCTAATTTATGTACAAAACCAGAGATTCGGGAGAGAAGGGTTCGGGGGTTAGGTGACGGAGTGGGAAGTACTTAAACACCCACTCCGCCCCGCTTATGCGGGTCTTGCTACTATTGGTGTTCTAATGCTAAATGTCCTTCAATTTATTAACAGTGCTAACAATTATAATGTAAAGAAAAAGGGGAAGAAAAGAGAATTGTTTTATTTATAAATTTATGCTAAACAATTACATTAAGAAATGTATAAGAAATTAAAGTAGAGATTAAAATGTAGGGAGATAACCTTAACCAACTTTAATGTAGTAAAGTGGTCATTTGGTCATATCCCAATTGATGGAGATTGCATACTAGTAAGACTAGAATAAAAGAGAAGAAGAATAAAAGTACCTTTAGAAAAGAGGACCTTAGACTTTGACTTGAAGATGGTGTTGTTTGTAGATAAATGGTTGTGCAACACTTTGTGTAGTGTTTGTTTGTAGGGAAAATGTGTTGAGAGAACTTGTGTATAGTTCTTGTAGGGAAGATGAAGTTGGTCTCTTTCTAAGGTAGAAATGAGAGGTTTTTATAGGTAAAAAGAGGAGGGAAAACTTGGAGGGAAATTGGTCAATCCATGTGAGGTGGAATTGACCAATAGAGAGATAAATAAAATAATAAATGAAATAAATAAAAGAAAATCAAATAATAATAAAGAGAAATATTTTGTTTTTTAATGAAAAGGCTAGAATAAAGGATTGAGAGTTTTTGGAACAAAGGGGGGATGAACTTGGATGTAAAAAGAGGTTATTTTGTGAACTAGGAAAAGGAGGGAAATAAGGTGCAATCTGTTACTGCCAAAGTGGGAAGCGCGCGAGTCCCGCTTTTGGGGCGAGACGCGCACGCAGCCCGTTAACAGTTCCGGAAGCGCCCGCGGCAGAAAAGGACAGAATGACAGAATGACCCTAAAAGTTAACTCTGTTATGCAGTTTAGTCCAAAACTAACGGAATCAGTTAGGAACTTAACCGAAGTAACAGAAATCAACAAAAATAAGTTAAATAAAAATACTTTGTATGCAATCGGGGTGAGAGGTCCAAGGCGGGGTGTCTACACATTCACTTATTGCAAAATGAGTGAAGGGCAACAAGTGGAACCTCACATGCTTAAGAAGAAAGGCTACGAAGAGCATCTTGAGAAACTTGGCAGTCCAATTAGATTGGAGCTAGCCATGGATCTTATTCTTAATTCATTGCCTAAGAGTTATAATCACTTTGTGATGAACTATAACATGCTTGGAATGTATAAGAATCTCTCCGAGTTGCATGATATGCTTACAAACTGCGGAGATGAAGATAATGGAGAAAGGTTCTCCAGTGCTCATGGTTCATGATGGAAAAGGGCCAAGTGCTAAAAAAAAAAGGTAAGACAAAAGTTTTCAAACCCAAAGGAAATAATTGTGGTTAAAATTGTAACTCTAATTGATGCAATTTGGTAAAATGGCAATTGGATTGACCATTTAGAATTGTTGTCAAAATTTTGGACGATCAACAAAAGGAATTGTAGTGGGACTACCACTCGGGATATTTATGTTATAAATTAATCTTTCTAACTTTAATTATTGGGTATTGGATACCGGATATGGGTCACACATTTGTATAAATGTGCAATAATTAGTAAATTGAAAGACTACTTATAGTAAAGTTTGATCTATGAATGGTAATGATGCAATGGTTGCAACATTGTTCGTAGAACACTTGTAATATGACTTTACTTAGAAAGTAGAAAATATTGTTTTGTTAAAAGGTAATGAAGGATATTTATTTCTCATTTGGAATAAGAAAAAGGTACTTTATTTATTATGATTTACTTTATTGTGTTATCATATAAATAAATTTTATATCCTAAATCTTGAAGAACAAAATAATAAATGAGACTATAACATAAGTAATTGAATTCCTTATGCATTATTGTTTTGATCAAATAAATGAGAAATGCATATCTAAAATTCAATGGGACGGAGTTTTAAAGTCATATGATTTGGATCATATGATTTATGCAAATTTTATTTACTTGGACCAAGACATCTTTTACTAGGGTTAGTAAAAGGCTAACATCTTACTTGACCTAATATATTTCGATGTGTATGGTGCATTAAGTAGCAATGCTAAAAGAGAATTTTGGTTGTACTTGGTAAAACTATTCAAAGATTCTGATTGGATCATGATGATGAATAATTAAACCAAGAATTCGACAGTCATCGTTAAGGTTGTGAAATAGTTTCACAATTAACTTCACCAAGAACACCATTTGGAATGATGTGTCTGCGTGGAGGTAAAGAACCTTATTGGATAAGGGTTCATTAGATGATAACGTCAGATTGATCTTCCATTATTTATTTTGGGGAAGTATTTGAAACCGCTATAATTACACTAATTTGAGTTCCATCAAAAGAGTTTAAAAGTGAAAGAAAACTCGGTTTGTCTTTCGTAAATATTTAAGACGGTGAGACCTTTTGGAAAGGAGTTGTCTGGGACACACTCACATTTAAATCTAATAAATATATTTTCATGGGATATCCTAAGGAAACTTAGGATATTATTTTACTAACAAGAAACAAATGATTTTGTTGCTTATGATGGTACTTTTCTAGATAAGTTGCTTATCTCTAAAAGAACCAGTGGGAGTAAAATATACCTCGAATGGTTCGAGACCCAGAAAATAGTATTTAACCTATGATGGAAGTTGAACAAACTTTCACAAGGGATTGTGAAAATCCGTTCAAGATATACAAGTACTTGCATACATGATAGGATACAATCTATTACAAGAAATATTGGATATTTCGAAATAGAAAGTATTGAGGTAAAGCTCATTGAAAATGACATATTACCACCTATCAAAATGCAGTGTCTGCTCCATATTCATATTGATGACTTGGAGTCATAAAATCTAAAATGCAATCCATGTATGATAATCAAGTTTGAAACTTGATCATTCTAATCTAAGGTGTAAAAACCAAAGGATGAGATTGAGTTTTCTTGGAGAAAACTTACGTGGGTAGCAAGGAACTTATTAGAATTCTTATAGTCACATCTTCATATTTGGAATATGAAATTTGACAAAAGGATATCAAAACAGCGTTTTTTAATGGGAACTCACTTAAGAATGTATTGGATACAACCTAAAGGTTTTGATAGTCAAAGAAAATTCTAATAAAGTATGTAAGTTGCGGAAATCTATGGGATGAATTGAAGCAAGCTTCTAGGGGTTGTAATCTCCGTTTTGATGAATAAGTTAAATAGTTTGACCTTATCAAGAGTGAAGATGAATCTTGTATATACAAGAAGATTAGTGGGAGCATGGTGCTATTCCTTATCTTATATGTGGATGACATATTGCTCATTGGAAACGACATTCCTATACTTCAATCTGTAAAGATTTGGTTAAGAAAGTGTTTCGCAATGAAGAATATGGATGAAGTCACATATGTCCTTGGCATTAAGATCTACGGAGATAGATCAAGTTATTTGGTTTAAGCCAAAGTACATACATTGACAAAGTCATTAGAAAATTCTGCATGGAAAATTCTAAAGAGGACAATTGCCAATGATACATGGAGTTTCTCTAAGCAAGACTCAATGTCCTAAGACAAAATATGGGCATGAGAAAATGAGTGAGATGCCATTTGCTTCGGCAATTGGATCCACCATGCCATGATAAGTACTAAGCTGGATATATCTAATGCTTGGAGCATGACGAATAGATATCAATCCGACCCCGGTGAGTATCACTGGATGGCTTTAAAAGCGATTCTCAAGAACTTGAGAAAGTCTAAAGATTCGTTTTTGATCTATGGAGGTATAAAAGATGATCTCAAATGTAAGCTTCCAAACCGACAAAGATGATAAAGAAGTTCATTGGTGAACTTAAAATGGTTCCTTGTATTGCTAATCCAATAGACCTTATTAGTGATAATAGTGGTGCTATTGCTCAAGCAAAGGAATCAAGGGTACATCCTAAATCCAAACACATACTTAGGCGTTTTCATATCATTCGAGGAATCGTTGATAAGGAGACATAAATATATGCAAAGTACAAACTAATGATAATGTTGCAGACACGCTAACAAAGGGACTTCCACAAGCTAAACATGATGATCATGTTAGGTCCATGGGTATTGGATACCTAGGAAATTAGGCCTAGGGCAAGTGGAAGATTGTTGGTGTTGGTGCCCTAGGCACGTTTGTTAAACGTTGTATGTGTTATCATTATATTCATATTAATGAAGAGATATTTAGTTTATTATTAATGCTCATGTTTGCTTATAATAATCTCCATCCATAGAGCTTGTTAAGAACTAGTATAAAGGCTAAATGATCATCGGATGATCATGTTAGATTTATGGGTACTTGTTTGGAACAAGGTACATGAAATGACCCGCTGTATGAGATTCATATCATGGTCTATGTCGTACATATATCTCATATTAGTTATGTCATTTGAATCCTTAGACATGAAGTTATTATAGTCTTCCACTTGATGAAGATTATGTTTGACATATTCAAACACTACCTTTAGCCAGGTAGTTATAAAGGGTATGATTGGCTTAATCGGATTCACGTAGGAAAGAATAATAACCTAAATGGATTTGTCCCTCTTCGGAGAGATGTCAAGCTTGGGCCCCTCGAAGGAATGATGTTGATGAAATGTTTGGCCAAACTCAAATGGATTGATTGGATCAATGTCATTTGGATTATCAACATATTCGAGATCGAGAAAAGTATTGAACAATACAAGTTAACTTGCTGACCATGACTTATGTTCAATGACATCGAGGAAAAAGGGATTATGACATATTCTAAAGGAATGCGAACTTGTATCTAATTACACTATTTGGGTAGGTATGACAGTTTGCTAGAACCTAATCATATCTTATGGGTTTATGTTTGAACCCATTTTCTACTTAGTGTAATCCTAGAGGGTCACACACAATAGAACAAATCTTAAAAGGACTTAATTGGAATTTTAGGTCGAAGGGCCTCTGAGGAATATTAGAAATTTAGAGGAGAAAACTGGAAAAAGGGGTGGTCCGGGCGGACCTCATAAAGGACTCGGGCGGAACTTTTGAGGGTCCGGGCGGACCTCTTATAAGACCTGGGCGGACCTCTAGGGTTTCTGCCCAGAACTTTTCTTTTCCGTTTTCTTACGGGTTTGGTCAGTTGTTACCTATTTGGAATAGGTGAAACAAGTATAAAACTCCCCTCTAATTGCCCTAATAAGTACTAAGTATTATGTTATATTTGTGAGTGCCTCCAAGGGTTTGAGAGGGTTTATTTCTTGTTCTAAGATATCCCTAGATCGAAGAACAAGAATATCATATACATAATAATTCCATATAGTTCTATACATCATGAAAGCGTGTTTCATGATTTGGTCTAGCAACCAAGATCAAGTGTTCTTGATATTTGTTCGTGGTGTGGATACCGCTAGAGGGTGAAACTTATCATCTTCATAGTTCGTGATTCTTGCTTTGTTCGTGATCAAAATTTCAAGCCTCCATCGAATTCAAGGTTGCAAAATCAAAGGCATCAAGGGTTAGTATTCTAGTATTCATTATGTTGTATTTGACTTAATCATATGAATGGATCTATAGGCTTTGGGTTTCATTAAATTTTAAATGCTTAATTCCGTTGCGCATGTTACTTCGAAACCCAAAATTTTACACCTTCGGGTGCTTCAATCAAGTTCCAAACTTGATTATCATACATGGACTTAATTTCAGATTTCATGGCTCCAAGCCATTTATCTGAATCAGGAGCGGACATCGCTTCTTGATAGGAAGTAGGTTCGTCATCAACTATGACTTCCACTTCATTTCTATCTGTCATGAGAAATCCATATCTCTCAGGTTCGGATCGCACCCTACCAGTTCTGCGAGGAACTTGAGTATTCTGAATAGGTTCCACAACTCCTTGTGAATCTTGTTCAGATCCAACATTGTTCCATATTATTTTCGGGTTCTCGAACCTCTTCGAGATTAATTTTACTCCCACTAATTCCTTTGGAGAGAAACTCTTTCTTTAGAAAGGTACCATGACGGGCAACAAACATTTTGTTTTCCGTGAGGTTGTAAAAGTAATAACCCTTAGTTTCCTTAGGGTAACCCATGAAAATACATTTATCAGATCTAGGTGCAAGTTTATCAGATATTAATCTCTTAACATAGGCCTCACAACCCCAAATATTCATGAAAGACAAACTAGGTTTTCTTTCGGTCCATATCTCATATGGAGTCTTTGAAACAGATTTAGTTGGAACTCTATTTAGTGTAAGAGCAGCAGTTTCTAGTGCATGTCCCCAAAAGGATAATGGAAGGTCAACTTGACTCATCATGGAGCGGACCATATCTAATAAAGTCCTATTTCTCCGCTCAGACACACCATTCCATTGTGGTCTTCCAGGTGGGGTTAATTGTGAAACAATTCCACAATCTTTAAGATGATTGTCAAATTCTTGGCTTAAATATTCTCCACCACGAACAGATCGAAGTGCTTTAATAGTTTTGCCAAGTTGATTATGTACTTCATTTTGAAATATTCTAAATATCTCAAAAGATTCATTTTTATGTTTCATTAAATATACATAGCCATATCTACTAAAATCATCAGTGAATGTTATGAAGTATTGATATCCTCCCCTAGCACTGCTGCTTATTGGTCCACACACATTAGTATGTATGAGTTCCAATAAGTCACTTGCCATTTCACTACTCTTAGTGAAAGGTGCCTTAGTCATCTTTCCAAGTAAACAAGACTCACAAGTTTAATATGATTCAAAATCATGTGAATCTAAAAGTCCATCCACATGGAGTTTTGAGATACGCTTCTCATTAATATGACCAAGACGGCAATGCCACAAATAAGTGTGATTTACATCATTAGGTTTGGATTTCTTATTTACATTATAGATATCCTCATTATTCACATTATCAACGTCAAGAACATAAAGGCCATTAAATGAACATGCAGTATAATAAAGCATATTATTTAAATAAATAGAAAACTTCTTATTATCAATAAGAAACATAAAACCTTCATTATCCAAACAATAAATTGAAATAATATTTCTACTTAAATCCAGAACGTAATAACAATTGTTCAAAACAAGAATTAATCCGCTAGGTAAAATGACATCATATGTTCCTACGGCTAATGCAGCAACTCTTGCTCCATACCCCACGTGCAACTCCACTTCTCCATCTTTAACTAGCCTTCTATTCCTTAGTGCCTGCACATTCAAACAAATGTGAGATCCACATCCGGTATCTAATACCCAGGAATTAGAAGTAGAAAGTAGAATATCTATAACATAGCTACCTGAAGTAGATGCAGTCTCACTGCCCTTCTTCTTCTTTAACTCTTCCTTGTAAACCTTGCAATTTCATTTCCAATGACCAATCTCATTGTAGTGGAAACAGATTACATCCTTTTGGGAAGTAAGTTTAGCCACAGTAGCATTGGCAACAATTGCCTTGCTAATCTTGGGTTTGACAACTTTTGTCTTACCTTTTCCTTTGCCTTTAGAGCCATTTCCTTCTTTTGACACTATTAGCACAGGTACGACTTCTTTACCGATTTTCTTTTTCGCTTGTGAATACGTCCGATTGAAAATTGAGAGTCGCCACGTTGTTTTATTTGAAGTTAAAACATTGAGAAAACCATTTATGAGAATAATAGGGTTCAGGGGTCAAATTACAATAGAAGAAGAATATTATGGTGATCACTCCTATCACCCGGCGAATCGGTCTTTCTATCATGATCAATGTGTGTGTGTGTGTGTTAATGTTTGAGACCGGATCCGAGGATTGCCTACGTTATTCTTATTGTGAGAAGCTCATGTCAGCGTAGTTCATTGATAATTAGAATAGAGAGAAGAAGTGGGGATCATGCATAATGAAGGGGGAGGAGAAAGAAATATACAAGATGATCACATCCTAGAATAATGATTATTCATCACAAGAGAGCTAATGATCATGGGAATATTTACCTAAAGTTAAGGGTTTAGAAGTAGTTCCTAGATCTTGTCGATCATCATCGGCTATGCATATGAATAGGGATTAAAACATTAGTTCTAATATTTTACGCATGTATGAAACATTAGATCTAGCATAATAATAAGAACGTCATGAATATATATGAGATAACACATAAGCACGAAGATTGCTACCCTAGCCATGGAGCATATTATGAATTCTAGCAAGAACATGAACAACACGGTATGAATCATATGAATATGGGTGCATAAACATAATGAAACTAGCATAAATCAGGTCTAAACTAAGAAAACATGTAGAATCCTTACCAATCTTGACAATAACAAAGCCGAATCTTTTCCGCAGATTCGCCGGACCATCGGGATCGCTAGAAAGGCTTGGAGAGAGAGTTCTGCCGTCAGTTTTGGATGTGGAACTTAGGGAGAGAATTGTTATTTTTGATTATGAACTGAGGTCACCAATTTATAGGAAAATCTGACCTGGAAGGACTGGCCGCCCAGCCGATCCAAGAGATTGGCTCGGTTCCCAAGGCTCTGATCGATCTGGACTCTGGAGAACTCCTAGATAATGTCTATCTTCAATCCCTAATCAGATCAGTCGAGAATATCTACTTATCTGGGCTTTTCGGGAAATTCTGAATAAGTCCTACCCAGCTTATAAATACCTGGGAGGTCCCTGTGAGTTTCTGGAATGTCTAATAACTCATTTTTGAGTTGGGTACTAATAGTAGCCCCTCGGTGATGCTTCTTGCAAGGCATAGAGGGTCGTCGATTATGAAAGGAACCGATCTGAAACATGAGTTCCAAATCGAGAAGGAGTGAGAAGAAGGGTGACCAGGTTGGTCAAGTGGCTGAACCTTTATCAGGCTACCTACGTATCTAAAGAGAATCAAGCCGGTCGTAGTTCGAGCATTAGGGAAGAAAGAAATGAGACATCGTCTTTTGCTAGGGACATGCTCCTGTATAAAGACAAACATTCGTAAAGCAATAAAGTCGTTGTTCAGACCCTATTGGGGAGAAAAGAAAAAGGAAACGAGACATCGGGCTCCTGCTGGGGATAACAATCCTACGGACACTATCCTGTATGAAGACCGAGCACTTCGCGAAGCAATAGAGTCGTTGTCCGAACTCTACTGGGGAAAGGTAAGGCCATACGTACGGTACGATAAGAAGTTTTAAGAATCGAGAACAGAATTAGGGATGGATTCTAACTTCCTATAGAGCGTGCATAATCGCAAATCATTAATATTTGTGTCTGAAGACACTGACAATAGTAATTAAGGTACCAGCCACTTATGCCAAAATATGAGACACACGGTATTGAAGAAGCCATCTTACGTCGCGCGTGAATCAAATAATTTATCGACAAACTACGGTGCCTAGAGAGGTATAGTCCTCAGGATCGCAGAATTCAGTAAACGGTAACGTATACGGCATATTGGGACGCAAGTGCCTCAAGCTCGTACGGGTTACGCCAACACATGAGACACATGGTATTGAAGAATCCATCTTACGTTGCGCATGAATCACATAATTTCTCGACAAACTATGGGGCCTAGAGAGGTATAGTCCTCAGGATCGCAGAATTCGGTAAACGGTAACACATACGTTACATCGGGACCTAAGTGCCTCGGGCTCGTACGGGTTACATGTAGCTTGGGATCGATTTTGATTATTAATTAGGATTTATAGCGGTTTCTTAACCTACATTAGGATTTATAGCGGTTCCTTAACCTGCACTAGGATTTATAGCAGTTCCTTAACCTGCATTAAGATTTGATTTAGGATTTATAGCGGTTCCCTAACCTGCATTTGTCGGCTCTTGCTAGGGAAAATTGATTGGTTGGTAATTTATAGTGGTCTTTCGGACCAGAGCTTTGTTAAATTTGGATTTTAAAATGGCCTTCCGGGCCAAAATCCAGTTAAATATGACTAAGGGCGTCAATTCTGGATTAAAAGTAAGCTGGAAGGGCTAAAATGAAAATTTTCACGTCTGGTGGAATAAGTGGCCGCCTGGCCAGTCCGTCTGATTGGCTGAATTTCGGACACGAGGATTGCTTGTAGACGCGCGAGATGGATGGCTGTGATTGTGCCACATCGCCTGGAAACACTGGCCGCGTGGCTAGTCCGTTCGTTGGATAGACCCTACAAACAGCCGCCAGCTGTTGCTTTCTTCATCCACTTTCTTCTCCTTCTTGTCGGGTTATAGAGAGAAAAAGAGAGATTTTTGAGAGATTTTTGCTATTGTTGAGATATTTGATCAATGGAGGAGTATATGTTTGGACCGGAGCGGCTTCAAGGACAAGGAGAAGGTGTGGGGCAACCTCAACAGGGGGAGCAACATCAACAAAGGGCTAGGATGCCGGAAAAGAATTTCCGTCCCGATGAATGGCACTTTACCATGGGACAACAGTTTGAGCTCTACGTGGGCCCTAACAAGCATTGGTCTGGCGGGAAATTGATGGAGATGAAGGAGGTAGAAATCTCGCTCTTTATCGCTTTTGGGTATTTTATGTCTTCTATTCATACTTGTCGCATTATTTTAAGACTGCTTTAAATTAGTTAATCGCAAGTAAATAAAGCATGCATGTACACTTTAATTAGAGCATATGATTTTCATTTCCAGTTGGGTAACATACCTTTGCTGTGTTTACCTGCAGAGGATGAAATCTCGTGGGTCCACGAAGGTTGTGGTGGAGATATGGAGGATGTTTCCGCTAGCTGGTGCGGTGAAAGAGAGAATCCGGGCTCTGGGCTTTGGTCCATTCTTTGATACGGTACAGGCTGTGGAGGGGACCCAGAAGGTGATGGGTCTGGTGGAGATTATGAGAGAGTACTGGTGGGACACCACCCACACGTTCTACTTCAGTTAGGGAGAGGTGACTATTACTCTGACTGATTTTGCCACCATTACCGGGCTGCAGTTTACTGATATGCGGGCCCTTTGATGAGAGTTTTTCTGAGGACCCACAGCATTAGGTTGACTTGGTTGGTATGCAGCTGGATAGGGGTGTGAAGGGAAATGGTTTTGAGGCGGGTCGTTTGAGGACCTTGGTGGATGGAGTTATCCAGAGTTTTGTTGAGGGCATCAGCGACACAGATTGTTTGGTGCAGGCCATTCTGTGGTACAGCTTATCATAGACTCTGTTTCCGAGTGCAGGTACATTTTGTCGGTTTTCTCTGTTGGGTGCTCTTGCTGACTTAGAGCAGGCAAGCCAGGTTTCCAGGGACGGAGCTGTGCTGGCGGAGACGTCCAGGGCCCTGGATGTCTGTTCGAGGTCTAGTACCTCATCTTTTGATTGTTTTCAGTTTGCCTTTGAGGTATGTCTTTGGTTTGCTCCTTTATGCCGCATATGTCCTTTGTTTAGAACTACATAAACTGAAATACTGCTTTTCCACAGGTGTGGGTTTACGAGCTGTTCCATATTGCTCCCTTTGGTGTGCAAGGGGTTAAGGAGGTCCTAGTGATGAGGTTTTGGGATAAAAGGGACCGGTTGGAGGGCCGTGGCAAGTCCAGGAAGACTCCTGATCTGGGGTTGACTGGGATGCCATGTATCTTAGCGAGTGGTCCACTGTATGAGGATTTTCAGTTCTTTCCTTGGTCGGATCTAGTATTGCCAGGGGTTGGCCTGGCTCAGGAGTTTACTGCCTCCCGATGCTTTTTGGTGGGGTTGACTGGGATGCCATGTATCTTAGCGATAGGGTCTGCCGGCATCATGGCAGAAATCCTATGGTGTGGGCCCCGAATGAGCCACCGAGGGACATGCTGTATCCTGCTAGGCTCCGGGCGAGTGGCGATCACTTTGTGAGGACTCCTGCTAGCTATTACCAGAGTGGTGCTGATTACGCTTGGTATGTGGAGCATGTATTGGTCAGCCCGCAGGTGGCGGCGAGGAGTCAGGCAGGTGGCTACCCAGCTAGTTCTAGTAGAGGGGCTAGATATGCCACGGTTCCCAGACAGTATCAGGATGCAGCGGGGCAGTGCTGAGGTGGACTTTAATCTGACTCTGACTAAGGCCGACGAGGTCACTGGGGCCCAGCTTCCTCCACTTGGATCCACGGTATGATATCCTTTGACTTTGATTTCTATCTTGCACACACATATTTCAGACTTGTATCATAATTATGCTTATCTGTCCCAGGTGACTCGGGAGGCTTATATCCGCTCTGTCCGTAGGGGCAATATTTTTGAGCGATTGTTTCGGAGTCTAGCCGCCGCTTGCACTTACCGTCAGGAGGATGTAGTGCCACTGCAGCGTAGGGAGAGATCGCCTACAGAGGCTGCTTCTTCATCTCGTGTTCGTAGGAGATCAGTGAGAGGCAGAGGTTCAGGAGCTGTGGGTCCCACTATATGCAGCAGCGGGGTCGTGGAGACGATGATGGTGATGATGATGATGAGGCCAGCGATGATGGCGAGGAGGCGGATGTGGACATTGATGATGACTCGGACTAAATGTAGTCCTTTTATTTCCTGCATGGTTAGAGAGAGAGGGCGAGAAACATAATTTATGTACAATATTTTTATTTGTTTTTGTATGTATTGATATTTAATTAGTCTTTTATTTAGTTATCGGGTAATTCCACCTCTTTATTGGACCTCTTTTGTGACTTGTAACCTCCAACATGTCTGAAATGGGTCCATTCCAGCGTTTGATAAGAACAGATCCGCAATCTGTCAGTAATGGAGAATGTGGACGCCTGGCCAGTTATGTGGAAGGACTGGCCGCGCGGCTAATCCTTGATCTGACATGTTTTTTGTCAGAATTTTCCTTGTAAGATCAGGTTTCGAACTCCCAGCTCTATTTAATAGCAGCCTGTACAGACAGACGAGACAAACAGTAGTTTTCTCTTCTTTTGCTCTAGATTTCAACTCTTTTGCGTTCTTCTGATGGAGAGACACCCTAGGATTTCCGAAGAGAGACAACGCTACTTTGTTAAGAGTTTGAAGATATGGGTCCGGAAGCTTTCCAAGGTGACTCGTGCATCCTTTGATAGGAGATTCGAGATCAAGTGTCTTTGGTCACTGTTTAGAGTTAAGTCTGATGAGAACATGATTCATGCTGCTGCCAAGTTCTGGGACAAAGAGAAACATGTCTTCAACTTTTATTATAATGAAATCACCCCAACTTATAAAGACTTTGTGGCTCTTTGTGGGGGAGAGCAACGGACAGGTTAGCTATGCCGCAGTATCAGGTCCCTCCAGAAATTCGGGTTTCCCAACTGTTGAGGATTTCTATTGAAGAGGCTAGAGACTTATTTTGGACAATGACGTTGATCTCTGTGGGCTTCCCATCAGGTTTATTAATAGTACGGTGGAGTCTGACATAGCTTTAGATTGTCTAGCGCTTTGTCTATTTGCCTCGGTACTATTCCTACCCTACGTAGGAGTGGCTACGATGGGTTGTCTTGAGATGGTGGACCAGGCTCAGGCCGATCGCAGTATTATCCCTTGCTTGCTTGGGGAGACTTTGCACGGTATTGGGGAGTTGGTCTTGGGATCTCGCAAGATGACCAGAGATAGTACCCGACTACTAACCTTGTGGTTGCAGGAGAGGTTACGAGTGTTGAGGGATCCTGTTGGACCGGTGCCGCCTTGGGTTTGTCAGGGTAGGCGAATAAAGGCGCCATTTGCAGGGATGACTCAGTCTGCGTGGGTGACATATCTGGCGCAGATGGGTACGACTCAGATTAAGTGGATAGTACCTCGTTGGGGGATCATCAGAGCACGGTGGGCTCAAGGTGAACTTTGCATGATTCGAGTTCCTGCCTTTGAATGTGCCGTTAGTACGGGATGCCCCAGATTATACCTTCTTTATGGGATGAGACTTGCAACACAGTTAATGCCAGGATACTCCCTATGAATACCGGGGTCGCAGTGCTTTTGGAGTGGTGTTGGTCTTATGCTCATATGCCCAGCATTTTCTGTATACAGCGACCTTATGACGTACTTCTGTCTCGAGAATACTTGGACTGGTACCAGACAACTTTGGGGAAATTCAAACAGACTCTGAGACGACTGAGACGTAGGGTGGTGATCCCTTATGTCTCAAGCAGACGCTTGAGGAGGGAAGAAACTCTACAACGCGAAGTGGAGATCGAGTTGACTCAACTAGCACCTCTGGAGAGGAAAAGAAAGAGAGAAGGTCCAAAAGGGGTGACTCAGTTGAGGAAGGAATTATTTTTGGATCCTACTAAACAGGCTAGACGCGGACGAAGAGACAAGAAGCCGAAGAAAGAAGAGGAAGAGGAGGAGGAGTAGTGACTCCGAGTATCCAACCACAGCCATTGCAGACACATAGTTTAGGTTTTAGTTTGTTTTAGTTTATTTAAATTTCATAGCAGGTTATTCGCAGGCTCTTTCGAGCTTAGACTCATCAAATAAATGTTAATGTGTAGTGACTTGTGGAAATAGAGATTTTGCTTTAGTTATAAACAGATTGTTTGCTTTATTGAATTTGCTAAAACCAGATTTGGATTTTTTTTATTTTTGAGACCGCTCCTTTGAAGGCTGCCTACGTTCCCCTTTTACAAGTAAGGCTAAGGGGCTCAGGTCACTGTAGTTCATTTCTGATTGTAGAAAGGGGAGATAGAAGAGGGAAAATGTAGAGAAATTCATAATATATATATATATATATATATATATATATGTAGGTGCTCAAATGAGAACCTAAATATCGTGAGAACTGTGAGAACCAATCATAACCATTAGTTTAGAAAAAAAATCAAGGGTCCATATGTTAGATACAATTGATACACTTAGATACATTACAAAAAATTCGATATTACACTTGGATACAATAAGTTAATAAGTATTGTATCTAAGTGTTGCACTTGGATACACTATGTTAAAAACTAATGTATCCAATTGTTTTTCGAAAATTAACTAATGTATCCAAGTGTATCCAATGTATCTAACATCTGGACCCTTGATTTTTTTTATATAAAATGGTTCTCACAGGAGCGCGACCCTACATATATATATATATATATATATATATATATATTAATTTTTTAGGGGGACGGCCGTTGAAGAAGACCATTTGATGGAGAGTACCGCTGATGGAGAGTACCGCTTGTGGAGAAGGACCGTAGTGGTCAGTTGTAGTATTTGTGAAGATTGTAAACCTTGACTGTGATATATATATATATATATATATATATATATATATATATATATATATATATATTAATTTTTTAGGGGGACGGCCATTGAAGAAGACCGTTTGATGGAGAGTACCGCTGATGGAGAGTACCGCTTGTGGAGAAGGACCGTAGTGGTCAGTTGTAGTATTTGTGAAGATTGTAAACCTTGACTGTGAGGAGGCTATTGTCGTCGGTGTATACCCAATATTCATTCTGTTTGGTTAAGCGACCCATCTCGATGAGTAGTCGGATCCTTTCTTTTAACTCTTGACAGTCATCAGTACTATGCCCTTCATTCTGGTGATAGGAACATATACTGTTTGGCTCGGAGGTCTGCAGTGTCGGAGTAGGACCAAATTCTTGTATCGGCTATAGTTTACCGATTTTCTCCAGTGTTTTGAACATAAGGCCCAAAGGTAGGTCCGAGCTTGTGCAGTGCCGGAAAAGGATGGGGGTTCTATTCTGTGAGTTGAACCTCCCGTGCATCAGTCGTAAGGACGGGGTATTCACTAAGTGGCTCTTTAATTGAGTTAGAGCCAATTCACATTTCTGATTCCAAACTTCTTCTGAGCAATTCTGTAATTCTTGAAGGACCGGGTCTCCTGCCATCGTGAGGCGACTGATGTAGTGCAGTAGACCTATGAGTTTGATCCTTTCATTTTCTTGGTGAGGGGGTGACATTGTTATTAGCTGTCTGATTCTGTCGGGGTCAGCTTCAAACTTCTGTCCCAATCTGTATCCTAAAGCTTTTGTCTGAATAGTACCAAATCTGCATTTTGACGGATCAAGGAGAATTTTCTGACCTCTCAGAACGTTAAAGATTTTCTGCAGATCCTCGATGTGTCGGCCGTAAGGTCTTTTGGAGTGTATCACCAAGTCATCTAGGTAGGCGTCTAAGTCTGATGGCGCGGCTGTTGGCACATGGTAAGAGATACCGATGCCTTTCCATTCTAGGAATCGGTTAGTGTGACAATAAGTACCCCATGGAGTGTGAAAGAGTAACTTCTCGTCTGTCTGTGCCGCGGTGAGTATCCGATTTTTACCGGGGAGACCTTCGAGGAATGATCGAACTTCTCTGTCTTTGGCAGCTTCTAACAGTTTGTCTCTGTCAAACGGAGGGAACCTATGCTTAGGGCTCATCTCATCAAGACTCATGATGTCTATGTGAACCGTCACCTTCCTTTTGTACTTCTTTGCGGAGATAATGTTGAGTAACCTGTTAGTACCCAATCTGAAGATTTAGGACTTCCTAGATGTTTAGGAGCCTCTAAGGACCTTTTAGGCAATTATAACCTGACAGGGACTTATCCGATAGCTTTCCAGAGTTCTAGATTGACGAAATTAGTTATAGGTCGAATTCTATCAGGATATTGACCTGATCCCGAGAACAAACTGATAAGATCTCATCGATATCTTGATAACCATGCGATCCGGAAAGACTGGCCACGCAGCCAGTCTTGGAGTTTCCGCGCTGTAACGACCCCAAAATCACCCTAATTTTCTTGACTTAGATGGAACTTTTATGTGCATTTTATGTGTTAGAAAATATTTTTATGACTTGCATATATTATTTGAGCATATGTGGTAGTTAAAGTGTTAGTAGAAATTTTGTTAAAAGGAATAAATGAGTTAGTTGAAACTTTAGGGTCCAAAGTGTAACTTTAAAGTTCAGGGGCTTAAGTGTTGAAAATGAAAGTAGAGGGACCAAAGTGAAAATTTTATAAAAATCCTTATATACTTATCTCCTCACCTCTCCATTTCTGCGATTACATACATAATTCCCAAAAATTTCATCTCTCTCTGTATCCATGAAAGAAAAAGGTAAGTTTCATCCTATTTTAATTTCTATCTTTTTAATTACTTCTCCGTTTTAAAATCTAATTATATAAAAATGATCAGGGCGTTGAGTAGGTCATTTCTACCCGAACAAAACATATTTCTGCGTTACTTTTTCCAGAAATAGGTAAGTTACTAATTCCCCTTAAATAGTAAAATGGTCATATATTTGCTATATGTGTGATATGTGGTAAAATTATTGTAAAAAGAATTTATTTGTGATACTTGTTTATTTGGGACAAAGGGAGTATAATTATACTAGGTAAGTGACTTGGTTTGTATGCAATGATGGATATGGAGTATATTTATATCCTGAGAATGTTAGTATAAGTGTTCGAAAGTATACTCCTACTTGTGGGACGGTAAAATATTAACTTGAGTTAAATGTTAAATGAGTATATTATAAAATTATACTATTGTTCTTGGGACGGGGAAATTAAATGAAAGTATCCCTAAATGAGTATATTAGTATATTAGAAAAATTATATTTATACTTGATACTTGTAATTGTTATTTTGCGATTTGGGTAATATTTGTTATACTTGTAATTTTGGGGCAAAGGGAGTATTTAGTATGTTGGTTTGGTTGGGTTCAAAGTAGTATTAAAGTTGTTTTGAGACTGATTTTGTAGTCTTAGTAAAGTTATAAACGTTAAGTGTTGTACTTTTGGGAAGGTGAAACGAAAGGAGTATAAATCATTTTGGTTTTGGCCTGTCGAGTGTGTTGGGCGGCCGCCCAAAAGGGGCGTGAGGCCGCACATCTCTCTGGAAGATTTTGTTCTTGAGAAAGCAGAATGTGTGCGACCACACACCCTGTTTTGGGCGGCCGCACACTTTCCCCTGAATCTTATAGTTTGGTTGAGGTAAGGTATAGAAGGTTATCTTTGGTTTAATCCTTGGGGTATTGTCTAGGACCAATATATGAGTGTCCTGTGATATTATCATGGTTAATGAGAAGGGTGTTCAAGTGTGTGCCAGAATGTATTGTGACCTTGAATTATGTTGTTGTAGACTCTTTGTGAGTGATCCTTTATGTACATCTTTTGATGTGTTTGGCTTGGTTCCTTATTTTAGAATCATTGCCCCGGTTGTTGTTGTTTAGCAAGTATTCATTACTGTGCTTCTTGTAAAAGTCCAGCTGGTCTTGTTGTGGAGTCAGGCAATGGGAGAATTATAGTGGTACAAGTTATGTTCACTATAAGGTTTTCCATTGGTACCTTGTGTCAGGCGGTGGGAGAATTATAGTGGCACACAAGCTAAGTTCACTATAAGGTGTCCACTGTGCCTTCTCTGTTTCCCCAGTCCAGATTGGCCTTGGATGGGATGAATCGATCCCTTTGGTGAGCATTTGGGTTATGACTTTGTGTCATATTTCCCTCTATGGTTACTTTGGTTCTATTGGTTACGGTTTGGTTTTCGGGATCCCGGCTTCAGCTATTTATGCTGCTCAGATGGTTTTCTCAGATGGTATTATCAGACATTTATGTTTATTGGGTAAACCTTGGCTTGGTATTCTCGTAGGAGTGGTTACTCCTACATTATGTGTTGTATGATGGGTTGGTCGTTATTTCCAACCGGTATGGGACGGTTGGCGATAGGGAGCCTCTCATGTTATGTTCTATATGCTATATGATTATCATATCAGCATGTAACGTAGTTGCATTTTAGTAGCTTACTGAGATTCATTTGTTTACTGTTTTAGATAAAGGCGAGTCTAGGGAATAGGATAATTGCACGGGAGGACGTCGTGGTGGTAAGAGTTTGGGATATGAGTTTTGTCAAGGTTACATTACTTAGATGTATAACCTTTTGAGTAGAGTTTCCTTAACTTTATCATCTCGTAACACTTATATTTTGGATAATGTCGGTGTATGTACATTTGTATAAAAGTTTGTAAGCCTTCGGGCTAAATACTTTCGTTTGTGAAGGTTGTTTGAAAAGTTTGTTTGAAAGTTAGTGGAAGTCTTTGAACTTCAAGTGTGATTTTGTTAAACTTTATGAAAGTATATTTCGAAAAATTTCCTAAAAGTGTTTTATAACGTCTTCCACTCGTGTCCCGAGCATGGGGCCAAGTAGGACCACGGGTCTGGGGCACGACAGTTGGTATCAGAGCTAGGTTGTAGATGGTCTAGAATGACTAAGTGACCTAGGAGGGTAGTTGGGTAGAGAGTTAGTAACGTTGAGTGTTTTATGCAGGTAATTATTGAAATGGTTGGGACAGAAGAAGATCAGTCTGGGCCTTCAAGGCAGGGTAATGTTAGAGAAGAGGTTCGAACAATGTTCCAAGGTATGTTTGAAACTGTAATGAAAACAATTGACAATATAGTTTAGCATAAAAGAAAGGTTGAAGCCTCAGATGTGACAAAACGAGGAGGACAGTTAAAACCACAACCCCAGCGTGGTGATAGTAAAGAATACCAAGGGACATCTTCACAAGCTAAGGAATCTTATCAAGGGCCACAGAATCGAAGAACTCAAGGCAAATGAGTATGTAGCTATTGTCGGAAGGAAGGGTATTTAGAAGAAAGAGGTTGGAAGAAGCAAGGTAAATATATGAGATGTGGTCAGTTGGGTCACTTTCAGAGGAATTGCTCTAGATTTAAGAATCAGTTATCGGGAAGTGTAATTGGGTCTTCTCAGGGCCAGAAGAGGGATTCTTCAGAGAATCTTAAGGTACAAGGTAGTGTTTCTGCCATCAATCAACAACAGATTTCAGATTCTTCTAATGTGATTGGAGGTATAATTTCTATGTCTAGTTTGAGGGCACGTACACTTATAGACCCTGGCTCTTCGCATTCTTATGTGTCTGTGCATTTTGCTTCTCGATTACATGTGTCTCCTGAGTCTCTACCTTAGGTGTTAGAGGCGTCTATCCTAAGGGGGAGTGTTTGGTGATTGATAGAGTGTTGCGAATTTGTGATGTGCAAATTTGTGAGCATGTTTTACTTGCTGGTTTAGTTATTTTGCCATAGCAAGATTTTGATATTATTGTGGTGGGGTTTTATATGCTAGTATGCTTTAATTAAGCATGGTAGATATATGTGTTTAGCATTCATGCTATTTATGCATTAAAGTCTGAATTTTTTTTTATCACAAGGTTATGCCTGGTATTTGGTTTATGGGGTTGACAGCAGAGTATCTATAGCTAAGCTAGAGAATGTACTTTTCCTTTGTGGGATCTCAGATATGTTTTCTATTGAGTAGTACATGATTGATGAAAACCTTGGATTATCTTGAGTTGTTCGGTATAATGCTATAGTGTTGATATCTAGTACAATATATCCATAACATTGGTTGAGTTAAAGGAGTAGAAGATTCAACTTGGGATATTTCTTGACAAGGGATTCACTACGTTTAGTATATCTACGTGGGATGTATCAGTATTGTTTATTATGAAAAGATATGGTATTTTGCGATTGTATATTGAATACTAAGAGCTCAACCAGATAACTATAACGAATCATCACTTGTTATTTTATATGGGGGATATAGCTGATCAACTTCAGAGATCAGTGGTTTATTCAGTGGTTGACTTGAAGTGATTATCATCAGCTGAAATTTTGAGTTGAGTATATTTTAAAAACGGTTTTTCATATCAGGTATGGGCATCATAAATTGTGGTCATAGTGTTTGAATTAACAACTACTTCAGTGGTATTGTTGGATATGCTGAGTTGTATTTGTAGCCGTAATTGGATTGCTTTGTGAGAGGCAACATTTGTGAAATCAAGGCATTATGTCTTCTTGTTAGAGGATATATTATTTTGAGGAAGTTTCAATTCAGGCATGATTATTGATTCTTTAAATATGGAAGCAACAGTAATTGGAAAAATCCTACTTCAGTAGCAGAGGTATGTAACTTGTTGAGATTGGCATATGGTTTAGAGATTCATTGATGGATTTCTAAGGTAGCTACACTGTTACAGGAAGATACACTTTCTCGATGGATTGGTAAGAGTGAAATGAGTTTTTAATTGTTGAAACGAGAGTTGATGACAACTTCAGTATTGATATTGCTTAATGGATTTGACTGGTATTATAGTTATCTAGAGGATATGATCAACGTTACTATTTTCTAGTGGATATGTCGAGTTTTACCATTATAGTGGATCTGATAAACTCATTGTTCATGGTGATGCCTTAAAGAGTGATTTAGATGTTCGTCGCTTCAGAATTATATGGTAACAATGTGTGCTTTGAGAATATTGATTCCTTATGAACAAAATTATCCTACTTATAACTTGAGATTTATTGCGATTATATATCCATGGCATTAGTGAATGACCTTTATAAAGCCATATTGAAGTGTTTACCAACCATGAAAGTTAAAGTATTAGTTTTTTCAAAGAGAGTTACACATGGGATAATGCAGGTAGAGTATCATATGATATCATCCGGGAAAGGTAATGTGTTAGAGGATACATTGACTTATAGTTCATGTTTGATAAAACTAAATGGGGAATGTTAGAGGAATTAACATTTTGGAGTTTTTGTTAGTTGTTTTTTTTTTTTTTTTGGCGAAAAGAGGACGGTACCTCCCTAGATTTTATTAGCAGAAATGAAAATTACAAAAATGGTGGGGGACATGACAACCTCAACCACCAGAAAGGAGCCTAAGGGGAAGGTCTTACACAGGTTGTAAGAACCTTTACAATAAAGGGAGGGGTGGCTACAAAATAAAGAGAATAATAAATATAAGTATCTAGCCATCTAAAAAAGATCATCAAAGTCTAAGAGAAGGCACTTGAGCTTTATCAAGCTTAAAAGCCCCCTTACAATTATTAGGAAGGTCATCAAAAGAGAGAAAATCTGCATTATGAAGAAGAGAGTAACCAAGATTAGCTAGCCCATCCGCCACTTTGTTGCCTTCTCTGTACACATGAGTGATCCGAGTCTGCATAGTAGAGATGAGCCCCATAATTCTGCGAATAAGGTAAAGAATTCGCCAAGGAATATGATATTCTCTTAGCAAAATCTTAACCAACACTTCTGAATCAAGCTCTATCCATAGAGAAGTAATGCCAAACGCAGAAGCTAACAGTAAGCCATCAAGGAGTGCGTGAGTTTCAGCCCACATATTCGTGTTCTCACCATAGAACCGAGAGAAAGCAAAGAAAAAGTCCCCATTCTGATTTCTAAAAATTCCCCCACCCGAAGCTGGGCCCGGATTACCCTTTGAAGCACCGTCCGTATTAAGCTTAAACTCCTCATTAGTAGGGGCTTTCCAAACAACAATCTTAGGAATCTTCGCAGGAGGGGAAGATAAATTGACTCTAAATAAAGAAGACATCCGCATATCTAAATGGGATCCTCGAAACTTCAATTTGAAAGCTTTAATGATAGAAGCAATCTCATAAGTTATAGAATTAATTACCTCCAGCGGGGTCACTTTGTGCCCTTCAAACCGAGATTTGTTTCTAGCCTTCCATAATTCCCAGCAAATAAAAGAAGGCAAGAGCGAACGAAGCCAAGAACTGAGATCAGAATCTGCCTTAGCCGAGCAATACCACCACGCACAAAGAGTCTGCCTAACATCCGTCCCTATTCCAGCAACACCCATAGAATTCCCAAAGAACTTCCATATATGACGGGCCAAATCTCCTTGAATGAGAATATGATTAATGTCATCCCCCTTAGGATTAGCGCAGCAGTGACACATTGAAACCAAGGGAATACCTCTACGCATGCAAGCATGATCAGTGGGAAGGCCATTGTGAAGAGCTCGCCAAAGAAAAACAGAGATCTTAATGGGAATATGTTTATGCCAACATGAAGCGGAAACCATACTTTTAGGGCGGGAGGATCTGATTTCTTTCCAAGCCGAAGAAATCGAAAATTTACCTGTCGAAGATGGGGACCAACAAATCTGATCCTTGTCATTCGAAAGGTGAATATGATTATCTTCAATGGCTCTAAGAAGAGGAATACCAAAATTATCCACAATATAATTCTGTTTCGGCCGCCCATTTAAGAAAAGAGACGATACCTCAACGTGTTCTTGAGGTAAACCAGCCACAATAAAACCAAGCCAATTTTCATGGATAGAAATGGATCCTTCACCAACCCCCCAATAAATTCTAGGTTCCACTAAGTCTTTAACACCAAGCATACGCCTCCAAACCAAGCCAAGCCAATTTTCATGGATAGAAATGGATCCTTGTTAGTTGAGATATGGTGTGATTTTGCGATTGTGGAAGCTTTAAGTTTCTACTCTATTGAATGATTTCAACTATAGAAAATTACTAGTGGAATGAATGATGATAGACAACACGAATTTGTTTGTTGCTAGTGATGGAACTTTAACTTTTGTAGCAGAGTATGTAGTCGATACTTAGTGGAACCAACATGTATAACGGAATTCAACTACAGGTACTTGAAGAGATACACAAGACCAATTTAATTATGAATCCAAGTAAATGTAGATTATTGAGATAATTTGAAGAGTTACATTTGATTTGTTTGACACGCAAAATTCTAAGCATTCAACTAAGTCCTTGAGCTGCGAATAATCTAGAAGTAAAATATCAGTGATCAGTTGGTTGTGACAAGCCTTTGAGATTTCTGAGTGGATATGAATCTATTGCGAAAGGTTTTATTGAAGGAGTTACACTGAATAGATGAGACCAATGATGTTGATTGATAGCGGATTGGTTACCCAGTTTTCTCACCTTATCTAGTTTGAGGGTATAAAAGTTAATTCCAGTTGTTACTTATTTATTCAGAAGATAGTTCGATTTCATGGGATGCCTACGAGCATGGCATTGGATATGGGTTCCTTATTTACATCTTGATTTTAGCAAGCAATTCAGAAGGCTTTGAATTCAGAATTAGGATATAGAATGACTTTTCATCCTTAGACAGATGGTCAGTTAGGAGGAACCATAATGTGGAAGAATCTACTTGGGAGCTTCGGGACGAAATGGAAATGAAATATCCTTGGTTGTTTGATTCGTTTGGTAAGTTATCCTAAAATTCGGGACGAATTTTCTTTAAGAGGGAGTGATTGTAACGACCCCAAAATCACCCTAATTTTCTTAACTTAAAATGGAACCTTTATGTGCATTTTATGTGTTAGAAAATATTTTTATGACTTGCATATATTATTTGAGCATATGTGGTAGTTAAAGTGTTAGTAGAAATTTTGTTAAAAGGAATAAATGAGTTAGTTGAAACTTTAGGGTCCAAAGTGTAACTTTAAAGTTCAGGGGCTTAAGTGTTGAAAATGAAAGTAGAGGGACCAAAGTGAAAATTTTATAAAAATCCTTATATACTTATCTCCTCACCTCTCCCTTTCTGCGATTACATACATAATTCCCAAAAATTTCATCTCTCTCTGTATCCATGAAAGAAAAAGGTAAGTTTCATCCTATTTTAATTTCTATCTTTTTAATTACTTCTCCGTTTTAAAATCTAATTACATAAAAATGATCAGGGCATTGAGTAGGTCATTTGTACCCGAACAAAACATATTTCTGTGATACTTTTTCCGGAAATAGGTAAGTTACTAATTCCCCTTAAATAGTAAAATGGTCATATATTTGCTATATGTGTGATATGTGGTGAAATTATTGTAAAAAGAATTTATTTGTGATACTTGTTTATTTGGGACAAAGGGAGTATAATTATACTGGGTAAGTGACTTCGTTTGTATGCAAGGATGTATATGGAGTACATTTATATCCTGAGAATGTTAGTATACGTGTTTGAAAGTATACTCCTACGTGTGGGACGGTAAAATATTAACTTGAGTTAAATGTTAAATGAGTATATTATAAAAATTATACTATTGTTCTTGGGACGGGGAAATTAAATAAAAGTATCCCTAAATTAGTATATTAGAAAATTATATTTATACTTGATACTTGTAATTGTTATTTTGCGATTTGGGTAATATTTGTTATACTTGTAATTTTGGGGCAAAGGGAGTATTTAGTATGTTGGTTTGGTTGGGTTCAAAGTAGTATTAAAGTTGTTTTGAGACTGATTTTGTAGTCTTAGTAAAGTTATAAACGTTAAGTGTTGTACTTTTGGGACGGTGAAACGAAAGGAGTATAAATCATTGTGGTTTTGGCCTGTCGAGTGTGTTGGGCGGCCGCCCAAAAGGGGCGTGCGGCCGCATATCTCTATGGAAGATTTTGTTCTTGAGAAAGGAGAATGTGTGCGACCGCACACCCTGTTTTGGGCGGCCGCACACTTTCCCCTGAATCTTATAGTTTGGCTGAGGTAAGGTATAGAAGGTTATCTTTGGTTTAATCCTTGGGGTATTGTCTAGGACCAATATATGAGTGTCCTGTGATATTATCATGGTTAATGAGAAGGGTGTTCAAGTGTGTGCCAGAATGTATTGTGAACTTGAATTATGTTGTTGTAGATTCTTTGTGAGTGATCCTTTATGTACATATTTTGATGTGTTTGGTTTGGTTCCTAATTTTAGAATCATTGCCCCGGTTGTTGTTGTTTAGAAAGTATTCATTGCTATGCTTCTTGTGAAAGTCCAACTGGTCTTGTTGTGGAGTCAGGCAATGGGAGAATTATAGTGGTACAAGTTATGTTCACTATATGGTTTTCCATTGCTACCTTGTGTCAGGCGGTGGGAGAATTATAGTGGCACACAAGCCAAGTTCACTATAAGGTGTCCACCGTGCCTTCTTTGTTTCCCCAGTCCAGATTGGCCTTGGATGGGATGAATCGCTCACTTTGGTGAGCATTTGGGTTATGAATTTGTGTCATATTTCCCTCTCTGGTTACTTTGGTTCTATTGGTTACGGTTTGGTTTTCGGGATCCCGGCTTCAGCTATTTATGCTGCTCAGATGGTTTTCTCAGATGGTATTCTCAGACAGTTATGTTTATTGGGTAAACCTTGGCTTGGTATTCTCGTAGGAGTGTTTACTCCTACACTATGTGTTGTATGATGAGTTAGTCATTATTTCCAACCGGTATGGGACAGTTGGCGATAGGGAGCCTCTCATGTTATGTGCTATATGCTATATGATTATTTGTTGATAGTGTTTCTTTATGATTATCATATCAGCATGTAACGTAGTTACATTTTAGTAGCTTACTGAGATTCATTCTCACCTTTTATTTGTTTACTGTTTTAGATAAAGGCGAGTCCAGGGAATAGGATTATTGCACGGGAAGACATCGTGGTGGTAAGAGTTTGGGATATGAGTTTTGTCAAGGTTACATTACTTAGATGTATAACCTTTTGGGTAGAATTTCCTTGACTTTATCATCTTGTAACACCTATATTTTTGATAATGTCGGTGTATGTACATTTGTATAAAAGTTTGTAAGCCTTCGGGCTAAATACTTTCGTTTGTGAAAGTTGTTTGAAAAGTTTGTTTGAAAGTTAGTGGAAGTCTTTGAACTTCAAGTGTGATTTTGTTAAACTTTATGAAAGTATATTTTGAAAAATTTCCTAAAAGTGTTTTATAACGTCTTCCACTCGTGTCCCGAGCGTGAGGCCAAGTAGGACCACGGGTCTGGGGCGCGACAGTTGGTATCAGAGCTAGGTTGTAGATGGTCTAGAATGACTAAGTGACCTAGGAGGGTAGTTGGGTAGAGAGTGAGTAACGTTGAGTGTTTTATGCAGGTACTTATTGAAATGGTTGGGACAGAAGAAGATCAGTCTGGGCCTTCAAGGCAGGGTAATGTTAGAAAAGAGGTTCGAACAATGTTCCAAGGTATGTTTGAAACTGTAATGAAAACAATTGACAATATAGTTTAGCATAAAAGAAAGGTTGAAGCCTCAGATGTGACAAAACGAGGAGGACAGTTAAAACCACAACCCCAGCGTGGTGATAGTAAAGAATACCAAGGGACATCTTCACAAGCTAAGGAATCTTATCAAGGGCCACAAAATAGAAGAACTCAAGGCAAATGAGTATGTAGCTATTGTCGGAAGGAAGGGTATTTAGAAGAAAGAGGTTGGAAGAAGCAAGGTAAATATATGAGATGTGGTCAGTTGGGTCACTTTCAGAGGAATTGCTCTAGATTTAAGAATCAGTTATCGGGAAGTGTAATTGGGTCTTCTCAGGGCCAGAAGAGGGATTCTTCAGAGAATCTTAAGGTACAAGGTAGTGTTTCTGCCATCAATCAACAACAGATTTCAGATTCTTCTAATGTGATTGGAGGTATAATTTCTATGTCTAGTTTGAGGGCACATACACTTATAGACCCTGGCTCTTCGCATTCTTATGTGTCTGTGCATTTTGCTTCTCGATTACATGTGTCTCATGAGTCTTTACCTTAGGTGTTAGAGGTGTCTATCCTAAGTGGGAGTGTTTGGTGATTGATAAAGTGTTGCGCATTTGTGATGCGCAAATTTGTGAGCATGTTTTACTTGCTGGTTTAGTTATTTTGCCATAGCAAGATTTTGATATTATTGTGGTGGGTTTTATATGCTAGTGTGCTTTAATTAAGAATGGTAGATTTTTTTTTATCACAAGGTTATGCCTGGTATTTGGTTTATGGGGTTGACAGCAGAGTATCTATAGCTAAGCTAGAGAATGTACTTTTCCTTTGTGGGATCTCAGATATGTTTTCTATTGAGTATTACATGATTGATGAAAACCTTGGATTATCTTGAGTTGTTCGGTATAATGCTATAGTGTTGATATCTAGTGCAATATATCCATAACATTGGTTGAGTTAAAGGAGTAGAAGATTCAACTTGAGATATTTCTTGACAAGGGATTCACTGCGTTTAGTATATCTACGTGGGATGTATCAGTATTGTTTATTATGAAAAGATATGGTATTTTGCGATTGTATATTGAATACTAAGAGCTCAACCAGATGACTATAACGAATCATCACTTGTTATTTTATATGGGGGATATAGTTGATCAACTTCAGAGATCAGTGGTTTATTCAGTGGTTGACTTGAAGTGATTATCATCAGCTGAAATTTTGAGTTGAGTATATTTTAAAAACTATTTTTCATATCAGGTATGGGCATCATAAATTGTGGTCATAGTGTTTGAATTAACAACTACTTCAGTGGTATTGTTGGATATGCTGAGTTATATTTGTAGCCGTAATTGGATTGCTTTGTGAGAGGAAACAGTTGTAAAATCAAGGCATTATGTCTTCTTGTTAGAGGATATATTATTTTGAGGAAGTTTCAATTCAGGCATGATTATTGATTCTTTAAATATGGAAGCAACAGTAATTGGAAAAATCCTACTTCAGTAGCAGAGGTATGTAACTTGTTGAGATTGGCATATGGTTAAGAGATTCATTGATGGATTTCTAAGGTAGCTACACCGTTACAGGAAGATACACTTTCTCGATGGATTGGTAAGAGTGAAACGAGTTTTTAATTGTTGAAACGAGAGTTGATGACAACTTCAGTATTGATATAGCTTAATGGATTTGACTGGTATTACAGTTATCTAAAGGATATGATCAGCGTTACTATTTTCTAGTGGATATGTCGAGTTTTACCATTATAGTGGATCTGATAAACTCATTGTTCATGGTGATGCCTTAAAGAGTGATTTAGATGTTCGTCGCTTCAGAATTGTATGGTAACAATGTGTGCTTTGAGAAGATTGATTCCTTATGAACAAAATTATCTTACCTATAACTTGAGATTTATTGCGATTATATATCCATGGCATTAGTGAATGACCTTTATAAAGCCATATTGAAGTGTTTACCAACCATGAGAGTTAAAGTATTGGTTTTTTCAAAGAGAGTTACACATGAGATAATGCAGGTAGAGTATCATATGATATCATCCGGGAAAGGTAATGTGTTAGAGGATACATTGACTTATAGTTCATGTTTGATAAAACTAAATGGGGAATGTTAGAGGAATTAACATTTTGGAGTTTTTGTGAGTTGAGACATGGTGTGACTTTGCAATTGTGGAAGCTTTAAGTTTCTACTCTATTGAATGATTTCAACTATAGAAAATTACTAGTGGAATGAATGATGATAGACAACACGACTTTTGTTTGTTGCTAGTGATGGAACTTTAACTTTTGTAGCAGAGTATGTTGTCGATACTTAGTGGAACCAACATGTATAACGGAATTCAACTACAGGTACTTAAAGAGATACACTAGACCAATTTAATTATGATTCCAACTAAATGTAGAGTATTGAGATAATTTGAAGAGTTACATTTGATTTGTTTGACACGTGAAATTCTAAGCATTCAACTAAGTCCTTGAGCTGCGAATAATCTGGAAGTAAAATATCAGTGATCAGTTGGTTGTGACAAGGCTTTGAGATTTCTGAGTGGATATGAATCTATTGCGAAAGGTTTTATTGAAGGAGTTACACTGAATAGATGAGACCAATGATGTTGATTGATAGCGGATTGGTTATCCAGTTTTCTCACCTTATCTATTTTGAGGGTATAAATGTTAATTCCTGTTGTTACTTATTTATTCAGAAGATAGTTCGATTTCATGGGATGCCTATGAGCATGGTATTAGATATGGGTTCTTTATTTACATCTTGATTTTAGCAAGCAATTCAGAAGGCTTAGGACTTATTCTTAGCTATTGGGGATTTCTTCTCGGGTTTCTCTATGCCTCGAAGTTGGACGAGTACTATTGTTGTGCTCATTCCAAAGGTGGAAGCACCCACTAACTTTGGTGAGATGCGTCCCATTAGTCTTTGCAACTTCTCGAATAAAATCATCACCAAGCTTATGACTCGAAGATTAGCTAATATTCTGCCTCGGATTATTTCTCCTCAACAAAGTGGTTTTGTCCAAGGCCGTCTCATCCATGATAATGCTCTCCTTGCACAAGAAATGTTTAGTTCCCTTACTAAGAAGGTCCGGGGATCTAATGTTGTTCTAAAGCTGGATATGTCGAAGGCTTACGATCGTGTCTCTTGGTTTGCTTTGGTCAAGGTCCTCCGGAGATTTGGTTTTTCTGAGGTGTGGATTGATATTATCTATAGATGCATTTCTTCTTGTTGGTACTCCATCCTTGTTAATGGAGAAAGCTGTGGTTTCTTTCACTCTACAAGGGGTCTTCTCCAAGGTGATCCTATCTCGCCTACATTATTCATTATTATGGCTGAAGTGCTTAGCCGTGGTATCAATCTCTTACATAGCAGATTTGAGCATCATAGATATCATACAACCCATCCTAATGTTCCAGTCATATCACACCTTGCCTATGGAATGGTACCAAGCTTTCTCGGGTCAACTTATCAACGCCTCGAAATCTTGCTTTGTTACGGGAAAACATGATGCAGCTCGAGACTCTATTATTGCTCATACAACTGGTTTCATCAAGAAGGAGCTTCCAATCATTTATTTGGGTTGCCCCCTCTACGTTGGTCGCAAGAAAAACAGCTTTTTTCAGCCTATTATTCGGAAAATGGAAGATAGGCTTCATTCTTGGCGAGGTAAACTTCTTTCTTTTGGTGCAAAACTCACTCTTATAAAGGCTTGTCTTCAATCTATCCCTCTTTATTACATTGCTTTAATGGAACCTCCCAAGGGTATTATTAAAGCCTTGTACGGGATGATTGCTAGATTCTTCTGGAGTGGGATTGATGGAGAAAATAAATGTCACTGGGTAGCTTATCACCATATGTATTGGCCAACTGATGAAGGTGGTCTTGGCTTAAGGCGGTTTGAGGACATTTCTCTTTCTTTCGCTATGAAATTATGGTGGAGGCTTCGGGGATTTTCTTCTTTATGGACTGAGTTTCTCCTAGCCAAATATTGTGATGGAACACATCCTATGGATGCTGCCCCTAGATCCATTGATTCTCACGTTTGGAGGCGTATGCTTGGTGTTAAAGACTTAGTGGAACCTAGAATTTATTGGGGGGTTGGTGAAGGATCCATTTCTATCCATGAAAATTGGCTTGGTTTTATTGTGGCTGGTTTACCTCAAGAACACGTTGAGGTATCGTCTCTTTTCTTAAATGGGCGGCCGAAACAGAATTATATTGTGGATAATTTTGGTATTCCTCTTCTTAGAGCCATTGAAGATAATCATATTCACCTTTCGAATGACAAGGATCAGATTTGTTGGTCCCCATCTTCGACAGGTAAATTTTCGATTTCTTCGGCTTGGAAAGAAATCAGATCCTCCCGCCCTAAAAGTATGGTTTCCGCTTCATGTTGGCATAAACATATTCCCATTAAGATCTCTGTTTTTCTTTGGCGAGCTCTTCACAATGGCCTTCCCACTGATCATGCTTGCATGCGTAGAGGTATTCCCTTGGTTTCAATGTGTCACTGCTGCCCTAATCCTAAGGGGGATGACATTAATCATATTCTCATTAAAGGAGATTTGGCCCGTCATATATGGAAGTTCTTTGGGAATTCTATGGGTGTTGCTGGAATAGGGACGGATGTTAGGCAGACTCTTTGTGCATGGTGGTATTGCTCGGCTAAGGTAGATTCTGATCTCAGTTCTTGGCTTCGTTCGCTCTTGCCTTCTTTTATTTGCTGGGAATTATGGAAGGCTAGAAACAAATCTCGGTTTGAAGGGCACAAAGTGACCCAGCTGGAGGTAATTAATTCTATAACTTATGAGATTGCTTCTATCATTAAAGCTTTCAAATTGGAGTTTCGAGGATCCCATTTAGATATGCGGATGTCTTCTTTATTTAGAGTCAATTTATCTTCCCCTCCTGCGAAGATTCCTAAGATTGTTGTTTGGAAAGCCCCTACTAATGAGGAGTTTAAGCTTAATACGGACGGTGCTTCAAAGGGTAATCCGGGCCCAGCTTCGGGTGGGGGAATTTTTAGAAATCAGAATGGGGACTTTTTCTTTGCTTTCTCTCGGTTCTATGGTGATAACACGAATATGTGGGCTGAAACTCACGCACTCCTTGATGGCTTACTGTTAGCTTCTGCGTTTGGCATTACTTCTCTATGGATAGAGCTTGATTCAGAAGTGTTGGTTAAGATTTTGCTAAGAGAATATCATATTCCTTGGCGAATTCTTTACCTTATTCGCAGAATTATGGGGCTCATCTCTACTATGCAGACTCGGATCACTCATGTGTACAGAGAAGGCAACAAAGTGGCGGATGGGCTAGCTAATCTTGGTTACTCTCTTCTTCATAATGCAGATTTTCTCTCTTTTGATGACCTTCCTAATAATTGTAAGGGGGCTTTTAAGCTTGATAAAGCTCAAGTGCCTTCTCTTAGACTTTGATGATCTTTTTTAGATGGCTAGATACTTATATTTATTATTCTCTTTATTTTGTAGCCACCCCTCCCTTTATTGTAAAGGTTCTTACAACCTGTGTAAGACCTTCCCCTTAGGCTCCTTTCTGGTGGTTGAGGTTGTCATGTCCCCCACCATTTTTGTAATTTTCATTTCTGCTAATAAAATCTAGGGAGGTACCGTCCACTTTTCGCCAAAAAAAAAAAAAAAAAAAAAAAGAATTCAGAATTGGGATATAGAACGACTTTTCATCCTCAGACAGATGGTCAGTTAGAAGGAACCATAATGTGGAAGAATTTACTTGGGAGCTTCAGGACGAAATGGAAAGGAAATATCCTTGGTTGTTTGATTCGTTTGGTAAGTTATCCTAAAATTCGGGACGAATTTTCTTTAAGGGGGAGTGATTGTAACGACCCCAAAATCACCCTAATTTTCTTAACTTAAAATGGAACTTTTATGTGCATTTTATGTGTTAGAAAATATTTTTATGACTTGCATATATTATTTGAGCATATGTGGTAGTTAAAGTGTTAGTAGAAATTTTGTTAAAAGGAATAAATGAGTTAGTTGAAACTTTAGGGTCCAAAGTGTAACTTTAAAGTTCAGGGGCTTAAGTATTGAAAATGAAGTAGAGGGACCAAAGTGAAAATTTTATAAAAATCCTTATATACTTATCTCCTCACCTCTCCCTTTCTGCGATTACATACATAATTCCCAAAAATTTCATCTCTCTCTGTATCCATGAAAGAAAAAGGTAAGTTTCATCCTATTTTAATTTCTATCTTTTTAATTACTTCTCCGTTTTAAAATCTAATTATATAAAAATAATCAGGGCGTTGAGTAGGTCATTTCTACCCGAACAAAACATATTTCTGCGTTACTTTTTCCGGAAATAGGTAAGTTACTAATTCCACTTAAATAGTAAAATGGTCATATATTTGCTATATGTGTGATATGTGGTGAAATTATTGTAAAAAGAATTTATTTGTGATACTTGTTTATTTGGGACAAAGGGAGTATAATTATACTGGGTAAGTGACTTGGTTTGTATGCAATGATGTATATGGAGTATATTTATATCCTGAGAATGTTAGTATAAATGTTTGAAAGTATACTCCTACTTGTGTGGGACGGTAAAATATTAACTTGAGTTAAATGTTAAATGAGTATATTATAAAATTATACTATTGTTCTTGGGACAGGGAAATTAAATGAAAGTATCCCTAAATGAGTATATTAGTATATTAGAAAAATTATATTTATACTTGATACTTGTAATTGTTATTTTGTGATTTGGGTAATATTTGTTATACTTGTAATTTTGGGGCAAAGGGAGTATTTAGTATGTTGGTTTGGTTGGGTTCAAAGTAGTATTTAAGTTGTTTTGAGACTGATTTTGTAGTCTTAGTAAAGTTATAAACGTTAAGTGTTGTACTTTTGGGACGGTGAAACGAAAGAAGTATAAATCATTTTGGTTTTGGCCTGTCGAGTGTGTTGGGCGGCCGCCCAAAAGGGGCGTGAGGCCGCACATCTCTCTGGAAGATTTTGTTCTTGAGAATGCAGAATGTGTGCGACCACACACCCTGTTTTGGGCGGCCGCACACTTTCCCCTGAATCTTATAGTTTGGTTGAGGTAAGGTATAGAAGGTTATCTTTGGTTTAATCCTTGGGGTATTGTCTAGGACCAATATATGAGTGTCCTGTGATATTATCATGGTTAATGAGAAGGGTGTTCAAGTGTATGCCAGAATGTATTGTGACCTTGAATTATGTTGTTGTAGACTCTTTGTGAGTGATCCTTTATGTACATCTTTTGATGTGTTTGGCTTGGTTCCTTATTTTAGAATCATTGCCCCGGTTGTTGTTGTTTAGCAAGTATTCATTACTGTGCTTCTTGTAAAAGTCCAGCTGGTCTTGTTGTGGAGTCAGGCAATGGGAGAAATATAGTGGTACAAGTTATGTTCACTATAAGGTTTTCCATTGGTACCTTGTGTCAGGCGGTGGGAGAATTATAGTGGCACACAAGCCAAGTTCACTATAAGGTGTCCACTGTGCCTTCTCTGTTTCCCCAGTCCAGATTGGCCTTGGATGGGATGAATCGATCCCTTTGGTGAGCATTTGGGTTATGACTTTGTGTCATATTTCCCTCTATGGTTACTTTGGTTCTATTGGTTACGGTTTGGTTTTCGGGATCCCGGCTTCAGCTATTTATGCTGCTCAGATGGTTTTCTCAGATGGTATTCTCAGACAGTTATGTTTATTGGGTAAACCTTGGCTTGGTATTCTCGTAGGAGTGTTTACTCCTACATTATGTGTTGTATGATGGGTTGGTCGTTATTTCCAACCGGTATGGGACGGTTGGCGATAGGGAGCCTCTCATGTTATGTTCTATATGCTATATGATTATCATATCAGCATGTAACGTAGTTGCATTTTAGTAGCTTACTGAGATTCATTCTCACCCTTTATTTGTTTACTGTTTTTGATAAAGGCGAGTCCAGGGAATAGGATAATTGCACGGGAGGACATCGTGGTGGTAAGAGTTTGGGATATGAGTTTTGTCAAGGTTACATTACTTAGATGTATAACCTTTTGGGTAGAGTTTCCTTGACTTTATCATCTTGTAACACCTATATTTTTGATAATGTCGGTGTATGTACATTTGTATAAAAGTTTGTAAGCCTTCGGGCTAAATACTTTCGTTTGTGAAAGTTGTTTGAAAAGTTTGTTTGAAAGTTAGTGGAAGTCTTTGAACTTCAAGTGTGATTTTGTTAAACTTTATGAAAGTATATTTCGAAAAATTTCCTAAAAGTGTTTTATAACGTCTTCCACTCGTGTCTCGAGCGTGGGGCCAAGTAGGACCACGGGTCTGGGGCGCGACACGCGCGGCCACTTTTGCCGACCCAAAACCCCTATAAATAGGCCTCTCCTCTCAGCTATTTGATCACAACTTTCACCCACGGGAAAAACCTCACAGAAGGTCTTCCCATCCTCTCTCTCTCTCTCTCTCTCTCTCAAAACCCTCTCAAAGTCTCTCTTTGATAACTCTTTGATCATCAAAGAGATCCAATACCGCCATTCAACCAAAGGAGTGAAGATTCAACCTTTGAAGCCTCTTTAATTGGTTTGGTAACACGTTCTTACTACTTTAATTACTTAGATCTATTATATTCATTCATATATTGTTAGATCTATGGTTTTGTTCATCGTTCGTGTTCTTGACCGATGATGATCTAGGGTTTCCACGAAACCCGCACTAGATCTAGGTCACATATTACTTACATAATGCTATATTTAGGGTAACGATCTTCATGTTTATGTGTTCATTCATATGTATTCATGATGTTCTTATTTTTATGCTAGATCTAAGACTTATCCATGCATAACATATTAGATCTAATGTTTTAATCCCTATTTGTGTGCACATGCCATAGCCAATGATGATCCTAGGGTTTCATCAAACCCTAATACAATCTAGGAACTACTTCTAACCCTAATCTTCCCTCTCTTTATGCATGATCTCGCTTCATCTCTTCCCATTCTAATTCATCAATGAACTACACCGACCTGAGCTTCTTATGATGAGAAGAATGTAGGCAATCTTCGGATCCGTTCTTAATCACTAACACACACACACACACACACACATTGATCGTGATAGAAAGACCGATTCATCGGGCAATAGGAGTGATCACTTTAATATTCTTCTCTTATTGTAATTTGACCCCCGAACCCTATTATTCTCATAAATGGTTTTCTCAATGTTTTAACAACAAATAAAACAACGTGGCGACTCTCAATTTTTAATCGGGCGTATTCACAGTGGCGACTCTGCTGGGGACTTGTTTTTGAAAACCTTTTTCAAAACTTAAGAGGGTCTAACTTTCATTTACTTCATGATTTTTGTATGTCTTCTAACTGCCCCGCACACTCTCTTCTTTAGAAGCCTGCACTTCTGCTGATTTTTGTGTTCATAGTATGTTTAAATGTTGTAGATCTGCTCTGCTTATGTTTATTTCATGTTTGAACTATGTTAATATGAATTGTCATGCTAGTAGACTTCTCTCGTGCATTGCATTTCATTATAAAATATGTAATCAAATGGCACACTACCACTAGTCCATGTCACACTGCACAACCTGCTCTGGATACTCCGCTGAGTGCACAGATTTTGGTGATCCTATCGCCTTTATCTTCGTGGTACCCGGGCTATCTAACTCACCGTATTCCTTGAGAGCGGTTGAGGTTAATCCTTGTTCATTTCTAAACCATGCACCTTGATCGAGTTAAGAACACTTATCAACAACAACTAATCTTAATCTTAACTAAAATCATTCATCATGCTGCATGAGTCTACCCTAGGTCAGCCTAGTCAACCATCAACCCGCCTAGGTCAAATCGTTGTCTTCGACCTATCTAGGTCAACCTAGTCAACCTTTGAACTTCCTAGTTCAACTTACCTACCACCGTTTCATCTAGATCCAACCATCTAGGTCAACCTTCGACCCGCCTAGGTCAACCCGTTGTCTTCGACCCGTCTAGGTCAACCTAGTCTACCTTAAATCAACTATAGTCAACCTTCGACCCGCGTAGGTCAACCCATTGTCTTTGACCCACCTAGGTCTACCCATGTCTCGACTCGCTTAGGTCAACCCTACTGTTGTTCGAATATATGTCCTAGACCTAGAATTGCTTAACCCCAATCATGTTGAGCACTTAGGATCCCCCAATTTTCATTAGAACCTTTCTAGGTGCCCTTAGGATTCTTTGTGACCAGCATAGGTGTATTACAACTCTTCAATCAAGGCAAACCAGCTAAAGGAAGCAAATCAGCAGACCATAATTCAACTTGCCGATCAACTTAGTGCTCATGTTGCCGATGACATAAACAATCACCAAGGACAATCTGAACCTTACTGACAGTCAGGTTTCATTGTTCTATCTCAAAGTCAACTTACTGATTGTCTCTGTCCTTTCTGTACTATCTTATCAGAAAGTTGTTAATCTACTCTGTCATGATCACTGCGCCGTCTGACACCGAGCTACTTTTAGCTCTACTCTGTCTCTACTTGCTTTTTGCAGGTAACCGGTTGAGACAAAGGAGTCTTTACCCATCAGACTTTTGCAAGCATGCGTGTACTCCATATCTTCGCCATTAATGCTAAAGATACCGCATTTAATGCTCCTCAACCACCCAGCTGGAAATTCAAATTTGCAACCCTTCTTCCTCAAGACTAAAGTCATTTACTCCCCCTATAAATAGAGGACTTAGTGCATTGAAGAAGGTTGGTGATTTTAGTGCATTGAAGAGAGTTGAATGTTTTGAGTATTCATTGAAGCTCAAACATTCTGTCCAGATAATCATTAGATATTTATTAGGACATACACTTGTGCACAAACTCATCAACAAATGTCAGTATTCCCGAACTAGATCATTTAAGGAATACGTTGTTTGAGTTATTCACACACCCACCTGAGTGAGATAAGTTCTCTTGGACTTGCCACTCAAAAACACTTGGTTAGATTTGTATTACGATCCATTAGTGATCTCTAGAATTTAGTCTTTGTTTCCGGCAAAGCCGTGCTTGTAATAGACTAGAGATATCTAATAGTACTCTTAACCCAAATCCAAGTTCTGACCAAACTTGGTAGAGGACGTAGCAGTATTTACACTGTGAACCTCTCCAAATTATTGTCTCCCCTATTGCTTACTTAATCCTTGCCGGTTGGAACTCTATCACCGGTAGATCATATATGGTTCTACTGATTCATTGTAATTTCCATTAACCAATCTCTTACAACTACATTGAACTCTTAGAAACTACTTTGTGTTTAAACCAAGCTCTCAAAACCTTTTTCATACTGATTTTGTGTGAGTTAAAACCAAGTCATATCTTCTCTGCTGCGCTTACTGATAATAGTTTGCAAATTGATAAGTGACTTTATATTTATAAAAGTGTTTCTTTGTAAAAGTTTTTTAAAAAGGCTATTCACCCCCCCCTCTAGCCTATTTTCCTACCAATTGGGCCTAACAATTGGTATCAGAGCTTTGAATTTTGATAGAAATTTCCAAGCTTTGCAGCTTGTTTGCCGATACCATGGCAAGAAAAATCATGCAGTCATTCAACATCACTACCATTCCTTTGTTAAATGTCAACGAGTTTGGTGTCTGGAAATCTCGTATGATAAAGTATATGAACTTAATCGATGATCGGTTGATGAAGGTCATAGAAGGTGGTCCAATCATTCCTTTAAAAGTCTCAACCACCTATAGACCTATTCCCTCCACTCCGCTGAAACAACATGCTGATCGTGACACTGAACAAGAAACCCATGTTCATATTGAGGAAACTCTGGTTGAAAAACCCAGAGAGGAATGGACCGATTACGACAAACTTTCAGCTGCCCTAGATGGAAAAGCATGCCACATTATCTCTTGTGGTTTGGATGACAAGAAATACAAACTCATTGACTTGTGCTCCACGGCTCAAGAATGTTGGAACAAACTCCTTGCATACTTTGAAGGAGATGAGCAGGTGAAGGACAACAGACTCTACGACTGCAATGCTGAGTTTGAATCCATCAAGAAACAAGATGGTGAATCTCTCAGGAGTGCCTACGACAGATTTTGCGAGGTAAGTAATTTATGTGCTTCATTAGGAAAGATTTATACCATGAAAGACCTAAATATTCGTTTTCTAAGTTCTTTGGGAAATGAGTATCATACCAAGGTCACTGCTGTTAGAGAGGTTAGAGACTTAAACAAGACTTCTATTCAGAATCTTGTATCTAGTCTATTCTTGTATGAGAGAGAACTGCAAAAAATTAACGTTCTCGATAAAAATTTCAAAAACTTGTCTCTATCAGCTCAGTCTCAGGTATCCTTCCCTTCAAATAAATTCCTTCCTATAGATTCCAATCAAACACCCTGCAGCTCCAAAAACCCAGAAGTAAACACTGACAAACCTATGGAAGAAGATGAATTCGCCACCTTCGCCAGAAACTACAAAAGGTTTAAAGACTTTTTTTTTTTTTTTTTTTGGCAAAAAGAGGACGGTACCTCCCTAGATTTTATTAGCAGAAATGAAAATTACAAAAATGGTGGGGGACATGACAACCTCAACCACCAGAAAGGAGCCTAAGGGGAAGGTCTTACACAGGTTGTAAGAACCTTTACAATAAAGGGAGGGGTGGCTACAAAATAAAGAGAATAATAAATATAAGTATCTAGCCATCTAAAAAAGATCATCAAAGTCTAAGAGAAGGCACTTGAGCTTTATCAAGCTTAAAAGCCCCCTTACAATTATTAGGAAGGTCATCAAAAGAGAGAAAATCTGCATTATGAAGAAGAGAGTAACCAAGATTAGCTAGCCCATCCGCCACTTTGTTGCCTTCTCTGTACACATGAGTGATCCGAGTCTGCATAGTAGAGATGAGCCCCATAATTCTGCGAATAAGGTAAAGAATTCGCCAAGGAATATGATATTCTCTTAGCAAAATCTTAACCAACACTTCTGAATCAAGTTCTATCCATAGAGAAGTAATGCCAAACGCAGAAGCTAACAGTAAGCCATCAAGGAGTGCGTGAGTTTCAGCCCACATATTCGTGTTCTCACCATAGAACCGAGAGAAAGCAAAGAAAAAGTCCCCATTCTGATTTCTAAAAATTCCCCCACCCGAAGCTGGGCCCGGATTACCCTTTGAAGCACCGTCCGTATTAAGCTTAAACTCCTCATTAGTAGGGGCTTTCCAAACAACAATCTTAGGAATCTTCGCAGGAGGGGAAGATAAATTGACTCTAAATAAAGAAGACATCCGCATATCTAAATGGGATCCTCGAAACTCCAATTTGAAAGCTTTAATGATAGAAGCAATCTCATAAGTTATAGAATTAATTACCTCCAGCGGGGTCACTTTGTGCCCTTCAAACCGAGATTTGTTTCTAGCCTTCCATAATTCCCAGCAAATAAAAGAAGGCAAGAGCGAACGAAGCCAAGAACTGAGATCAGAATTTGCCTTAGCCGAGCAATACCACCACGCACAAAGAGTCTGCCTAACATCCGTCCCTATTCCAGCAACACCCATAGAATTCCCAAAGAACTTCCATATATGACGGGCCAAATCTCCTTGAATGAGAATATGATTAATGTCATCCCCCTTAGGATTAGCGCAGCAGTGACACATTGAAACCAAGGGAATACCTCTACGCATGCAAGCATGATCAGTAGGAAGGCCATTGTGAAGAGCTCGCCAAAGAAAAACAGAGATCTTAATGGGAATATGTTTATGCCAACATGAAGCGGAAACCATACTTTTAGGGCGGGAGGATCTGATTTCTTTCCAAGCCGAAGAAATCGAAAATTTACCTGTCGAAGATGGGGACCAACAAATCTGATCCTTGTCATTCGAAAGGTGAATATGATTATCTTCAATGGCTCTAAGAAGAGGAATACCAAAATTATCCACAATATAATTCTGTTTTGGCCGCCCATTTAAGAAAAGAGACGATACCTCAACGTGTTCTTGAGGTAAACCAGCCACAATAAAACCAAGCCAATTTTCATGGATAGAAATGGATCCTTCACCAACCCCCCAATAAATTCTAGGTTCCACTAAGTCTTTAACACCAAGCATACGCCTCCAAACGTGAGAATCAATGGATCTAGGGGCAGCATCCATAGGATGTGTTCCATCACAATATTTGGCTAGGAGAAACTCAGTCCATAAAGAAGAAAATCCCCGAAGCCTCCACCATAATTTCATAGCGAAAGAAAGAGAAATGTCCTCAAACCGCCTTAAGCCAATACCACCTTCATCAGTTGGCCAATACATATGGTGATAAGCTACCCAGTGACATTTATTTTCTCCATCAATCCCACTCCAGAAGAATCTAGCAATCAGCCCGTACAAGGCTTTAATAATACCCTTGGGAGGTTCCATTAAAGCAATGTAATAAAGAGGGATAGATTGAAGACAAGCCTTTATAAGAGTGAGTTTTGCACCAAAAGAAAGAAGTTTACCTCGCCAAGAATGAAGCCTATCTTCCATTTTCCGAATAATAGGCTGAAAAAAGCTGTTTTTCTTGCGACCAACATAGAGGGGGCAACCCAAATAAATGATTGGAAGCTCCTTCTTGATGAAACCAGTCGTATGAGCAATAATAGAGTCTCGAGCTGCATCATGTTTTCCCGTAACAAACCCTCCACCAGTGCTACCGACGGAAAGAACAACAAAGGTGACTTGGTCTGTTTTAACTGCAGGAAACCTGGTCACTTTGATTTCAAATGTCCTCAACCAAAATATGAGTACGTAAGGAAATCATTCAGCAAGAGACATCCCAAGTCTCGAAGCTTTGTTGCCGATGAAAGCACATAAAAGGTCTTGCCGGTTTGGTGTGAGACTGACTCAGACGAACATGCCGATGAAGATGAAGATGCTGATGTAAGCTTTGTTTCTCTAGCCCTGGAAGATGCCGATATATCATCATTTCCAACTCTAGTCTACCGAGATCCATCTCCTCCAAGAACTCTAATCAGAGAAGAAAATGCTGGAAAACCTCAACCACACTTCAAAGAAATAAGTGTCAAAACAGAAAACCCTAATGGATACAAAGTTCATCAAGTGGGAACCTCACTCTATGGCCAGTGTACCTCTTCTCACTTCACTGCCGACAAACCAACACCCTTACCGATGACAAGGAAGTTCTCATTCACTGAACATCCAAGCATTGCCAAAAGCTTATCTAAACCCATCTCTTCTCTACCTGACTTCTCTCCTAAACCTATTATCTCTACCTCTAAGATTTTAGCTGACCCTTTTCCTGAGATATCCAAAGCTGAAATGATAGAGACAGTGGATGAACTTTTTATTGATCATGAGAAGCTGAGTAGCGTTCATAAAGTGATGGCTGTTGATTTCAATAGAATTTCTGCAGAGAATGACTTGCTTGTGTCTGAACTTAAAGTTCTCAAAGGACATGAGCTCGAGTCTTTTCCATTAAAGAAAGAAAACCTGGATCTCAAAAGCCAAGTGGCAGTATTGATAGCTCAGATTGAAGATCTTTTGAAAAGGAACGATTATCTCTCAAGGACTATTGATTCTTACACAAAATCTAGAGTTGCTGTTGAAACAATCCTACAGACCTAAATGTCGTATAAGGACCAATCTGGGTTAGGATTTGATTCCAACAGCAGTAGCTCTACTGAAACTTGTGCGACCAAGAAAAAGGATATGAAAGTTGAATGTAGTCCTGTTAACTCAGTGCATAAGGATGCTAAGCCAACATACAGTGCTGTGGCTATGAAGTATCCTAAGAACTAGAACAAAAGGAATGATAAGCACAAACAAAGATATGTTAAGGTTGCTGATACTGAGTCTGCCGATAACGGTATTCTTGGTGAATACATCAGTAGAGCAAGTGCTGCCGGTCTAACCACCTCTGCTACCGATGGACAAGTACCTAATCCACAGCCTATCAGTCAAGTGAGATGTTCTAATTGTTCTGATTATGGTCACAAGGCTCATGAATGCCTCTTGAAGCACCTATCTGGACCCACTGAGGTTACATCCTCAAGTGGTGGCCAGATGTGGTTGCCATAGAGGAACTAACCCTCGGACCCAAGAATAAGGGGGACCATAAGCATACCGTTTTATCTCAGGAATGCTTCATGGCCTCAACTGGTGCAAGCAAGGATTTGTGGATTCTAGATAGTGGCTGTTGAAGACACATGACATGATTTTCAGATCTACTTGCCGATATCTCAGAAGCATCAGGTCCCCCAGTGGTTTTCGGTGATAATGCCAAAGGAAAAATCATCAGCGTAGGTACCATCAAGAGAGGTGCAGTAACTGTACAGAAGGTCTTTCTAGTAGATGGCTTGAAACACAACCTTCTATCTATATCACAATTCTGTGATAAAGGGATGCAATGTGTAATTACTACTTCCAGTTGCTATGTGAAAGACATTGCTTCCAATGAAACCCTTCTCACTTCCAAAAGAAAAGGTAACATTTATACAGTAGACTTAAGTGCTATAACTGGTATTGCTAATGTTTGTTTTGTAGCTAAGAACATCAGTGAGAACTCATGGCTATGGCACAAGAGACTCAGTCACTTGAACTTCAAATATCTATCTATGTTTGTCGGTTCAAATCTAGTTACCGGTCTGCCTCAAGTGTCTGCTGATCAAGCAAAGAAATGAAAGGCCTGCCATCTTGGAAAACAACATAAATCATCCTTCCGAAGCAAGCCCTGCATGTCAACTTCTAAGTGCCTCCAATTGCTACATATGGATCTATTTGGCCCCACAACTACAGCAAGTATTGGAGGAAGTAGATACACCTTGGTTGTAGTAGATGATTTCTCTAGATATACTTGGGTGGAAACTTTTAGTCACAAGGATGATACATATACTGTTGCTACCAAGCTATTCAGACTACTACAGACCCAGAAAGAAAGCTATATCATCAGTATGAGATCAGACAACGGCACTGAATTCAAGAACAATGGTATTGCTCAGTATTGTGATGATTATGGTATAGACCACAACTTCTCAGCTGCCGGTACACCACAACAAAATGGTGTCATTGAGAGAATGAACAGAACTCTTATAGAAGCCGGTAAGACCATGATTGCTGAAGCCAGGCTGCCGAAATACTTTTGGGCTGAAGCCATCAACACCGCCTGCTTCACTCAGAACAGATCTTTCATCAACAAATTCCATAACAAGACCCCTTATGAAATCTGGAGAGGCAGAATTCCCAACATTGGATTCTTCAAGATTTTTGACTGCAAATGTTACGTGATCTACAACGGTAAGGAGCACAGAGGTAAATTTGATGAGAAAGCTGATGAAGGAATCTTTGTTGGATACGCTAAACACAGTAAGGCCTTTCGAGTTTTTAATAAGAAACTTTTGAAAATTGTTGAATCTGTTCATGTAACCTTTGATGAATTTGATTTGTTAGAGTCTAACAAGGCTCTAAATAGTACTAATGCTTCTAGTGCTCATGAGACAGGTGAATCCAGTAATTCTAACCCTGCAGGTCAAGTTCCGGCTGCTGATCCAGTCATTTCAGTAGAAGAACCAACAGATACTCAGTATTTTCCATCATCGGCAGAATATGATCATGCTGATAACTTTCATAATCCATTTGCCGATGTAAACTCTGCTGATCATCCTGAAGACAGATCTAGCCCTCAACCAATTTCTGTTATAAGACCTAACCCTTCAAGCTCTCATCCTCCTCTCACTCAAAACTCCTTTTCTCCTCCACCATCTGCTGATCTTGATCCTCCTTTAGAATCTTTGCAACAAGAATCAGTATGATGTGCAGAGAGAAGTTAGAGCAGTTCGTGATCATCTATTAGAAAATGTGATTGGTGATGTATTTGATCCAAGATTAATAAGGAAACTTAGCAAGGCATTTGATGAAAGTCTCTTCTCATCTGCTATGGTTTCCAACATAGAACCAAAGAAGACTGAAGAAGCTCTTGCCGATCCTGGTTGGGTTGAAGCCATGCAAGAGGAACTGAATCCGTTTGATAGATGCAATGTGTGGGAGCTTGTACCAAGACCAACTTCTCAACAAGTTATTGATACTAAGTGGGTCTATAGAAACAACTTGGATGACGCTGGGAATATTATTAGAAACAAGGCAAGGTTAGTTGCTAAGAGCTACCGACAAGAAGAAGGAATTGACTACGACGAGACATTTGCTCCTGTTATAAGATTGGAAGCTATAAGACTTTTCTTAGCCTATGCTGCCTTCAAAGAATTCAAGCTATATCAAATGGATGTGAAAAGTGTCTTCTTGAATGGAGAACTCCAAGAACTTGTTTACGTTGAACAACCACCTGGTTTTGAGGACTCCAAAAAGCCTGATCATGTCTACCGATTGAAGAAAGCTCTCCATGGCTTAAAGCAAGCTCCAAGGGCATGGTATGAAACCCTTTCTAAGTTCTTACTTAGTGACGGCTTAGGTTTCACATGAGGTAAAATCAATACTACTTTATTTGTTGCTAAGCAAAAGGGTCACTCATTGTTTGTTCAAATATATGTCGATGATATTATTTTTGGTTCTACTAACGAATCACTTTGCAAGAGATTTGAGAAGCTAATGCAGAGCAAGTTTGAGATGAGCATGATGGGTGAACTAACATATTTCCTTGGACTTCAAGTCAAACAAACCCACGAAGGAATATTCATCAGTCAAGCCAAGTACGCAAAAGAACTTATTAAGAAATTTGGCTTTGAAAATGCTCACTCTCAAAGCACACCGATGTGCACTAACATTCATTTAGATAAGGATGAGTCAGGTAAGAAGGTAGATATGACACTCTACCGAGGTATGATCGGCTCACTCCTTTATCTTACTGCCAGTAGACCAGATATTATGTTTGCTGTTTGTGTTTGTGCCAGGTTTTAAGCTGACCCTAGGGAATCTCATTGCAGGATATTAAACGTATAATTAAATATCTATGTGGCACTGCTAACCTTGGATTATGGTATTCAATAGATTCATCTTTCAATTTAATAGGTTATTCAGATGCAGACTTTGCACCTTGCAGAGTGACCAGAAAAAGTACTAGTGGAACTTGCCAATTTCTTGGTGATCGGTTGGTGTCTTAGTCATGTAAAAAGAAAGCATCAATTTCCACTTCTACTACTGAGGCTGAGTATATAGCTGCCGGTATTACTTGGATCTTTAGCTCCCTACTCTCTGTTCTCTCTCCTCCTTTTTTCCTTCGTCTTCTAGGTCTTCCTAGGGTTTCCTAGGGTTTCCCTAGGTTCCTCCGGCAGCCTCATCGTGGCTATGGCTGCTAATCCTCCAGTAATCCCGTCCATGGGCCTTGGCCCGCCCCCCAATGATACGCAAGTGCAGGAAGAAGCGATTAGGGTTTCCTCAAACCCTAACGCTATGATCTCCCCAAACCCTAATGTTGCAGCCACTCAAACCCCTCCACCAAACAAATCTTTCGCCTCTCTCTTTGGATCTAAGCCATCAATACCCGTTTCTGAGATTCCTATCATTCCCTCGACATTGCACAAAGGGATACCTTCTCTTAAATTATCAAAAGCTGCCATTGATGCATTTGCTAGGCCGTTTGCATGGACTTTGGTAGGAAAGTTTAAGAATGGAAGACCAACAATGGAGGCTGCTCGTTTGGCCTTTGCGAAGTTCCAACTCAAGGGTGATTTTAAACTTGGTCATCTTGATCAACATCACATGCTGATTCAGCTATCAAATGAGGCAGATTTTCAACGTCTTTGGACCAAAGAAATCTGGTATGTAACTAAGTATCCTATGAAAACTACGATTTGGACACCTTCATGGCGGCCAAAAGAAGATTCCCCTCTTGTTCCTGTTTGGGTAAGTCTCCCGGGGCTGCCTATTCATTTATTTAATAAGGTCTTCCTGTTTTCGCTAGCTAATACGTTTGGTAAGCCATTATCAATTGATAAGGCGACAGCAGAATTATCGAGGCCAAGTGTGGCTAAAATTCTTGTTCAGGTTGATCTTTTAAAGAAACTCCCAGATAAAATACATGTGGATTGTGGGGATTGTGTTCCAAGTTTCTTTCAAGACATTGAATATGAAAATCTGCCTCTGTATTGTCGTCATTGCTCGTTGCTTGGGCATGATAACTCAACTTGCCGTGTTCTTACCAATTACAAGCAAGCTCAAAAGGATGGAAGAAAAGTGGGAGAGAAATCTGGTGTGGAATTGACTAAAAAGGAACACAAGAATGCAAAGGATTTACAGGCTGATCCTAAACCTAGCAAGGATAATTCGAAAGAGACTACACATATGGAAGTTCCCAGGGTTGCAAGGAGGGGTATTATTCTTCCGAAATCAGTTAATGATGCTTTGTCCAAGAAAGAGAAAATCCATGATCAGATTGGGAGCAATAAACAGGAGGTTATTCCCCCAAAACAAGACATTAAAAAATTGTGTCTGGCTATCGAAGATGATATAGCAATGCTGCCTAGCATCTCTACCCCCAAAAACAAGGTCATTTGCAATATGGAAGGATCGCTCAATCTCTCGCCTAGGGCACCCCGAGTCACTTCTTGTGACCATGTCAAGGCTTTACATTCTGCATTTAAGGCAAGAGGAAAAAGTATGGATGATGATGGATTCACATTGGTGATGTCTCGAAAGAAGAAAGAAAAGAAAAATGATGGAGGGGCTGGTTCAAGCCCTACCTCTTTTACTCCTGGGAATTAAGGTATCCCCCCTCTCTTACTCATTTCTAAAATAGTTTTTAATGGTTGGTGTTCTTAGTTGGAATATTCGTGGTATCGGTAATTCTGGTTCGTTGAGAAGGGCTAAACGGCTTCTTCGGATTCATGGGATTTCTATTGCTGGTTTTTATGAGCCAAAGATTGATATGTCTAATGTCCAGTCTTATACTCGTAAACTTGGTTGCTCTGGTGGTGTCTCTAATTGTTCTGGTACTATTTGGGTTTTTTGGAAACATGGCCTAAATTGTGAAGTTATTGAGGATACAAATCAGATTATTTCTTTCCGTGTCTCTCATTATCAATGGCCCCAAGAAGTTATGGTCTCTTTTGTTTATGCTAGCTGTGACAAATATGAAAGGAGAGCTTTGTGGGATTCCTCATTATCCTTTGGGGATACTAATGTTCCTTGGTTGATCTCCGGGGATTTTAACATTGTTTCTCATCAAGGGGAGAAATTTGGGGGAAGGCCTATTCAAGAGAAATGGGTGGCTGAATTTGTTGATGCTTCAATTGGAGCTGGATTGATAGATGCGGGATATCAAGGTAACCCTTATACGTGGTGGAATAAACGGAGGCGGGCGACCATTTGTCAACGTTTGGATAGGGCTTTCTATAATGAGGCGTGGCTGCGGATTTTTCATTCGACCCGGGTGGATCATCTGAATAAAACTTGCTCTGACCACTCTCCCCTGCATATTTCTATCAAGGTCACTGCTGAAGCGACTCGAGGGGCTTTTCGATTCATAAATGCTTGGGTTAATAGTCCTACTTTCCTTCCTCTTATTCAGGAAAAGTGGGATAACATGGTTGAGGGCAGGCCTATGGTAAAGTTTGCTAATAAATTGGGAGTACTTCGTAAGGCCCTTTCTATTTGGAATAGAGAACACTTTGGTAGGATTGATCAACAAGTGGTGATGGCTGAAAATGAGGTTGCTGCAAAAGAATTGGTTTACCAACAAATCCCTACAGAAGAGAATAGAGCGGATCTTCACTTGGCCCAAGCTAACCTTACATATCGGTTAAAAATTGAAGATGATTTCTGGAAACAAAGGGCAAATATTTCATGGATTAAGGATGGGGATCGTAACACTTCTTATTTTCATGCGTGTGTGAAGAAAAAGAAACAGAAATTACATATCCATCGTATTCGTAATACAAATGGGGATTGGGTAACTTCCAAGGATGACATTCAAAATGAGGCGGTTAATTTTTTCTCCTCTTTGCTCACTGCTCCTCATGATATTCCCTCTGATGACCTTCTACATGTCATCCCTCGGATTATCAATGAGGAAGATAACAATGCCCTTTCAGCCATTCCATCGAGGGAAGAAATTTTTGAGACTATATCGAGTATGAGCGCCACAAGTGCAGCTGGACCCGACGGATTTACAGGAGAATTTTATAAAGTGTGTTGGCACATCATTAAGGAGGACTTATTCTTAGCTATTGGGGATTTCTTCTCGGGTTTCTCTATGCCTCGAAGTTGGACGAGTACTATTGTTGTGCTCATTCCAAAGGTGGAAGCACCCACTAACTTTGGTGAGATGCGTCCCATTAGTCTTTGCAACTTCTCGAATAAAATCATCACCAAGCTTATGACTCGAAGATTAGCTAATATTCTGCCTCAGATTATTTCTCCTCAACAAAGTGGTTTTGTCCAAGGCCGTCTCATCCATGATAATGCTCTCCTTGCACAAGAAATGTTTAGTTCCCTTACTAAGAAGGTCCGGGGATCTAATGTTGTTCTAAAGCTGGATATGTCGAAGGCTTACGATCGTGTCTCTTGGTTTGCTTTGGTCAAGGTCCTCCGGAGATTTGGTTTTTCTGAGGTGTGGATTGATATTATCTATAGATGCATTTCTTCTTGTTGGTACTCCATCCTTGTTAATGGAGAAAGCTGTGGTTTCTTTCACTCTACAAGGGGTCTTCGCCAAGGTGATCCTATCTCGCCTACATTATTCATTATTATGGCTGAAGTGCTTAGCCGTGGTATCAATCTCTTACATAGCAGATTTGAGCATCATAGATATCATACAACCCATCCTAATGTTCCAGTCATATCACACCTTGCCTATGCTGATGATGTGATGATTTTTTGTAACGGGAGTAGAGATTCCCTTGATCTTCATATGAGGTGTATGGAATGGTACCAAGCTTTCTCGGGTCAACTTATCAACGCCTCGAAATCTTGCTTTGTTACGGGAAAACATGATGCAGCTCGAGACTCTATTATTGCTCATACGACTGGTTTCATCAAGAAGGAGCTTCCAATCATTTATTTGGGTTGCCCCCTCTATGTTGGTCGCAAGAAAAACAGCTTTTTTCAGCCTATTATTCGGAAAATGGAAGATAGGCTTCATTCTTGGCGAGGTAAACTTCTTTCTTTTGGTGCAAAACTCACTCTTATAAAGGCTTGTCTTCAATCTATCCCTCTTTATTACATTGCTTTAATGGAACCTCCCAAGGGTATTATTAAAGCCTTGTACGGGCTGATTGCTAGATTCTTCTGGAGTGGGATTGATGGAGAAAATAAATGTCACTGGGTAGCTTATCACCATATGTATTGGCCAACTGATGAAGGTGGTATTGGCTTAAGGCGGTTTGAGGACATTTCTCTTTCTTTCGCTATGAAATTATGGTGGAGGCTTCGGGGATTTTCTTCTTTATGGACTGAGTTTCTCCTAGCCAAATATTGTGATGGAACACATCCTATGGATGCTGCCCCTAGATCCATTGATTCTCACGTTTGGAGGCGTATGCTTGGTGTTAAAGACTTAGTGGAACCTAGAATTTATTGGGGGGTTGGTGAAGGATCCATTTCTATCCATGAAAATTGGCTTGGTTTTATTGTGGCTGGTTTACCTCAAGAACACGTTGAGGTATCGTCTCTTTTCTTAAATGGGCGGCCGAAACAGAATTATATTGTGGATAATTTTGGTATTCCTCTTCTTAGAGCCATTGAAGATAATCATATTCACCTTTCGAATGACAAGGATCAGATTTGTTGGTCCCCATCTTCGACAGGTAAATTTTCGATTTCTTCGGCTTGGAAAGAAATCAGATCCTCCCGCCCTAAAAGTATGGTTTCCGCTTCATGTTGGCATAAACATATTCCCATTAAGATCTCTGTTTTTCTTTGGCGAGCTCTTCACAATGGCCTTCCTACTGATCATGCTTGCATGCGTAGAGGTATTCCCTTGGTTTCAATGTGTCACTGCTGCGCTAATCCTAAGGGGGATGACATTAATCATATTCTCATTCAAGGAGATTTGGCCCGTCATATATGGAAGTTCTTTGGGAATTCTATGGGTGTTGCTGGAATAGGGACGGATGTTAGGCAGACTCTTTGTGCGTGGTGGTATTGCTCGGCTAAGGCAAATTCTGATCTCAGTTCTTGGCTTCGTTCGCTCTTGCCTTCTTTTATTTGCTGGGAATTATGGAAGGCTAGAAACAAATCTCGGTTTGAAGGGCACAAAGTGACCCCGCTGGAGGTAATTAATTCTATAACTTATGAGATTGCTTCTATCATTAAAGCTTTCAAATTGGAGTTTCGAGGATCCCATTTAGATATGCGGATGTCTTCTTTATTTAGAGTCAATTTATCTTCCCCTCCTGCGAAGATTCCTAAGATTGTTGTTTGGAAAGCCCCTACTAATGAGGAGTTTAAGCTTAATACGGACGGTGCTTCAAAGGGTAATCCGGGCCCAGCTTCGGGTGGGGGAATTTTTAGAAATCAGAATGGGGACTTTTTCTTTGCTTTCTCTCGGTTCTATGGTGAGAACACGAATATGTGGGCTGAAACTCACGCACTCCTTGATGGCTTACTGTTAGCTTCTGCGTTTGGCATTACTTCTCTATGGATAGAACTTGATTCAGAAGTGTTGGTTAAGATTTTGCTAAGAGAATATCATATTCCTTGGCGAATTCTTTACCTTATTCGCAGAATTATGGGGCTCATCTCTACTATGCAGACTCGGATCACTCATGTGTACAGAGAAGGCAACAAAGTGGCGGATGGGCTAGCTAATCTTGGTTACTCTCTTCTTCATAATGCAGATTTTCTCTCTTTTGATGACCTTCCTAATAATTGTAAGGGGGCTTTTAAGCTTGATAAAGCTCAAGTGCCTTCTCTTAGACTTTGATGATCTTTTTTAGATGGCTAGATACTTATATTTATTATTCTCTTTATTTTGTAGCCACCCCTCCCTTTATTGTAAAGGTTCTTACAACCTGTGTAAGACCTTCCCCTTAGGCTCCTTTCTGGTGGTTGAGGTTGTCATGTCCCCCACCATTTTTGTAATTTTCATTTCTGCTAATAAAATCTAGGGAGGTACCGTCCTCTTTTTGCCAAAAAAAAAAAAAAGAGTATATAGCTGCCGGTAGTTGCTATTCACAAATTCTTTGGATGAAGCAGCAGCTGGCTGACTATGAAATTCCTACTCAAGTTTGTCCCATTTATTGTGACAACCAATCTGCTATCTCAATATCAAACAATCCGGTCATGCACTCCAAACCAAGCACATAGACATCAAATACCACTTTCTAAAGGAACATGTAGAAAAGGGAAATGTTGTGCTGCTCAAGGTTCATACCAATTTCCAAAGAGCAGACATACTGACAAAGCCCTTAGATCAGAAAAGATTTGAATTCCTCAGACGTGAACTGGGTATGATTGATTATTATGGTTAAAATTGTGCTGACTTTGCTACTTGTATTAGTCTGCCGATTAAATCAGCAGATCGTCAATTATCTTGCCGACAAACATTATGCCGATAATATCTTGCTGATCAACAACATCTTGCCGACTTTATGTCTTGCCGATTTGTCAAAATTTAAATTCAAACTCATCGGTGGATCTCATTCTTAACGGATAAGGATTCTCTGACACATGATGTAAGCAATTCAAATCAAAGGTACAATCGGTCACACCACCTCTCTGACACGTGTGTGCACCTCCTTACTAAAATCGTGTCAAAGATTTATCCCAAATCCTTGTGATAAATCGGAAAGGTAACTTTTATACTTACCATATTATTGTTGCCGTCTTTACCCCTTCTCTCTCCTAAGTTTAACCGTCTAATTTCAACCGTCTGGTTCACCCTTTAAATTCATTGTGTGCGCACGTTCTCCGAGTTATTCGCTACAGTTAAACTCCTCATTATTTCTCTTCTCCTCATGCAAACCCTTCTTAGCCTCTCTCTCTCTCTTCCATAACATATACAAGCTTCACTTAAACCTCTTCTTATTCTTTTCGCTCTTCACTCACCTGAACTCTCCTTGTTGCTTGTGTTCATCATCATCATCTCCTACCAGTCTACAAAGATCTTACTCTAATCTCTGGTAACCATTTGATGATTTACATTTGTTCCTATAATTTAGTTTAAATTAATTGATTTCTAACTTGTGAGATTTCTTGAGTGATTTTGCAGATAATGTCAAGCAACGAAAATGATATCTATGGAGGCTACGTTGACTCTCTGTTCTTCGACGACTCAACTGACGGTGACTTCTTGAGAAATCTATTGATTGGTTCTCTTCTGGACTCCTTCATCACTCCAACTGGTGTTGAGTTCATATTTTTGGGTCAAGTGGAAGAGTTCTTCTCCAACCCCTCAGTCATCACTGCCCCAAATGATCTATCTACGTTTGTCTCCATCAACTCTTCTGTCGCCGGCGTCCCGATCTCTATCACTCCATCCTCTATTTCTATTGTTTTCCCACTCCTTGGAAGTGAAGGTGTAACTAGTCTATCTGATGATAAGTCCTTGGACAAGGCATGGACCCTTATGAGGGGAGCCGGTCCTAGACTTAGTGGAGATAATCATCTGAAAGCTCATTACAAAAGGAGATTCTTTTCTCTTGCTGAGATAGTTGATAGATTCTTGGTGTGCAGATCTGGCTCTCACAGCCTTGTTACTGATATACAGTTTGAGACAATGGCAGCCATCGTGTTGCAAGAAGAATTCAACTGGTGTGCCTACCTATTCAGGGTCATTGCTATTGCCGCTGTTAAATGGAAGGAGGATAGAAGAAAGAACAAGGCTCACCCTGGTAAGGGATGTCATTATATGCTGATTAGCACCATTCTGAGGCACAACTCAGAAATAGTTAGAGCTTCCCCCGCACCTCCAAGCCTAGAGTTTGACAAGATTAAATCCTTCAAGCTTTATGATTGGAATAGAATCTCCAAAAAGGCTTCTACCGGCACAGTAATTTTTCAAGCTGCTGGTTCTCCAAAGAAGAAAAAGGCAAAGAAAATTGTTAAGGTTGCCACTGTTGCTCCTACCGATCTCTCTACTCCTGCTCCATCTACAGACAATATTCTTGCTGACTCAACTTCTGCTGCTCCTCGGAAAAGGAAGTTAGTCAAGGCTGCTGATAAAGTGCAAACCAAAAAGTCAAAAGTCATATCTGCTGGTGAACCATCTGCCGTTCCAAAGCCAATATCTGCTGATCAGGTTCAGTCTCTGGAAATTCCAAGTGCTGATCCTAGAGCCAAAATGATAAGATTTGCTCCATCTCTTCTCTCAATGATATTTCACTGATTAAGCTGATCTGGCTGAAGATCATTGCTGATGTACTGAAGAAGTCCGCAGTTGTCAGAAAATGCCGACCAGTAAGAAACCCCACTTTCACTACTAGAATTGTGCTCATTACCCGAGGAATTTTACCGACGGACAAAGTCCCTCTATATTTCCGACGGTATTTTAATGAGTACAGATGGAAATAAAGTGTGCGGGCACTCAGTTTTTTTTGTTTTTTTTTCAAATTGAAATCCGTCGAAACAATTTTAAATTCCGTCGGTACTCCCAATGGAAATAGTCCTTCGATAATAACGAGGGATTTATCAGTCGGTAGCGTGATGTATATATAAGAATAACCCTAAATCGCTTCTCCATCAATGGTTACAAAAATAAAATGAGCCGCCGGTCGTTTCTCCCCTCAAAGCCCTCACCGTTTGAGCTGCCGGTCGATTCTCGGACTGAAGCTTCTCTCTAATAAAATCAATTGTTAAATTTCTGGTAAGATTCTCTCTCTCTCTCTCTCTCTCTCTCTCAATCGTTTGAGCGATTCTCCCCAAATTCTGATTTGTAATTTTCGTTGAACGAATTTGCATTCATTTGATTCTGCAGGGATTCATCATTTTCATTTCATTGAGTTCGTTTCCCAATCTATTCACGTTTTCATTTTCAAACGACTTCTCTCTCCACATTTTCCCTATCTGTAAATTTTCCTGTTTCGTGAAAGTTGATTTTACTCCATTTTTTTAGTCGTTTTCTATCTGGGTTTCTCATTTGCTAGCCACATTTGTTTGGGTTTCTATTTTCTCTAACAATTTCTAGAGAATTTCACAATCGATAGATAATCAAGGTTGCTTCTTTTCTATTTTTTCCTCCAAGTTTTAGACTGAATTCGACAAATTTCAACATCTTTAAATAACATTTCTGAATTTTTGATTGAATTTCAGTTTGATTATCTGTTAAATAGTTTTGACAGTATTATTTGATGTTGAGTGTACATTATTATTCATTGTTGCTTCATATTTCTGTATTCTTTGATTGTAATCACTCGTTTACTGTTTAAATATTGCGTGTTTGTGTGTGAAAATTGAAGTTAGGTTACTCTAATCGTGGTAATTGGATCGACATTTGGATTGTCTCGTTAGGTTGTAAATCTGTGTGTGAAGTGAAAATTAACTTTTTCTAAGGAGCTGAATTTTCTTATACCATCTCTTCAATCTGCTTGAGACTGAATACTTCCCCCAATTAACATTTGGAATATTCTCTATCCCTAAATGAATGTCCCAAAAATTTTCAAATTTACTTTTGGCCAAGAACAAATTTGAAGAGCTGGAGGTTATTTACATGTGGAGAGCTGACAGCTGGTCCATCAGGATCCTAATCTTCTTCTACATTTCCACATACTCCCTCCATCCCAAAACAAACTTCCCATAGAATTTTAAGAACGGGAATGGAGGAAAGATGTTGGAAAAGTGGGTAATGTGATTGGGAACCTGATCTGCTTCTACATTTTATATTTACTTTACCTAATAAAGCAATTAAATATACATATATCCCTTCTTTTATATTACTATTGTTAATTATTTTTTTGCTAGTTTGACTCTAAAGCTTCTTGATCTTACGTAATTGATTATATACTTTCTTTTTTTAGAGTTTGCTATAGCCTAAATGTTTCATTCATTATAATGATAGTTGTATAAATGTTAAATTCATTATGAAATTCAGGAGTTAGTTATGGCTAGGGAAGATCGTAGTTGGATGGATAATCGCAGGAATCCCAATAGAAGGGGTGTACGACCTCAATTCTTAGAAGGTTTAGAACATTTCTTAGAGTTTGCTAGAGCGCATCCACGATGCTTACGTGATGATAAGATTAGTTGTCCTTGTAAAAAGTGTAAGAATACAAATTTTTTAAGTGATGGACTTGTAAAGAAACATCTTATGGAGGTAGGGTTTATTGATGGTTACAAGGTATGGGTAGCACACGGGGAGCGTTATGTGGTTGAAACAGGTGTTCGAAATTGTCCCACTGTATTACGTGGTCCGCCAAGGGAACCTGAGCAGTTGGTTAATGAAGAAGAGCCGCCTGTGGGTATGGATGATATGGTTCGAAATGCAGCTGGGCCAGAGTTTGATTGGAACCCTAATCCAGCAGCGGTTCCAAATCCTGTTGCAAATAAGTTTATGAATCTAATGGACTCTACAAATGAGAAAATTTATTTTGGTGCCAAGGCTACAGTGTTGGAGTCAGTGACTGAGCTTCTCAATATTAAGGCTAAATCCAATATGAGCCAAGAAACTTACAATCAGGTCATGACATGGGGACAACGGTTGCTACCCGAAGAAAATAAGATGGTTAGTAATTTTTATGAGAGAAAAAAGTTGGTGGGGCATATCGGTCTTGGTTATGACAAAATTGATGCTTGCAAGAATCACTGCATGATTTTTTACAAGGAAAATGAGGGTCTCAATTCATGTTCAATATGTGGACTTAGTAGGTATAAACCACAGGGCCGTGGTAGTGCTAAGCACAAGAAAAATGTGGCTCCGGCGCAGTTGCGTTATATGCCTCTAATTCCCAGATTGCAACGAATTTATGCATTGAAAGATAGCTCAGAATCCATGCGTTGGCACAAAGGGTGTCCTAGTGAAGAGGGTATGATGACTCATCCTTTTGACGGTGAAGCATGGAAACATTTTGATGCCACTTATCCCGATTTTGCTGCGGACCCTAGAAATATAAGGTTGGGGATATGTACGGATGGTTTTTCTCCATTTGGACTCGGGGCTAAATCTTATTCCTGTTGGCCTGTTATAGTAACAGTATATAATCTTCCCCCATGGTTATGTATGACCGATCCTTATATGTATATGCGTTCGTTCATTCCCGGGCCTTGGAATCCAGGTAAAAACGTTGATGTGTACCTTCGACCTTTGATGGATGAACTTAAACAGTTGTGGAATGATGGTGTACTAACATGGGATGCTTTCAAGTTGCAAAACTATAACATGAAGGCTGCAGTGATGTGGACAATTAATGACTTTCCTGCATATGGTATGATGTCGAGATGGAGCACACATGGGAGATTGGCATGTCCGTATTGTATGGAAAATATAGATGCATTCACACTTCAGCATTATCAGAAGCAGTGTTGGTTTGATTTCCATAGACGGTTTCTTCCTAGTGACCATCCATTTCGCAGACAGAAGAATGCTTTTAGCAAACATAGAGTTGAGCATCGGGCCCCTCCTCCTCGCTTGAGTGGTGCGGATATTTTTGAGCGGGTGTCTGAGTTGTTAGCTATTCAGTGGGGAAAGAAGTTTTTGAAGGATAGGCCAGATGGGTTTGGGAAAGACCACAACTGGATCAAAAAGAGTATATTTTGGGAGTTGCCTTATTAGAAGACAAACTTGATAAGACATAACCTTGATGTCATGCATATTGAAAAAATGTGTTTGACAATGTTTTCAATACAGTGATAGATTTTAAGGCCACAACGAAGGACACTGGGAAAGGTCGTTTGGACCTTGAAGCGATATGCAATCGTAAGGAGCTCCACATTGTTAAAGTTAATGGAAAAGATTCTAAACCGGTTGCCCCCTTTGTGCTGTCAAAAGAGGATAAGAAACGTGTTCTACGGTGGTTGAAAGATTTGAAACTTCCTGATGGGTATGCATCTAATATTGGTAACTGTGTGAATGTGGAAGATGGGATGATATATGGGTTGAAAAGTCACGATTGTCACATATTATTGGATAGGTTGCTTCCCATTGCATTTAGGGACATTCTTCCTAATGAATATGGGTTGCCCTAACAGAATTGAGAGAATTCTTCAGAGCATTGACTTCCAGCACTCTTCGTGTTGAGGATATGAAAAGGCTCGAAGAGAGCATTGTGGTGACAATATGCAAGCTTGAAAAGATATTTCCGCCTTCTTTCTTTGATTCAATGGAGCATTTACCTATTCACCTAGCTTATGAAGCTAGAGTTGGTGGACTTGTTCAGTACAGATGGATGTATCCATTTGAACGTTTCTTGGGGAGTTTGAAAAAGAAGATGAGTAATAGAGCAAAAGTTGGGCATCTATGTCTGAATCACTGATTATCGATGAAATTGTGTCATTTGTTTTAACATATTTTCACCCCAACATTGAGACAAGGTTCAATAAAGTGGGACACAATTATGATGGGGGAGTCACTGACCTTGATGGAAAAATTTCAGTGTTTTCGTCACCGGGTCGATTCCTTGGCAGTAGAAAGTGCACTCGCATGCTAAGCCCCAAAGAATTAGAAGCAGCCAAACTCAATATTCTCCTTAATTGTGCTGAGGTCGAGGAGTACTTGAAGTAAGAAGTATTCATTTTATATCAAGTAATGTAAATCCTAATACTTTAATATGAACTAAGCACTCTAATTTCTCCTTAACCACAGTATGTTCGAAGAACAGGCTGGAGACATTGCACCTGATTTGATTTCAATAAGGACAGACAACGAATTTCCATCCTGGTTTAAAAAATATGTAAGTGTCAATTCATTAATTCAATACTTCCAATAAAATTCTAAGTATGAGTTGTTTACTCTCTATGTTTTATTATTTAGATTTTGAACAATCGGGGAGATGCAAAGGCTGCCAGATTAGAAGTATTAGCCCATGGTCCGCTCTTAAAAGTGAATGTATACAAGGGATATTATGTCAATGGTTATTACGTCTTCCACACTGAAGAGTATGGCCAAACGAAATCAACTTGGAATAGCGGGGTCAATCTAAAAGGAAATCTCGAGTATTATGGCATATTGAAAGAAGTTATTGAATTAGAATATTTTCTTGGAAATTCTGTAGTTCTTTTTAATTGTGAGTGGCGGGACGCTGAGCGAGGCATTCTCAAACATGGCACATTTGACCTTGTGGATTTCAAGTACTCTTCGAGACATAATGGTAATGATGTGTTCATTCTTGCATCTCAAGCACAACAGGTGTATATGACTCCTTACCCTCATCGACGAAGAGAGTCTAGCGGGTGGTGGGCCGTTTGGAAAACCAAAGCAAGAAGTACTTTTGATATACCATTATGCGCCAAAACATCTAGTTTTAATATTGATTCATCATTAAATGATTGTTATCAGGAAGAGGAAATGCCTATGCCTCCAATTATATCCTTGAACGATGATGTTGAGGATGAATCATTAATGGTTGAGAACACTCGTCCACTAGAAACGGAGGAAGTCACGTTAAATGAAATTGTGTCCAACGATGTGGAGGATGAGGATGAGGAAGGAGAAGGGTATGTAGATGAAGAAGATGGGGAAGAAGAAGATAGAGAAGAAGAAAATAGTGAAGAAGAAATTGAATTTTGTAGTGATTCTGATCAAGATTGATAGTGAATGAATCTAATTAATTAGTTTGGTCTTAATTCATATTTGAATTTTTCATATGATGTTTGCATTTGTAATTTATATTCTAGTCTAATTGAATGCTTGTCACTATTTAAATTATGTTCTATTTGATTCATATTTTGGCTATATAATTTATATTCTAATTGCATGCTTGTTACTATTTAAATTATGTTCTAATTGATTCATTTGTAATATAAATTCTAGTTTAGACATGTCTGGTCGAGGTGCCAATCGTGCAAAGAGAGGAAAAGTTGCTTTTGTGCATCGCATTTGTCAGTCAGGAGGGAGGGGCAGCCATGTTAGGTCAGGCATCTCTGGTCATAGTGCTGGACCTAGTGCAGAACATACAGGGGCCATGGATGAGGATGTGTCCAGTCCAAGTCCAGGTAATGGGAGCTCTAATGTTGCTGTTACGGAGACTGGTGAACCATATGAGACTGTTTTCTTGGAAGCAAATGTTGTTGAAGGCAAATGTGCAATTTCTATCTCTCCTACTGGACAGTAAGTATTATTTCATTTAAAAGTTATACATTGATTCTATTATTTTATATATATATATATATATATATATATATATATATATATATATATTGAAATATTGTCTTTTAATTACTTCCTTAATAGGTTTATACATGGTGCTCATCGAGACCCAGCTCGTTGGTTTGGAGAAATTTTTAATGGCTATACTTTTGAGGAGTTTTACCCCACACCCAAAAGTTTGTCAAAAGATGTGATTGATATTTGGTATACCCAGTTTCAGGTAAAATTACTTAATTCTCTTTTCTCTCTGCCTTCTTACATTTACTGATTATTGTTAAAATATACTCCCCCTGTCCTAGGAATTGCTAAAATATACTATCTCTGCCTTCTTACATTTACTGATTATTTCTCATCAACTACTTCTACTATTTTTGTAGCACATATATTCATTCCCCGGGTTCTCAGAAATTCAGATAAAGACGGCCTTTTAGAAATTAATTGGTAAGCGGTATAGTGGAAAAGTCTTTGACATGAAAGATAAGTGGCTAAAGGATGGTTTGCCTTCGGCTAATTGCTTGCCACATGTTTATGGGAGAAGTGGGAAGCACATTGGGGAAGTGAAAATTTTAAGAAGAATTCAGAAATTGCTAAGACTAATAGGAACTCAAAAGAAGGGCAATGCAGTGTACACACAGGAGGGTCTCTTAACTTCAGCGGGACTTGGGACCATGCGGTAAATTTACTCTATTTACTCTCCATTTGTAAATTAAGAAGTACTCTCTTTGATTCGTATGTGCTATTATTATTGATGAAATTCTGAATTTATAATTTTTATATGTTAAGAAAAAGAAACATGGAGATAAGGCTGATGCTGCTGTGTTTATGCCTACGCATACTACGAAGGCTCCTGATGGATCAATAAAGTGGATTAATCCTTATTACCAGGGTCTTTTTGTAATTATTAATATTGTTTTCTTGGATTAAATGCATTTTAGTTGCTTAATCCCAGTTGTTCTTGTTCTGGCTTTGGTTCTAGTTCTGTTCTGGCTCTGGTTCTGTTCTGGTTCTATTCTGGTTCTGTTCTGGTTTGTTCTGGTTCTGGTGCTGTTGTTATTCTCCTTGTTCTTGTTCTTGTTGTTGGTATAGTGCAAGTCTTTTAAAAGCCCATTCTTATGCTAACATGTGGTACGTTGCATATTTTGGTCAATCACCCCCCCTTGTGTTTGTCATAAGTTCTTATATGATTTGTGATACTTTGTATCTATCACTTTATGATTGTTGATTCTGTAGTTTCAAGTTTTCTTCAAAACCCCTTAAATGTTTCTTTGGTCTGATTGGTAAGGATGTTTATGTGCATTTCAGTTTTTTTTTTTTTTTACCAAAATAAATGTTTACTTTAGTATGATCAAGAATAATAATGAAAATTCATTTTTGGATTGAGTAATCAAGTTTTTGAGGTTGATTTGATACTCTTGAAGTTTGTATGCTCTGGTTGCATCTTTGTTCATCCTTACCTTTTTGAAGTGTATTATCATCACATTCTATAACTGAGATTTAGAAATTGTTTGACACATTTTTGAAGTTTGACACTAATAAACATGTGTTTCTGGGTTGAAATTGTTTGATTAATTTTCAACCTTTCTTCTCTGAAGTTCTTGACTGATACAATCATCACATAATATATTTCCAGAAGCACATCTGATATTTATTAATTTTTGACCCCTCATTTCATTTTCCCTTCATCAAACCTGCAATATACTCGTTTTTCTTTTCTCTTTTTTTTTTTTTTTCAAGTGGAGAGAATAACGATTCCGTCCATGATATCAATGCACTGAAATCTATTCTTATTAACGTCACAAGTGTACGAGCGTTGCGGATGCTGTCACCTGCTTTCTCCACTCTCATTTTTAAGTATTCCCTAAGAATTTGTTGGCCTGGTAATTGTTCTGTTCATTGTCGCGTACCACATGAAAGCTACCAGGTCCAACTGACACATGACTTCAATTGCCCATATTGAACCGAAAGGAAGAAAGAGGTGAATTACTTAATCACGGTTACTCAATTACTGGAGTATGTTAGTGCAGTTTGCACTTGTCTTTATTAGTTTACAGAGTGTTAGCTGCACTTTCTCTAGAAGTGGCAGTGGAGGTTCCAGTTTAGTGGCGTCAAAATATCCATCTTAGGCCCCATTAATAGTTTCACAGCTTAAGATGAGCTGGTAGTTTATCTGGTTTTGACCATGGGGATGTAATGTTCGGCTTTCTCATACACTTGTTAATCTTGCTTCACCATAAGGAATGATAAAGGTGGACCTCACTTGTACAGTTCTGCATATAACAAGACCTGCACTGACTCTGTTCTGTGGTTGGACCCGAGTTCAAGCTGATTATAAATGTTGAAATGTCAGGAAGAGTATCTTTAGCATTTTTTATTTTTTTTTTGTTCATGGTGTACCCCCTTTGCATTTAAGTTTGCATTTTTTTTTTGTGAATATCTTTAGCATTTCAGGAAGAGTATTAATGTGTTTTTTTTTAATGTATTTGTCAGGAAGAGTATGAAAAGCGTGCTCGTGAGGAGGCAATTGAAGAAGGAAGCATAGATCCTGAGAGCAACGAGCGTCCTAAATTTCGTGAAAAACTTAGGAAGGACATTTTCCTTGAAGACAAACAACCAAAGGGAGATCGCTTGCCTGGATTCGGACCACATGGTGCGGGGTATTTTAACATGCCATTAAGCAGCCAAACTACACAATGCTTTGCTTCTTCCAGCAGTAGTCAAAATGTAGACCAAGAGACATTCGATGCTCGAGTTCAGAAAGAGGTACAACGACAATTGGAGATAGAGCGTCAAGAGAGAGCAATTACTGAGAAAGAGGCACTACGTCAAATGGAGAGCAAGATTGAGGAGCGTATTCAGAAAGAGCGAGAAATTGCGCAAAAAGGACTTGAGGAGCGCCTTCAACAATTTATGGCATCCATGCAAATGCAGCAGCAGCAGCAGCTTATTAGCGGTAACACATCTACCTCATTAGTCGGTCAATACATGAATTTGAACGGTGGTCGTGGCTCCAATTCGCCAAGTGGTGGTGGCGGTCATGGTAATGGCAGTCATGGTGGTGGCAAACGTGGTGGTTATGGACGTGGTTATTGAACTTGTTTTTAATCAAACATAAGTTGTTTCTTAGTTGGTTTTGAGAATTTAGTGATGTTTGAATGTGTATTTTTCATGTTTATTGTTACGTTTGATGGATTTGGTATTTGAAACAAGTTTGGTGTTTGTTATATGTTTTGGTATTCAGAACAGGTTTAGTAATAAAACAGGTAACAGGCATTTCAAATATTCAAATATTATTTTTTAATTCTGTTAAAATTACCGACGGACATTTCCGTCGGTAACATCGATTATAAATTCAAGTTCAAATTTACCGACGGAATAATCCATCGTTAATAAAGCAATTAAAAGCGATTTGTATTTTTTACCGACAGAAATTTCCATCGGTAACAACAATACTACCGACGGAGGTGTCCGTCGATAATCTCCGGCGTAATTTCCGATCACCGGCCGGCGGGTTACATTGCCGACGGAAATTTGCCGACGATCAATTGATCATTACCGACGGAAAATCCTTTGGAATTACCGACAGACAATTCCGTCGGTATTACCAACAATATATTACCGGCGGAATCCGACGGAAAATATCCGTCGGTAACTGTACATTACCGACGGATTTTGTGGTTTAGGGACGGAAATTTCCGTCGGTAATGGACCAGTTTCTAGTAGTGTTTCCATTCCTTCTATCGCAACCATTGGTCCTTCACTAATAAGGTCCTTCCAAAGAATTAGGTGTTTCCCATTGATCATCTCCATCCCTTTATTCGCCGACTACTCCAGTTTCATGAGGAAAGATAGGAATTAGTTCCTCCTGGGAATCGAGCTGATTATATGGGTCTTACTAGCTTGAACCGGCTCACTGATATGTTCAAAGAGAAGTTTGTCCCTCTTCGAAAATTTCAAAGGTTATCAGAAGCTGAGCTCAGGTTAAACTTTGGACTTTACTTTGATCTGCTGCCGACTCCGTGGAATCAAGTCTACCTCTTCCAAGATAGATTTAGACAAGACTTGATGGTCCAAAGTGTATGGGTCTCCTATACTGAGATATACGATCAGCAGTCAAACTTCCTTGAATCTGATCCCTATCAAATGGGAAGACCAGAAGATGATGATGATTTACTGGTCTACAATGATGATGAAACTATCTCTGCTGATCATCTTGCTGATCAGTTCCTGCAGAAAGTAAAGAAAGCCACCATTGATTTGATAGAAGAATCTGCAGCATTTCTTTCCAGAACTCTTGCCGAACAACCAGCAGTCACTCCCATTCTTTCTCCCAGTAGCTCTGTTGATGTTGCTGACTTTGTTTGTGCTTACAAGGCTGATGGTGACATTCCTACTTCTTTTGACTCAATCAGTAAGTTAGACAAGATGACGATTAGCATAATCTTTAAGAATCCCTCTTCTGGTCAAGTTCAAACTACCGCTGCTCCACCCTCTGTGTCATCTGCTGAAGCATTTGCTGACTCCGTACTAGCTAGTGATGGCTCTGAGCGTGGCTCTGCTGATAAATCTGTTGAACAGATTGTTAAGAAAACTATAGACACTCAACCTACTGATAAGACCAGCATTGCTGATGAACTCTTATTTAATCAAGTTGAGGAAACTATGGAAACTCAACCTCTGATTGTTGAAGAAGACCCACTTGCATCCATTGAGGAAACTGTAGAAAATCAATCTGCTGATGAAGTTGTAGATTTGCCGATGTCAAGAGGAGCTTGTGCTGCTGAAGAGGTTGTTACTGATGATCAGAAAATGGTGTATACTGATGAGCTAACTACAGACACTCATCCATCTGAGCAAACTACTGACACTCAGATCATTCTTGCTGATGAAGCCTCTGAGAAAACTTTTGACACTCAGATTATTCAGGTCTCTCTTTCTTCTGCTGATGTGATCCTGGTGGAACCTACTGGTGTTAAGGAGATTATTGAGTTGGGAGGAGGTGCCGATGTTGAGATGGCCGTTCCAGCTGATCGGATTGCTAACCTTGATGCGTTAATTGCTGCTGACTTGCAGTTTGAGTAATTTCAGGATGCTTTATTTGCTCCTGATTCCTTTCCCCTACTGCCAGCTCCTGAAGCCCTTCCTGCTCCAGCTATTGGATCTGCTGCTGTTGTCAGTACTACCAATGGAAATGAAAGCTCAGATGAGATAGATCCTGAGGACTACATGGAGCTACCGATACCTACCCTGCAGCAAATCCCCAATCCCTTTGGTCCAAACCATTCCTTTCTTCCTGGCTCAACCAGTGAGCAGCCTACATTCTTACCATGGATCAAGCCTGATTTCAAAAGGAAGAAAGGGAAGGCTCCCCGGGTGTCAAAGCTCAAAGTGAATAAACCTGTCTATGATCCTCTTCACTGCTTGCCTGGGAAGATAAAAGTTGGAGGCAAAATCCACTTGCCTGGTTCCTCTCCTAAGGAGGTTTGCATCGTCACGAATGGGTGGATGAGAAGATGCTTGACGATCAACGACGAACTTCATGATATACTTGAATTCAGATCTATTGATTCTCGTGGTCTACTTTACTTGGTCAAATCTGCTCCTTTTGCACTGACTTTACCGATGTTTCATCCTCGAAAGCGTGCCGATCACTTGGTCTATATCTCAAGGCTGATGAATGCCGGGTTGATGGCCATGGTTCTTGAAGGTCGTGCATACTTGAACTTCATTCTGGCCTTATTTCTTTCAATGGAAGACGGTGGTGTTTTCCATCTGCCTAGAGATCGTGAAATCATTGTGCATCCTGCATTCCCTCTGCCGATCTTCCAAAGATTTTATGCTGCCGACCTAATCTCTTCAACATCTGTTTCTCCTGACTACTTCGTGCCTGCCGATGCTGCTACTCTCCAACAATTTCTGCTCTTTCCTTCTGTTCCTGTTCCTTCTTCACCCTCTGAGCTGATCATTCTTTCATCTGATGATGAGATGGTTGCTGATGATGTTCTTGTCGAGGATACTTATTTGAATAATGAGACTTTATCTCTTCTTTGGTAGTCCCATCTTCTCTCAGTGTCTTCCAGCCGACAATTGTTAACAGCTTATATGAGTATTTGTGCCATGGTGATGGTAATTTCTCAAATCAGCAAGTTCCTGCCACTCGTGCTGATATTGGTGATGTGGGCCTCTCTCTTTCCGACCTGATTAAGGATGTTCACAAGGATATTGTTAAGAAACTACTTAAGTCCAATCAGGAGGAGGAGAATAGGTGAGTCAAAGACTTAAATGAGCTTCTTGCTGATAGAGAGGACCGACTGATGACGCTTTATGAATCTTTGGGAAATATGTATTCCATTTAGAAGCAACTTGTTGGTGACCGCAAACTTCAGATCAGAGACCAAAAGACTGTTGAAGACGAGCTAGCTACTACCAAGATCGCTCTTGCTGATGCTCAACTCAAAATTGCTGCTCTTGAAGCCAACAACAAGATGATGACTGAGAGATTGGAAAGTGCTCAGAGAAGACAAAAGAGGAAAGCTGACAAAGAGGCTGCCAGAGCAAAGAAGAAGTCCAAGCGTACTGGATCTACATCAAAGGCTGCTGACCAGCAAGAAGACCCTCCCGTGTCTTGAGTCAATGTAGCCAATGATATAGATATCCTGAAGATCTTCAAAGATATATCCAACAAACTCTTTGCTAACATTCTGTTTTTGTGTATGCTTATATTTTGTTATGCTCTTATATTATATCTGCTGTTCTTCATGCTAACTTTGTCTTGCAGATTATTACTCATCTGGTGATCATTACTAATCAGCAATCATTCATCTCTTTCTATTCCTTTTTTGTATTTTTACCTTTACTTGACATCTCGTGTGACTTGGCTTAGGGAATGAAAATAAATAGGCTACCTTTTGAAACCATTCTTTTACTAAGCTAAGATAGATGTTCTTGTTTAGGGTGATTGGACTTAAGCAATTAGGAGGAGATTGTTGTTCGAATATATGTCCTAGACCTAGAATTGCTTAACCCCAATCATGTTGAACACTTAGGATCCCCCAATTTTCATTAGAACCTTTCTAGGTGCCCTTAGGATTCTTTGTGACCAGCACAGGTGTATTACAACTCTTCAATCAAAGCAAACCAGCCAAAGGAAGCAAATCAGCAGACCAGAATTAAACTTGCCAATCAACTTAGTACTCATGTTGCCGACGACATAAACAATCAGCAAGGACAATCTAAACCATACTGACAGTCAGGTTTCATTGTTCTATCTCAAAGTCAACTTACTGATTGTCTCTGTCCTTTCTGTACTATCTTATCAGAAAGTTGTTAATCTACTCTGTCATGATCACTGCGCCGTCTGACACCGAGCTACTTTTAGCTCTACTCTGTCTCTACTTGCTTTTTGCAGGTAACTGGTTGAGAAAAAGGGGTCTTTACCCATCAAACTTTTGCAAGCATGCGTGTACTCCATATCTTCCCCATTAATGCTAAAGATACCGCATTTAATGCTCCTCAACCACCCAGCTGCAAATTCAAATTTGCAACCCTTCTTCCTCAAGACTAAAGTCATTTACTCCCCCTATAAATAGAGGACTTAGTGCATTGAAGAAGGTTGGTGATTTTAGTGCATTGAAGAGAGTTGAATGTTTTGAGTATTCATCGAAGCTCAAACATTCTGTCCAGATAATCATTAGACATTTATTAGGTCATACACTTGTGCACAAACTCATCAACAAATGTCAGTATTCCCGAACTAGATCATTTAAGGAATACGTTGTTTGAGTTATTCACACACCCACCTGAGTGAGATAAGTTCTCTTGGACTTGCCGCTCAAAAACACTTGGTCAGATTTGTATTACGATCCATTAGTGATCTCTAGAATTTAGTCTTTGTTTCCGGCAAAGCCGTGCTTATAATAGACTAGAGATATCTAATAGTACTCTTAACTCAAATCCAAGTTTTGACCAAATTTGGTAGAGGACGTAGCAGTATTTACACTGTGAACCTCTCCAAATTATTGTCTCCCCTGTTGCTTACTTCATCCTTGCCGGTTGGAACTCTATCACCGGCAGATCGTATATGGTTCTACTGATTCATTGTAATTTCCATTGACCAATCTCTTACAACTGCATTGAACTCTTAGAAACTACTTTGTGTTTAAACCAAGCTCTCAAAACCTTTTTCATACCGATTTTGTGTGAGTTAAAACCAAGTCATATCTTCTCCGCTGCGCTTACTGATAATAGTTTGCAAACTGATAAGTGACTTTATATTTATAAAAGTGTTTCTTTGTAAAAGTTTTAAAAAGGCTATTCACCCCCCTCTAGCCTATTTTCCTACCAATTGGGCCTAACACCTACCTCAACCAACTTAGGTTAACCCGTCTCCGACCCGTCTAGGTCAACCGTCTCCGACCTGTCTAGGTCAATCCGCTTCCAACCCGTCTAAGGAATCTGTCCTCGACCCATCTAGGTCAACCCATCATCCTCGACCCATCTAGGTCAAAACGTCATCCTCGACCCATCTAGGTTAACCCGTTACCTCGACCCATCTAGGTCAACCCGTCATCCTCGACCCATCTAGGTCAACCCATCACCTCGACCCATCTAGGTCAACCCGTCACCTTGACCCGTTTAGGTCAAACCTCTGCCTTGACCCATCTAGGTCAACCCGCCATTTTCAATCCTTCATCTTGACCCCACCTTTAGTCAAGATGACCTACCTCTTGGCCTACTCGTGTCAAACCTTACCCGACTCATAGGATCCCTCCACCTTTACTTGACCAACGACCGCGTCATATCTCTTTCTTTTTGACCTCTACGGTCACATCCTAAATACTTATGGCTTTCACAAAATCACTGACCTCTTGCGGTCACTCTCTCTTTTGTCTTACTTAACCCGAACTACGGTGACCTGAGCCTCTCATTGTGTGGGACCTCTCCTGCATGATAAGGGGAACGTAGGCAACTACCGGCCCGGTCAAACTTTTGGTATTTTCATTCAAAGAACATTTCAAAAATATGGAAATTGAGTCTTTTCATAAAAAATGATTTTATAAACGATGCCTTGTCATTAATTATGAGTGTAATTCAATTCAAAGACTTAACTTCTCCACCAACAACTACAGAATCCTGCATCATGTCTACCGAAGGGATCAACTCAGTCACAACCGAAGCTACCACTCAAGGTCTCGAGACAACTCTCCACCCCAACACCGTTATCAACGAGAAAATGGCCCACTTCAATGCCATCCTCAACGAGCAAACAGTCCATCTCAACACCGCTCTCACCAAACAAGCGGCTCTCTACGAGACTATTCTCAACAAGCAAGCGGCCCACTATGAAACTATCTTCAAAGAGCAGGCAACCCTCTCCCGAACTCTTCTCGATGAACAAGAAGCCTTCTTTGAGACTGTTCTCCACAAACGAACAGACCGCTTCCAGAAAGTAATGTACAAGGATCTAAAAGAAACCGAGGAACATCTCTAGTCCGACATCTACGGCATTTATGAGTACCTCAACCGCACTGTCCCTCCTGCTCAGTTTCGACACCCATACGCTCCCAAATGTATGGGTCACCAAAGACTTTCCCCGGTGAGATACCTCCTATGACTACTTATCAGCAAAGAATACCGATGCATAAACCACCCTCCAAGGTGGTCCGTGATGAGAAAGACGAGCGCGAGTTTGATGATTTGGGTATGCCATTAGACAAATTCTTCGAAAGTCTAGTTCAAGCCAGCAAGTTGTCTCCTCACTCAACTACAAACCGCTCCTTGTGAAATCAGACTTGGATCCCTCCAAATATTGCAAGTATCACCAACACATCGGGCATGACACCAAAGATTGCCTCCGACTGGAGAAGAGGATCCAAGACCTTATCGATAGTGGAGCCATCACCCGCCAGAGGAATGCATGGGTGTGAGAAAAGTCCAAGCAAGCGAGATGCTACACCGGGGCTACCTCCTTATATAAAAATATATATATATAGATAAAAAAAATCTTTCAGTCTTCATAGGATCTAGAGAGTCTTTCAGTCAAAGTCCACCTTGGACATTAGTCTTTTATTTTTTAGCAAAGGTCCACTTTGGACATTAGTTAGATTGTTAAAGGTCACCTCGGACTAGTCAATATGAGTCAATAATAAAAGAGTCTTTATTTCTTTTCTCTCTAGACTTGAGAATAATCTTGCATATATACATCAACTCCATGAAAATTGTATTAATCTTAATTGACGATTGATTGCTATATCTTTATATGACGAATTAATCCCAAATATATTTGTTATGAAGACTCATTAAAAGGTAAATGGACCCACAAACCATCATACATAACTTAACAAACAATTAGTCTCAAAATAACAAACTCTTTGATCAATCGAATCGTTTTCTTATTTCTATATACACTCTCTAAACCTACCCTTATACATATGGACACCCACTGTGTGCACCCTCATATATATATACCCCTTGTGTACACCGACTGTGTGCACCCTCTATATATACCCCTTGTGTTAACCCACTGTGTGCACCCTCCATATATACCCTCCTTGTGTACACCCACTGTGTACACCCACCTAAATACTCATATACACTTCCATCTTCCCATGAAGAAGACGATGACTGCAGAGCCGCTCACCATCGAAGAAGCGTCTGTACAAAGGTTGTCCGTTCCCGTCGCGACTACAACATGACGATGCAATGGGGCTGTCCGTCCTCCTCGAAGATGTCAACGAAATGCAAGGGGCTCATCTTGCCCAACGTTTCAATACGTAATTATATATATAAAAAGAAAACAGAGAGCTCGCTAGGTCGAAACCCACAACGGGGGGTTTAGGCAAAAATAAGAGAAATTGCACAAAAAAGAAGCCCGCTAGGTTGAAAACCCGCAAGGGCGGTCTAGGTAAAAATAAGGGTGTGCACAAAAAATAAATAAATCAAAGCAAAGAAAAATAGAAGGGGCTATCATCATAGAAAGTAAAAATCCCTTTTTTCTTTCACTTTTTATTTTCTATTTTTCTTTCTTTCCAAAGGAGTTCAACTCAATTCGACGGCAGCGGTCCAAAAACAACAACTACAAACGAAGCGGTCCAAAGCAACAAGCGACATTGGAGCAAACCACCACTCAAACCCGGTATCGTCATCAGCCGGGCAACCACTCAAAACTATACGCAACCCACCTTGGGCCAAATTTCCTTTCTTTTATCACTTTCCATCTCCACTCAAACCCGGTATCGTCAACCGGATCATCCTCGAACTACGTGGACCTGAGCCTCTGACACTGAGAGGAACGTAGGCAACCCGCTGGTCCGGTCCATAAAATATATGCAACTCACCTCGAGCCAACTTTCATTCTTTTCTCTCTTTCCTATACACCATAATTTCTATTCTCTTTCTCGATTAATCAAGGCATTTATTATTTCGAGACTACTTGTCTAAAACATTATCATAAGATACGTAAATAATCAACGAGGTCCATTCTCGAGCAATCAAAAGACAATTCTGAATAAAACAATTTTTAAATATCTCAACAAGTTTTCTATTTTATAATCTAGGAAAGAGTTAAACACTTACTTTCTGTCAAGCAGGGGCTTCCTTCCTTTTATACACATACTTTCCGTAAGGTCTAAATGCGAGAACTCCCTTTCTTGTTCTCTCTCTATCTCTTCTCTCATCATAACAAAAAGGCTCCTGCAAGTCGTCTGTACATTTCTGTCCTTTTTCTTTATTTTTGAGTCGACTGAAATATATAAAAAAAAAAAACGTCGCTAAAAGAATATACCCACCTAGATTGAAAACCCGCAAGGGCAGTCTAGAGAAAAGCAAGGTGCGTCTAGAAGGAGGTAGTATCCTCCACCTTATGCCCTCACCAAGCTGGGGCTGTCCCAACAGAATCGGACCGACTGCTGATGCTCCAACAAGATCACTCTCCACGAAAGGTCATCTCCTCATCAAAGTTTGACATGGTTCACCTCTCTCAACTACCCCCATTCAAACTGGGGCTTCTCCAAACAAAGTTAGGTCAACTGCTTGACTACTCGAGATCACCGGTGACCCGACAAAATTATACTCACCCGAAGGACTAACTTAATCAACAAACCCGGCGAAGGACAAGTACTTGAATTAATTAGACTTTAATTAATTATAAGGCATCTTTATAAAGTCGTTACATTTTCAAAGTGTTTTCTATCACGACACGTTGTTTATAAACCCGCACACTCGCTCTCCGCTAATTTACAAAATAACATCTTTCGTCTCATCTCTGGGATGTTCTAACCGACTCGTTCCTACACCATTTACCCTACAACTTAGAATACCCTTGAGACCTGCATCTCGTCTCCCATAGGTCAAAAGCCCTAAATCTCCTTTAGGCGACTCGTACCAATAGAAGCTAAATAGTTTATTAACCCAACTAGGGTACCCTTGGCCTGTACAAAGCGCTCCTAGACTGTTTACATGCTACTTACATACTGTCTACATACTATTCACATACTACTTGCTACTCTACATGCTACATGCTACTGTACATATCATAATATAAATGTTTATCCAATCATCCATAAATATATTCTATGCTACTGTCTGTGCTCTATGCTAACAAAATGCAAAAACTAAGAAGCCGATCCACTAGCATCGCCTCGAGTCCATTTCCGAGGATGTCCGCCCAGAGCACCATCGTCATCACTGGAAGAAGGAGAACCACCGCATTCTACCACCTTGTGATGACACTTCGCCAATCTTCGGTGCAGCCTCCGAATCACCGCACGTAAGCCGGCCTCACAGCATGTCATAGTCTTATAAGTCTGAGGGGTCACCTAAACAAAAGGCAGCACAAGCATGTCAAAACAAGTCCAAACGAGAGGATGACTAAAGATAGAAAGGAGATGAATACAAGAGAAGGGTAAACATCATACACTGACATGACCCGCCGGGATTTGAAACTCCAGAGCTATCTCACTCTCCTCATGATACACCCACTGAGGGTTATCATCACTGTCTATATGATCATACAGAGGGACTCCAAAAACCCTGTCAAAGGAAGGACCTGCTGGGCCTGGTGCCACCGACTCAACATGCCTCTGCCCTATCTCCGTAATTTCTCCTCGATCACAGCGCATGAGCCCCATGGCGCGTCCCAACAAAGTCATCATACGAGGCTTCCTCTACCATAAACTGTCTAGCATCAAGGCCCTCGGTCAACCTAACCCAGTCATGCAGAGACACTAGATCAGTCATAAACCACGGAGGATCCACCGGAACTAAGTAGACAATACCTACTCCATCCTAGGGACCTACCCTCTCACTCAAGTAAAGGGCATCTCTGCCATGTCCAATCAACAGCCTCCGCTGGCCCGTCGCCTCAAGTACAATGGCAATCTACAACTCCGATCTAGGGAATGGTACAACTTTGCCAAGCCTGTAGCTCCCACACGCAAGTCGGCCCACTGCATCCAAGTCCACCAGACATCCAAACAGTGGAATCATCACCGTCATTAGCAAAAATGGTCTATAACAACCCATACCAAGTAAATGCTTGGGCAGTCACCTCTACATCACCGCCTCCAGCCTTGAGATCCACCAACATTGCCTCATACCGCCTCTTGAGGCCACCTAGACGTACGTTGTACCTGCTCCTGATATCAGCACAATCGAATCCGATCAAACTCCGAAGTTTATATACACTCCCAACGGCAAGGAGGATATCATCATTCCATGCTGAACAACCCATGGACCATAACCCAGTAAGAACCGTGAAGTCCAATGGAGTCACCATACCCGCTCCCCAACCAAAGTGAAATGCGTGGGTGGTGTCCCACAAGTGTTCCCGCAGTTCCATAACAAGGTCAGTACTCTCGGTCAACTTTCCCTGACCAGACAAGCTCTCGAAGAATGCTCCCAAGCCGGTGGCCCGCACCCTGCTCTGAACAGTCTCTGACATCTCCTCTCCCACAAACTATGCACAACGCTACACGAGCCCCTCGACTTTAAAGGGGGCAATACAACTGACAATCACAAGCAGCTGTACACAGCAAAGTTATGTGATTAGCCTAGCAGTTTAATTTCATAAACATGTGTAAATATAAACTGTTGCATTAGGAGAATCCCTAAAATTCCCAATGAATACTATAAATATTTCACAATCAAAACCCTAGTCTACCTAGGACAACTCAACTACAAACAAGTCCAAAACATTTCAATAATTAACGGACAAAAATATAACTTCATCCAAAATAAGCTTTCTCAACGAAACACTAATGTACATTACACTCTAACAAAAGTCAAACAACACAAAAAGCACTTTTAAAAAAGTCAACCAAGTCAAAGATCGGTCAAAGATTACAACATTTTCGGACCAAAAATTACTTAACACGAAAATTGTGTTTTTTAACAAAACCACCAAAATCAATACATTATACATACTACAAATAAATCAATCAACTTGGGTCGAAATCTACAAGTTTCATGAAAACCCCAATTTAAGGTCATTAAACCCTAAGTACAAAATTAATCAACCAAACCCCGTAACCTTGGGTAATTTACAATTGAAACCCCAAACCTTGGGTAAAGTCTAAATAAATCCTCCAACATTAACATTAACATACTCGAACACCAAACTTCAGGTAATTAACAATCAAACCTTCTCGTTCGAAGTAATTAACAATCAAACCCTTCATTCAAGGTAAATTACAGTCAAATCCCTCACTCAAAATAATTTGCAAACAAATCCCTCGTGTTTAACGTTAACATATTCAAACCCCCGACCTTGGGTAATTCACAAGAAAAATCTTTACAATCAAAGTAAAATGCAAATAAACCCCGAACTTGGGTAATTCACAATAAAAATCTTTACAATCAAGGTAAAATGCAAATAAACCCCGAACTTGGGTAATTTACAATTACAAGTCTTACAAATCAATAAGAATTAACTTTAGCCCCAAAAATGGGTCATTTATAATCCAAACCTTTACGATCAAAGGAAGAATCATCTAAGCCCCAAAAAATGGGTAAAATACAACTAAATCCACTTAACCCAAAAACTTTGGGTAATTCACAATCAGAATCCTTAAGTTCAACATTGGGAAATTCACATCCAAAACATCTCTAAACTCAAACAATCAAAAATCAAAACCCTAGACTATACTGTAATTACACTCAAACTCCTCTAACAACAATACTCACTGCTTCAAACCTAAACAAAAGGTATCTTACATCAACAAATTCCAAATGGGTCCGGAAGACCTCAAGAAATTACCAAAATTAATTCAAATGGGTCCGGAAGACCTCGAAAAATTACCAAATCAATCTATAATAGAAGGTGGGAAATGTCCATAAACCCCTAAGTTATAATTGAAGGTAGGAAATGTCTATAAACCCAATTGGGTCCGGAAGACCTTGATAAATTACCTAAATCAATCTATAATGGAAGGTGGGAAGCGTCCATAAACCCCTAAGTTATAATTGAAGGTGGAAAACGTCCATAAACCCAATTGGGTCCGGAAGACATCGATAAATTACCAAATCAATCTATAATGGAAGGTGGGAAACGTCCATAAACCCCTAAGTTATAATTGAAGGTGGGAAACGTCCATAAACCCAATTGGGTCCGGAAGACCTCGATATATTACCAAATCAATCTATAATAGAAGGTGGGAAACGTCCATAAACCCCTAAGTTATAATTGAAGGTGGGAAACGTCCATAAACCCTAAGGCGAATTAAGGAAACCATCATAAATCCTTTAATAACTAAATCAATTTATAATTGGAGGTCGGAAACGTCCATAAACCCTAAAAAATTATAATTGAAAGTGGGAAACTTCCATAAACCCTTCATGTTGAGAAATTTATTGGCGTAACCCGTGCGAGCTCTGTCACGACCCGAAAACCCGTCTCTATTTTCTAATAATAAATATTTAATTATTTATTTATTTCTTATATAATTGTTTAAATTATTATTTAATTAATAATTATGTGTGCATTTTATGTTTCATAATAAATTATGTCTAGCATTTTATTTGGGTCATTTGTGCTAGTGTAGTATTATTTGGTATTAGTTGTTAGTAGGAAGTATTAGAGTTGTGTAGTTAGTAGAGGAGGGGGTCTAAGTGTAAGTTTTTGAAAATATTACATCATCTCCCTACTCCCTCTCTTTCACCCTCACACTCCATCTCCCATTCCCAGCACACTCTCTCTCTCTCTCTCCTTGGCTATTAGGTAAGTTTTTCTTCTCTCCCTTCTCTCTTCATTTTCATCCTCTTCCTCTCATCTTTTCTTATTGCTCATTTTATGAAATGTGTTTAGATCGTCGATAGGATCGCGTAGAACAAAAAATATTTGAATTCCGTCATCTTTGAGAAATTTCAAGTAAGTTGCTTTTCCCCATTTTTATGCTAAAGTGTTCATTTCATGTTTATATAACTTGTGGGTGCCGCCGAGCATTGGTGGAAAGGGGTTAAAGCGAGTTGGGATGATACTCACACAGTGTATGCGTGGGAATTGTTTGTGCGGAAGTTCAAGGAGCATTTCATCCCTCTAGTTGACCAGAACCGTAAGGAGATCGAGTTTCTAAGCTTAGAGCAAGGCTTGTCGACGGTAGCGCAGTACTCGGCTAAGTTCACAGAATTAGCCCGGTATTGTGACTATCTTGTGAGGACCGAAGAACAGAAAGCTATGAGATTCATCCGGGGTTTGAAGACTTCTATCCGGACTCAGCTTATAGCCCAGCGGATTCAAACTTATCAGGATGTGGTGGATCGAGCCTACTTGAATGAGCAAGATATAGGGGAGCATAAGAAGAAGGTCGAGGTGACTAATACTAGCAAGCAGGGAGGGCAGAGCAAGCCACAAACCTGTTCAGATAACTGAGGTAATTTTGGGGGACAATCTCAGTTCCGAGGGAAACCAATCCCAAGGAACCCGGGCACTACTGTCGGGAACCAACATATGAGACTTTGTTCCTATTGCCAAAAGGAAGGTCATTCAGAGGACCGGTGTTGGAAGAAACAGGGCAAGTGTACTTTTTTTTTTTTTTTTTTTTTTTTGGCGAAAAGAGGACGGTACCTCCCTAGATTTTATTAGCAGAAATGAAAATTACAAAAATGGTGGGGGACATGACAACCTCAACCACCAGAAAGGAGCCTAAGGGGAAGGTCTTACACAGGTTGTAATCAAATAATTATTGGCGAAAAGAGGACGGGTCGAATTTTCTTTAAGGGGGAGTGAATGTCACGACCCGAAAACCCGTCTCTATTTTCTAATAATAAATATTTAATTATTTATTTATTTCTTATTTAATTGTTTAAATTATTATTTAATTAATAATTATGTGTGCATTTTATGTTTCATAATAAATTATGTCTAGCATTTTATTTGGGTCATTTGTGCTAGTGTAGTATTATTTGGTCTTAGTTGTTAGTAGGAAGTATTAGAGTTGTGTAGTTAGTAGAGGAGGGGGTCTAAGTGTAAGTTTTTGAAAATAATCCATCATCTCACTACTCCCTCTCTTTTACCCTCACACTCCATCTCCCATTCCCAGCACACTCTCTCTCTCTCTCTCCTTGGCTATTAGGTAAGTTTTTCTTCTCTCCCTTCTCTCTTCATTTTCATCCTCTTCCTCTCATCTTTTCTTATTTCTCATTTTATGAAATGTGTTTAGATCGTCGATAGGATCGCGTAGAACAAAAAATATTTGAATTCCGTCATCTTTGAGAAATTTCAAGTAAGTTGCTTTTCCCCATTTTTATGCTAAAGTGTTCATTTCATGTTTATATAATGCTTTAGTTGATACATTTGATGTTTGATTGAGTTTGGGATTTATTTGGAATTTATTTTGGTTTTTGGTTTAAAATGGTGATTTTTATGAATGTTGGGTTTGAATCTTGGTTTGGGGTTATATATGATGTTGATTAGGTCCCCTTTCAGCATATATGTTTTTTTGCTTCATTGTTGAACTTGTGGAAAGAGTTGATTTTGAGCATTTAGGAAATGGGTGAAATTTTGGTTGAAAATGGAAGAACCCAGCTGCTGAATCCCTCCCAGCCCGTCGACCAGGCGCCCGCCCGCGCTGAGCCAGGGCCCGCCTGCATGGCTTTTTCCTGCGGCCAGACCTTCTGGTCAAATAAGCGCCCGCCTGCCCCCTTGCAAGCGCCAGCCCGCCCCCCTGTTCTGGAATTCTGCCTTTTTGCTTGTTTAAGACTAGGTGGCTTCCTAGTTTAGGTTTTATTACTCTAATTAACCTAAGTTAACAGCGTGGAACACTTTATTAATTGGAATTGGTTCCTTTGTGAATAAATATGTCATGAAATTTGATTAAGTACCGTTTTGGGAATGTTAGACACCTTTGATGTGTTGTTTGGATTGGTTTACCTTTGTGGTGATTTATTTGGAATGGTTCCCTACTTTGGAATAATTAGTTGTTTATCGTGCTAGTATTTTATTACTTAGCCTTTACTTGAAAGTCCAGCTGGTATTTGTGTGTTTCGGGCGATGCGAAACATTATGATGGCACAAGCCAAGTCCATTATGATGTTGACCATTGTTTTGCCCCATTATTCCCCTCCTCTAGATTGGCCTTGGATGTGAGATGAGCTATCCCCTTTGTGAGCATTTTAGCTATTGGTTTCGGGCTTTGACTGTGTGTCACTGTCCCCTTATTATTATTGGTTCCGGTACCGGGGTTTTCTCTTCAGCTTTCATGCTACTATGAAGATGTTGATTGTTGATTATTGAAGCTGCGCAGCGACCTTTATTTGGTTCTATCAGTTGGGAAACCTTGGCTAATATCCTTTGTTACTTGTTTATTTCCGCTGCTATCTGTTAATTGATAAATGCTATGTGCTAAGTGATATTTATTATTGTTTATTGCTTATTGTATCATAGCATGTCATGTAGTTGCATTAGTAGCTTATTGAGATTTATCTCACCCCCTTTCTTTTATCTTTGTTTTTCCTTAAACCCCCCCCCCCCCAGGAGGAAAGGATTAGACTCGCTGATCACGAGGAGGACGTCGCGAGGGTTGAGCTTTTTGGGCAAGTTGTTATTGGTGGGTTTACATTACATAAATGTGTAACCTTTTTGGGAATAGTTGTACCAAACTTGACGTCATTAGAATTTGTATATTTATTATTTTGGGTGTAAGCTTATGGAGCTTACACTAGTTTATATTTTGTTGTTCAAGTTGGATTTCAAACTTTGTGTCGTCATATTTTGGTATAAAAGGAAATTTTTATCTTCATTATTTTAGTGTTTATTGTTTAAGTCGACGTCCAGCTCGCGTACTCCAGGCCCGCGGGGTCCGGGTTGCGACAAGCTCTATACAATCGGCGTTACCGGTTACCGAATTCTGCGATATTGAGGACTGTACCTCTATAGGTACCGTAGTTTATCGAGAAATTATGTGATTCATGCGTGACGTAAGATGGCTACTTCAATCCGTGTGTCTCATGTTTAGGCGTAACCCATGCGAGCTCGAGGCACCTGTGTCCCCATGTACCATCTGTGTTACCGGTTACCGAATTCTGTGATCCTGAGGACTATACCTCTATAGGTACCGTAGTTTGTCGAGAAATTATATGATTCACGCGCGACATAAGATGGCTTCTTCAAACCGTGTGTCTCATGTTTAGGCGTAACCCATACGAGCTTGAGGCACTTGTGTCCCGATGTACCATCTGTGTTACCGGTTACCGAATTCTGCGATCCTGAGGACATAGCCTCAGTTGCTGTTGCTGGTGTCTTCAGACACAAATATTGATGATTTGCGATTACGCGTGCTCTATGATGTTAGAATCCATCCCTAATTCTGTTCTTGATTCTTAAAGCTTCTTGTCGTACCGTGCGTATGTCCTCACCTCCTTTCCCCAATAGAGTCCATTGGAACGACTTTATTACTTACGAATGTTCGGTCTTCATACAGGATAGCATCCGTAGGATCGTTATCCCCAGCCGGAGTCTGATGTCTCATTTCCTCTTATGAATGTTCGGTCTTCATACAGGATAGTGCCCGTAGGATCGTTATCCCCAACCGGAGTCTGATGTCTCATTTATTTTTTCCTTTTTCCCCAGTTCTTTTCGCCTCCTTGAAATCGGTGGCTGACAAAATAAATGGCATTCTCCTTTGTGGAGTCTCATTGCTCTTGTGCTAGCATATCCCCTAGGGCTTCATCATTCACTGTGAGCTAAGGCAAGAGAGGCTTCTCTTTGTGGGGTGGAACCAAGACTGGGGGGGCATGTCAAGTAATGTTTCACTTGGTCGAAAGCTTCTTGGCAAGCGTCGGTCCATTCTAGAGCCACATTCTTCTTGAGTATCTTGAAGATTGGCTCACACATGGAAGTAAGCTGGTGCACAAACCGACTGATGTACTGAAGTCTTCCCATGAAACCTTTGATTTCTTTCTGTGTCATGGGAGGAGGCATGTCAATGATTGCCTTGATTTTTGAGGGATCCGCTTTAATTCCCCTTTCCATGACCATGTAACCAAGAACCTTGCCTCGGATAACCCCAAAATTGCACTTTGCGGGATTGAGCCATATCTTGTGTTGTCGAAGCCTTTTAAAGAACTTGCGGAGGTCGAAATCAAATGTTGACCGCTGGTCCCCTTCGAGTGGATGATCATGTCGTCCACGTAGACCTTGATCTCTTTGTGAATCATGTCATGGAACAAGTCTATCACGGCCCTTTGGTAAGTAGCCCCAGTGTTCCTTAACCCAAACGGCATAACTGTGTAGCAAAAGGTGCCCCACGGTGTTGTGAAAGCAGCCTTGTGTTGATCGTCCTCGGCCATGAGAATCTGATTGTACCCAGCGAAACCATCCACAAATGAGCGGACCTCGTAGGCAGCAGTGGAGTCGACTAGCATGTCAATGTTGGGTAGCGGAAAGTCATCCTTTGGAGAAGCTTTGTTCAAATCCCGGAAGTCCACACATACACGGACCTTACCATTAGCCTTTCAGACTGTGACGATATTGGCTAACCATGTTGGATACTCAATAACTTTGATGAAGCCCACACTGAGAAGCTTCTCTATCTCTTCATTGATTTGTAAAGACCATTCTGGCTTGATCTTTCTGAGTTTCTGCTTTGTTGGCTTAACGTCGTCTCTGATCGGAATCTTATGTTCAGCGACCTTTCTGTCCAAACCCGGCATGTCTTTGTATGACCTTGCAAATACATCCATGAACTCTTTGAGCAGTGCAGTCAATCTGTCTTTCTCTTCCCCCTTGAAGAAGCTTCTGATCTTGGTTTCTTTCGGCTCTTTGTCGGTACCCAGATTAATAACATGCAATTCTTCGTCAGCGCCTGCACCATTTTCACCATGACTACGGACCTGTTGAGCAAGTTCATTTAAGTATGTTGTATTTTTGTGGTCTATTTCATCATTATTTGAATCGTTATTAACTAGTTCATTAGATTCATTATTAGTTAATTCATCATTCATGATGTTTGCAATATCGGGGTACTCAAAAAGATCAAATTTTTCATTAACAAAGAAAGGGAACACATGCTCGGCTATGGCATCCATATCCTCTTGGGTGAGGGTATCGGAAACACTCTCGGACTCGATAGTGAATGTGAACAAGTCTTCCTTTGTGACCTTGCGCGGAATGTAACCCATCTTCTCGACCAAGAATTCCTCAGATACCACGGGTCCCTTCATAGAATACCAGTTGTTGATCGGCTTGGAGCTTGGCTGGATCTCGCTGATAGTCTCCCTACTCGTGTCAATGTCATAGATGACATTTACTTGGCACTCGTCCATGATGGCAAGTTCTTCGAACATGGAGGCTAAATCTTTCAATTCTTCCCCCACGGTAATCTCTGTCTCGGACTCTATGGTCACCTTCTTTCCCCACCATTCTAAGGGTGACATGGGAGTTGGTTCCCCTAGGCCTAAACCGGGGAAGTAGTTCATATTTCTCATCATACGGAGGACTTGGTGGTTGCCAAGGGTCCATGATCTGTTTCCCCCTTGTTCATCGATGGCGTTGATTGAGACGCCTGAGAGGGTGGAGTCTTCTAAACCGTGTTGGACTTGGTGGACGGGTTCCCCTTTTCTGTGGATAGTGACGTTTTCTGCCATGACGGTCACTATTTCATCCCCATTTCTGAACTTGACACACTGATGGAGAGTCGAAGGTACGACATTGGAACTGTGTATCCACGGTCGGCCCAAGAGCAAATTGAATGAGGAAGGCACATCGAGCACTTGGAACGGGACGGACATGACCATGATTCCAAACTCAATGTCTATTTCCACCATACCCATGACTGTGCGGGCAGTGCTGTCGTAACCTCGGATCACTTGAGTAGAAGGCTTTAAGTATGAATTCTTAAGCCCAGTATGCCCATGATTCGGTCGGGCATCAAGTTGAGTGCGGAACCAGCATTAACCAAGACTCTTGAAATAGGTCTCCCCCTTGCTCAATTTGAGATAGATGGCCTCATTGTGATTGGACCCAAATGGTGGAAGGTCCATGTCGGCAAAAGTGATGACATTGCCAAAATGAATGTGGCCTATCATTGCGGTGAGGTCCTCGGGAGTTGTGTCAGGAGAGACTGATGTGTCGTCGAGATTACTGATGATAAGATCTCGGTGCTTCTTTGAGGATGCAATGAGGTCCCAAATGGAGATGTTGGCTTGAGTTTTCTTGAGTTGAACCAATAAAGGGTCTTCGGGAGCGTCGCGAGCTTGCGATCTTTGAGAAGAGGTGCTTGGTGCAGAAGTAGTGGGGTTGTTTGCTATGACTCGTCCGGATCGAGTTAGCATGTTGAAGTTCCCATCTTGCCTCTTTTTCCTATTCTCTAGTACTTCCTTCATTACCTCATCATAAGTCACAACGTAGCAAGAATTATCAATTGCATTCATAACTTTGGAGCCCTTATTCATAATTGGGATTGAATAAGTAGTCTCCTCAAACTCTCCTAGCTCTTGACATCATCGCCACTAGGCACTATGAACTCTTTCTTGTCTATAAGATCTTAGATGACATTGTGGAGGACAAAGCATTCATCGGTGGTGTGGCCACTATGTTGGTGGTAGCCACAATGCTTGTGGTAGGCATGGTTGGGACGTATTGTCTTGGGTTTGTACCCTTGGAGAGGAGTAACTTGCCCATTGGCCTTGAGAGCTTCGAAGACCTTGATAATAGTCATGCCATGGAGAGGAGTGTAGATACGATCATTTTGGAAGTTCTTGCCTTGAGGTGGAGGAACCCTTCTGTAATTCCCCTTTATCGGTGGTGACGGCATTAATCGAAGCCTCTTTCGTGGAGTTAGAGGTGGCCTTGTAACGGAAGCTAGGAGCATTTTTCTTGATCTCATTGAGCAACTCATCCATTCGGATCCCCGCCTCATACATTTGAGAGAAATCTGCATAGCAAGCCCCACTTAGGTGGGTGCGGAGATCAATTTTTAGACACTTGAGAAAGATGTCCATTTGTTCCTTAGTGTTAGGCCTCTCGACAATTTCAGCAAGTTTGTCATTCCACCTTCTCGTGAAGTCAATGAAGGACTCATTGTCCCTTTGAGTAGTGTTCTCGAGCTCTTTCTTGGTTGGCCGGTGGGTGGTGTTGCCTTGGTATTGACTCTTGAAGGCAAGCATGGCGGTGTCCCAATCAAGACGGACTGTGAGCGGGAGAGTAGCATACCAATCCTCTGCTGCCCTCTCGAGAGTAAGAGGGAAGCATTGTGCCATAACCTTGGGAGAGACCTTCTTCGGAACCATAGCACAAATGTAAGTCTCGATGTGTGCTATGGGACAAGAGTTTCCTTCGAACTTGCTGATGTCGGGCATCTTGAACTTGTCGGGGAGAGCGGCCATGGTGCTTATGAGAACGGAGGACTGATAAAGGCTCGTGTCGGGGATTTTCCCCAAGTTGAGGCCATTGAAACGTTGATGTATGTAGGCCATAATTGAAGCAACCATTTTGTGCTCATTGTTCTCGGTGCTTGGTTCCCCCATTTTCTTGGTGCGGGCACTAACATAAGGGCTCTCAAATAAGCCTTGGGTCCACTCGGACTCTTCATTGCCTTTCTTGTCTTTACCCTTGACAAGCTTGGTGAGCTTCTCTTTCATTTGCTCAATTTCGGCCTCGTGGGCCTCCCTTTGATTGTCGAGGTGGGATTGCCAAAGATCATCCTTATTTTGGGCCTCCTCATTAAGAGTGGAGACTTGATCTTGGAGCACTTGGACCATAGCTGAAAGTTGTTCGAGAGACATGGTGATGCTGCTGCCGGTCATTGTTGTTGTTGGAGCTGTTGGAGTAATCATTTCACGAACTAACCGATTCGCTGAATCCCGGTAGCCTCTGTAAGTACCAATTGAAACTATATTGCAGAAGAGGCCCTTGTCAGTCTTGAGTAACACTTTCGGTCCATGAAGAGGCTTAGAACACACAGTAGGCACACGACTCAAACCACATAAAGAAAAAGACTTTTTTTTATATAAGTCGGAGGGACGGAGTCCCTTTTGAGTTTCTAAGAAAATAATGGAATCGTCACACTAATATATAGAGCATCCCGCGGTCCCATATACTCATCGGATTCTATCACGATTGTGAATCCTACACATGTCGGGATTAAACTAAATTAATGTAGTAAAGCATACATGCGGGGACGGATTTTTTATTTTCGTCCATAATAACCACTTGGGGACGGAGTTTTATTTCGCCCATGATAACCACTTGGCATGTATGTTTTGAAGACATTAGTTTAGGGAAATCTCGGCACATGAAAACCGACTTAGTCACGGAGTGTTAGACCCTAACTAGAATTGTCTTGGCTTGTGCTCGGCTAATGAGAGGCTTAAGGTCACCCCCGGCATGTAGTCATGAACTACGCCATGGGTTGAGGTTTACCGCTTCGAAAGAGTCAAGGTCGGGTGGAGCTTGAAACTTCCTAGGACGGGCCTCGACTGGTTTGGGGTTATGAACTTGTGCGACTCGATAGTGAGCAACTTATAGGAATTTGTGCACGTAGTGTGAGGTCCAACATGTGACAAAACATTTTTTTCTTTTTTTTTATGAAAGAAAAGAAAATAAGCACATAATTACAACTCTTGAATCACCCGTGTGACCGATAAAAAACAAAAAACAAATCAGTTTAAGAGGTCCAAATCAGTCCTTGATGCAGGCAACTGTGCCCACACCCCAATCATTCTGCTCTGTTCTGAAACTGTCCCTGTTCTGGAAAACCACCCAGAAGCGCGCGCCTCTGGCTTGTGTTGTGGGATGCGCGCGCCTGGCGCAGTGTCTGTAGGAGGCGCCCACTTCTCGGCAAACCTGTCAGATTGTCAGACTTTGGAGTCAGGGGATTGCCCTGGTCCTGAATATTCATTGTAACCCCTGCAGAAATGATTAGTATAGAAGAAAGAAGAAGAATAGGAAGAACATTAAGAAGCGGGCGACTCTGATCCTTGATGTGGGACGCGCGCGCCTTAGGCCAATAAGGCCAGAGGCGCACGCTTCCCCCATCAGGAATCAGAATCCCCAGAAAAATGAAGTGTTTGATCAGAAACGTAAGTTTAACCCTTAAACAGTCCCCAGCAGAGTCGCCACTGTAGATACCCCGGGAAGGCCCACCGCTTGGCTAGAGCGGCGGAAGGATCCTAGGATGTCTAACTTGTTTTAGATTTGTTAGAGTCGCCACTTATGTTTTAGAGGAATATAAGAAAAACCTAATATTTATAGCCTATGTTTGATTACGAAAACAGAGATTCTTGTTATGAGGTTCGGGGGTTAGGTTACGAGATAGGAAGTACTTAAACACCCATCTCGCCCGACTAATGTCGGTCTTACTTTTTTTTTTTTTTTTTTTTTTTTTTTTTTTGGCGAAAGGAGGGCGGCACCTCCCTAGATTTTATTAAATAAATGAAGAAAATACAAACATGGTGGGGGACATGACAACCTCAACCACCAGAAAAAAAACCTAGGGGAAGGCCATACACACGTCGTATGGTCCTCTACAATAGAAGGGGGGTGACTACAATAAATAGAGAACAACAAGTATAAAAACCTGGCCATAAAACTAATTAAACCGAGCATGGGGAATCCTAGCCTTGTCCAAGGCAAAAGAACCTTTACAAGACCTAGGAATTTTACTAAGAGCGGTGAATGTGAAATTTCTTTCCTCATTTGCCGCAATGTTAGCTAATCCATCAGCTACTCCATTGCCTTCCCGAAGAATATGAGTGATCCGAACATCCATTTGAGCCATTAATCTATGAATATGGGAGATAACATACCAAATGGACCATGGGATATGGTACTCCCGAATTATGATACGCATCAAAACCTGAGAGTCAACCTCTAACCAAACACGATGGTACCCATGCGTTGAAGCTAAAATAAGCCCATCCCTAGCAGCCAAAGCCTCCGCCATCATGTTGGATTGGCAGCCATAATAATGAGAAAATCCAAGAACAAAATCCCCTTTATGATCCCTAAAAATACCACCCCCTGAAGCAATTCCGGGGTTACCCCTAGAGGCTCCATCCGTGTTAAGCTTAATCTCATCAACATATGGGAAATCCCAATACACCATTCGGATTTTAGGCATCACATAGGGTTTAGGATCCAAATGAAACAAGTCCATAATATAGTCATTATCTTGACTTCTCGGAAAGGAGATGGAGAAGGAAGATGCGATATTTGAAGTTTGAGTACGAACCTTGTGAATAATAGCAGTTGAGGTCATATGAACATCTTCAAATCTGCTCTTGTTTCTAGCACACCAAATTTCCCATAATATAAGGGCCGGGAGAAGGCGAGAAAGCCAAGGAAAGTTATTAGGATCAGCATTAGAATGCCCTTGCCACCAACAAATGAGAACCTGATTCAAGCTACCCATGGAACAACGAATGCCACACAAGCCACTAAAGAAATCCCAAACTGTCCTGGCGATATCCCCCTGAACCAGAATATGCACAATGGATTCTTCCCTTGCAGCCATACAACAATTACATTTAGAGGCAAGGAAAATACCTTTAGACCGTATTCTCTCATCCGTAGGAAGGCCGTTATGTAAAGCACGCCAAAGAAAAACCGAAATCTTTTTAGGGATAAACTTGCTCCAGCAAGAGGAATAAATAATAGAGTGAGTTCGACTAGAACGACATTCTCTCCAAGCAGAAGTAACTGTGAATTTCCCATTAGAAGAAGGCTTCCAAATGGGGACATCGTCCTTGTCTGAAAGCGAAATGGCCTGAGAATTTATAAGAGACAGAAGTTGCTGGCCATAAGTCTCTCGAATATGATCATTGCGAGGAATCCCATTGAGGAAAAGGGAAGAGACTTCCGCGTGAGCAAAAGGAAGAGGACCCATATCTCCATCCAACCATTTTTCATGAATGGTAATGTCCCCTCTCCTAACCCTCCATGCTAATCTATCCTCCACCAACGGCTTCGCAGCAATTAATCTCTTCCAAATATGAGAAGAATACGAGGTGAGAGCAGCGTCCATAGGGTGTATTTCCCAGCAATATTTAGCCAACATAAGATCACTCCATAAGGATTTCGAGCTACGCAAACGCCACCAAAGTTTCATGGAGAAAGCCATAGCCATGTCTTCAAATTTCCGGATCCCCAAACCTCCCTCTTCAATCGGCCAGCTCATTTTATCCCATGAAAGCCAATAACATTTCTTCTCCCCATCATTAGAATTCCAAAAATATCTCATAATAATTCGTTCCAAAGCATGATAGACCCCTTTAGGAGGATCAATGAGAGATAAATAATAGAGAGGCATTGCGGAAAGGCAAGATTGAATAAGGGTGAGTTTGGATCCAAAAGAGAGTAATTTACCTTTCCAAGACGCAAGTCTAGATTCCATTTTCCTAATGAGAGGAGCAAAGAGGCTGATCTTCTTTTTGCCAGTATATAACGGACATCCCAAGTACAACAAAGGGAGATCTTGTTTTACAAAACCCGTAATGGCTGCCACAATCTCATCCCTATCAACATTTTTACCCGTAATGAAGCAAGATTTGTGGATATTAACTAGCTGCCCCGAGAAATTCTGGTACCAGTCCAAATATTTCATGTGCGCCTCTAAGGAAGATTTCGACCCATTGCAAAAAATAATCACATCGTCCGCATAAGCAAGGTGAGAGATTAAAGGAGAATTGATGTGAATACGATACCGGTATTGAGGAAACATAGAATGGAGCTGATTAAGGCCCCTACTCATCATTTCAGCCGCAATAATGAAGAGATAAGGAGATAAGGGGTCGCCTTGTCTAAGTCCCCTTGTAGAATGAAAGAAGCCACAACTCTCACCATTGACAAGGACCGAAAACCAGCTATTGGAGATACATCGGAAGATCAGGTCAATCCAAGCCTCATTAAAACCAAATTGGCGCATAACCTTAATAAGCCCAAACCATGATAACCGGTCGTATGCTTTAGCCATATCAAGCTTGAGAGCCACATTAGAGCCTCGAATCTTTTTGTTAATAGATTGCATAATTTCCTGAGCCAATAAAACGTTCTCATGAATGACTCTCCCTTGAACAAACCCACTTTGCTCTGGGGAAATAATGCGAGGAAGAATAGGGGCTAGACGGCAAGTTAACAACTTTGTAACCACCTTATTACAAAAGTTACAGAGACTAATCGGTCTCAAGTCCGAGAAGGATGAAGGAGACTCTACCTTTGGGATTGTAACAATTAAGGTGCTTGTCCAGCTTCTTGGCATTTGAAACCCAGAAAAGAAATCTCCAATAGCACGAACCAGATCAGCCTTTATAATATCCCAACAGCCCTTATAAAATTCACCCGAGAAACCATCCGGACCAGCAGCACTTTTACCATTCATGGAAAATATCACCTGTCGAACTTCCTCCTCATTAGGGACAGCCGTGAGCGAAGTGTTATCCTCTTCTGTGATCAATCTAGGAATAAGAAACAAGAAATCATCGGAAGGAACCTCACAGTGACCTTGAAGCTGATCCGAATAAAATCTTATAGCCTCCTCTTTAATCTCCCTTTTCTCTTTAAGCCACACTCCATCGCTATTCTTGATTTTGTGAATACATAATTTCTGCCTCTTTTTCTTTACAACAGAATGAAAAAACTTCGTATTTCTATCCCCCTCCTTTAACCACTTTAAGTTAGCTTTTTGAGCCCATAGGTCTTCATCTAATTTCAACTTCGAAAGTAATTGAGCTTGGGCTATATTAAGAGCAGCCCTAGATTCCTCATCACCAAGGGTTTGATATTGAACTTCTTTAGCCAAAACTTCATCTTCTGCGTTTTTAATTTGCTGATCAATTCTCCCAAAGACTCGCTTGTTCCAATCCGAAATTGTTTTCCGAAGACGCCCTAGTTTCTTAGCAAAGCAAACCATAGGTTTTCCATCCATAGGGATATCCCAAGAAGTTTTAACCAGCTCGAGAAATGAGTGATGTTTCAGCCACACATTAAGAAACCTAAAAGAGCCATGTTTCACTTCAGCTTCAAGATTCAAAGTAATAAGAATAGGAGCATGATCAGAACATATTCTCGCTAAATGAGTAGCACGGGTAGAATGAAACAAATTCAACCATTGATCATTATACAAAGCTCTGTCTAACCTTTGATAGATAGCCCTTCTCCCCATTCGATTATTAGACCATGTCATAATATTACCTTCATATCCAGCATCCATAAGGTTAGAAGCTTGGATCATATCTGAAAATTCCGTGACAGCCATCCCATTAATAGGTTTCCCCCCAACCTTCTCACTTTGATCAAGAACACAGTTAAAATCACCCACAACCAACCAAGGGAAATTAACCTCACTAATTGTCATTAACTCTTCCCATAAAGAAATCCGAGAGATTCTGTTGCAACTAGCATGAACAAAAGAGACCCAAACGGCCGCTTCCCAAAGCGGATGAGAAATTTGCAAAGTCAAAGCTTGATCTGAGTCATGAATAACCTCACAATTCATCCCATGCTTCCATAATACCCAAACACGATTATTTCTATTAACCACCCCATCATCACAACCCAACTTACGAACTATAGAGACCATAGAGGAAATTTCAGATTTTGGCTCATAAATAGCCATAAGAGAGACATTGTGAGAACGAAACAAACGTTTAATTCTACGGATTGAGGCCATATTAGCTATGCCACGAGCATTCCAACTTATGAAGCACACCATTAAAAACAGAAGAAAAGAGAGTAAACGGGAGAGAAATAAGAGCAGCCACTTACAAGGAGGGGGATTTCTCCCTACTTTTCTTTTTCTTATAGGAAACTGTTGTAAAGCCATCATTATCATCCTCATCCTTATAAGCAGCCATAGCCATTCTTTCTTTGTAGTCCAGCTGAAAATCAATCACCTGATTAAGAGATGTTACTTTTGGAGCTCTTGGAGAGAGGTTTAAAGAGCTAAAAGCATTCCGTGTTACTTGAGACGAAAGTTTAGCTCGCATTGCTGAATCATCTCTCAAAGGCGTACATAATTTTCTAGGGTCTTGTAACTCCGGAATTGGGACTTTGACATCACCATCATGGGGAGGATTGAAACCACTTTTAGTCTTAATGGCTGCAAGTTTCTTTGACAATGCATCATTAACCGCCTTAGGGAGAAAAACTCCTCTTTTGGCAATAAGAGGAACCTTAGGAGCAGCAGCATCCTTTTTGGTCAAATCAACCATATTATTCTCATCCCTCTTGCTGGTACCTTCTTGTCGATCCTTGTCTTTTGTCTTGTCTTTCTTAATCCACACTTCAACTTTGGTATCCCCCTTCTTTTGATCCTCCTTATGCATATCAGAATCCCTTTGATCATCATTTTTCTTCTCTTGATCAACCTTCTTATGGCCATCCCCATCACTATTTTTCTTATACTCAGAATTGAGAATGCGGCAATTAAAGTTATCATGGCCTAACAGGGAGCAATGACTGCAATACATGGGCATATTATCATACTCAACAGGTTGGACAAAGCTAGGCATACAATCTCCACAATCTATGTGTATTTTCTCAGGAAGTCGTTTGAGCAAATCCACTTGCACCAGAATTTTAGCCACGCTTGGCCTAGACAATTCAGCGGTAGCTTTATCAAGAGACATAGGTTTTCCAAAGATGCGAGCCAATGAGAATAAAAATATTTTATTAAATAAGTGTACCGGCAACCCAGGTAAACTCACCCACACAGGAACAACTGAAGAGTCCGTTTGTGGCTTCCATGATGGGGTCCAAACTGAAGTACGCATTGGAAAGCGATTAACATACCATACCTCTCTTGTCCAAAGGCGTTGGAAATCTTCTTCGTTGGTTAATTGAATCAGCATATGACGGCTATCAAGATGACCCAATTTATATGCCCCCTTCAAATGAAACGTAGCAAAAGCAATTCTCGCAGCCTCCATTGTAGGACGCCCATTAGTGAATTTGCCCACCAATGTCCAAGCAAAAGGTCTCGCAAAGGCCTCAATAGCCTCCTTCGATAGCTTCAGCGATGGGAGACCTTTATGGGTAGCGGCTGGAAGCAAAGGTATGTCAAGGATCGGGGTAGATTGATTCGGGTTGAGAAGCGATGCAAAGGATTTGCTAGGGTTAGGAGCAGGCGGCGCAATAGAGGGATTAGGGTTTGCATGGGAATTAGGGTTTTGGATAGGCAATGGCGGCGGCAAGGAGGATGAGCTAGGGTTTCCTTGAGGTAATTGATGAGTGGATGCGGAAGGTTGTAGAGGAGGAAAATTCACCGGATCAGCCATGATAAGGCTGCCGGCGGCAAGAACCTAATCAAATGTCGGTCTTACTTGATCAAAGTCTACATAAATAATAAAATATTCTTCTTGTTCTTGATGATAAAAAGGGGGGTTTTAAAATGAGTTTTGGATTGTAGGGAGATAACTCCGTGACTAGCTTCAATGAAGTGAAGTAGTCTTTGGCGTCATGTCCCAAAATATTTGAGTGATTGCACTTTTGATTAAAGTAAAATATGGAGAGGAGAGATGAATTAGAAAAGGAGAGAAAAGAGTAGCCTTTTTACCTATGCTTCAAAGAACTTCAAAGACTTCTTCAAGAGTTTCTTGGGAAATGCCTTGTAAGTATTTGTGTAGAGTTTTGCTTAATGATTAAAAATCTTCCTCCTTTTCAATGGTGAATTAGAGGGGTTTATATAGGTAAAAGAGGTGTATTTTTGGTGCCAAAACCAAGTCACAAAGATCAGTTTCCCGGGCAAATCCTGTAAAAAGGAGCAAGGGAGAGATTCATGGACAGAAATCGGTAACTGATGCCCAGGTGCGCGCGCCTCCTGCCTTGGTGGCGGGATGCACGCGCCTCTGACCCCAAAGGGTGGAGGCGTGCGCCTTGGAAATAGTCTTTTTGACAGAATGGACTAGAAAATTAGCACTGTTATTCAGTTTGGTCCCTGGACTTAACGAGGTCAGTCAGGAACTTAACGGAAGTGACAGAAACTAACGAGAAACACTTAAAATAAGGAGAAACACAAAATCAAATGTGCAATCGGGGTGAGCGGTCCAAGGCGGGGTGTCTACACTAACATACGTCTTGGTGACAGTCGTTGGATTTAGAGTTTGCTGATGCAAATTTTGTTGCTCACCCATGATCTTGGATGTGTGGTGAGAATAAATTCGTACTGAGAAACAACTTCATTTGTTCCAATTCTGAAAATATTCCTTTCTTGACGACTCAATGTTCCATCTTGAACCGGGTTCAGATGTGACCTTTCGGTCAAAAGCAGGGCTTTTTCTGACCTTTCTGTTAAAAAGCAGGGTTTTTCTGATATTTCTATTTAAAGCAGGGCTTTTTTGATATTTCTGTTTAAAGCAGGGCTTTTCTAGATTTTCTCAAGAAAACGTGGTTTTCTGAGGTTTTTCTGGAGATATCTCGTACGAGATATTGATGTCTCGTACGAGACTTCTCTGTTTTTGCGCAGAACAGAGACATTTTTAGGCGCTGAAAGTGATTTTCAAATCACTTTTTTTATTTTACTTTGAGAATTCTCAACCCTAGGCGATTTTTTCATCCAAAATCTTTATTTTCACCAAGCTCTAGTGATTTCCACCCCTTTCAAATGGCCGGTGCTAATCGATCCCATAAAGAACACCTCTTTGGTAGGAATATGAAGGGAAAGCGGTGGGAGACGGATGAGTTGTGCCCGTTCCCTGAGGACCATGTCTCTCGTGCCATTCGGACTAGGTGGGTAAGGATTTCTTCCTTTGACTGAGTTTCCATGCCAATTTCGTTGTTGTATGTCTCAATTTAGTGTTCTAGCAATTTGACTTTTGTCGATTTTTGCCTAGAATTATCGCTGCTAGGGTTTACCGTGCATGGCTGATATTTCGATGGAGTTTCATCCTTGTTGATGTTGAAAATCATTGTAGTATAGTAGTACATGATTTCGACTGTCATTTTGGGAAATTATGCGACTCTTTTTTTGGATAAAATGCTTAAATGAGGATTTTACCAATTTTCTGACATTGCTCTCTTTTGTCTATGTTGCTTGATGTCATTCAGGGTGATTAACAACTATAGAGGCAGCGTACGAGCGGTTTTCGAGAGGTGGGCAACTCTCAATGGTGAGATGAAGGAAGAGATCGAGAATCTCGGGCTGAAACCCTTCTTTGACGGCTTAGTCGGTGAGAGGAGGAACGTTCACTTGTTCCAAGCCATTCGGGAGCGCTGGTGGGATAGTACTCATGCCATGCACATACGGTGGGGGAGGTTACCATAACCCCTACTGACTTTCATGCCATTACAGGGCTTGCCATTATCGGCGAGCCGCTTGATGTGGATGTCGACTTCTCTCCCAGTAGGGATGATATGATGCGCTTTCTGGGATTCTCTGTGCGCACCCTAGGCAAGGGTGTCCCTCTGAAGGCTTTGAGGGACAAGGTCGATGCCTATGTTACCATTAATGCTATCCAGATGCATCTTACTGCTACTCGCATTGCAGCCGTTCGCGGTTTTCTGTGGTGGGCCTTTTCTGAGACACTATTTGCCAATCATGCATCGACAGCCCTGTTCACTCTTTTGAGTGTGTTGATAGACATGCAGCATGTCACTGATGCTAGCTGGGGTTCGCGGGATCGGGTGAACGCTGGCTTAGGCGGCTATAGTCATGCCTGGGAGGTATAATACTCATCTTCTTTTGTATTCCTCCTTAATTTCAGCTCCAGTTTGCTTTCTGTCTTGGTAGCTCATTCAGTTTTGACGTTTTTCTATGTTTTTCCCATTTTGCAGGCTTGGGGATATGCCATGTTTGGTCTCTTCACTTTTAACCTTCGAGACAACACTGTCATTTTCCCAGATACTTTGAGATGGCGCCGGGGTAACAGGGATACCCATGATGAGCAGGCAGAGGGGACTGATATGTCGGTGGTGCGCATGCGGCTCTATTTTGACAGATGGGAGGCCGTCCCTGAGTCCGCTGTCGCTTTCTTTCCTTGGCAGAGTTTGGGCATTGACCATGTTTATGGGTATGCGGGTATGAGATTGTTGATGATCGGCCTCAGTAGGGGATGCTTCTATTTAGGAGAGAGAGTCTCTCGCCAGCAGGGTGGTGGCAGGCTTGATGTTGTTGTTCCTCTGGACCCACTGGCCCATATGCTTAACTCTTATGCCATCGCGGAGGAGGAGAGAGGGGACCTCATCATTGGTCAGGATGCTTTTGACCATATGTCTCTGGAGGCCGATTATTAGGACTTTCTCGCTCGTCTCATACCCCGGTTGATTATAGAGGGTGATCAGGCTCAGGCCCAGGGAGTTGTCCACGTCCCTTTCCATCCACATCTTGGACCGGCTTCATTTACATACAGCATGTCTGAGAGGATAGAGAGCGTCGAGGACCTTCCCCCCAATTATGATATGCCTAAGAAGCTCGTACCTCCTGCTGATGTGACCATGGTATGATTTATGACCCTTCTTCCGTCATTTCTGTCATTTTACCATTTCATGTCTCTGTTTATCGTTTATTCAAACATTTTTGACGCCTCTATTTGTTTCTTCTCAATAGATACCCATTGCTGAATATAGAGAGGTCGCCGGACGGCTTGCCCAGTTTATGGCCTATTCCAAGAGGGTGAAGAGAGAGACTGCGGATCTCTTAGGCCGATTGGCTCTCCAGACAGCAGAGTCGGCTTCTTGCGGGAAGAGACCTCGGACGGATGAGTGATCACGTGGCGGTGGCGACGTCTCCTTTCTTTTGATGGCCGAGTAGATAGGATCCCCTATTCCTTCTTTTTGTTAATGATGTATTTATTTCCTCGGCGTAGGCGAAGACAACTTTTTCTTTTTGTACCTATGCAACAGTTATTTCCTAACTCTAACACACAATACATTAGTTAATTTTAGTTTTTATTTCTGACTGTGAATTGATTCACATCCGGTTGGTCAACCGAGGGGTATTTTTGTGAGATGGATTCGTGTTGGGTCATTTGTAGGTGATGTATGAATTGCTTTGGGCGCATTTCTGAGGTGTTTGAGGCATGTTTTGACTTGTCGGGCAACCTGTGATTTGAGCAGAGTTGTTGTTGTTCTGAACTGGGGAGATGCCTCGTACGAGACATCGATGTCTCGTCCGATTCATCCTCTGAATCTGCAGCTGTTTCTCCTTTTTCCTCAGGGATTTGGTATCCAAACTTGTATATAAACACCTCTAGTCCGTCCTAGAATACCATGCAGCCTTAAAGTTCTGGGAACTTTTCTTTTGGAGTAAAATTCTCAACCTTTTGCTCCCAATGGCCCTAAGTAAGTCCGTCCCTTCATCAATAATTGTTGATGAGTTCTCCTTGGACTCAGAATTAGTGGAACGCTACAAGGGTGATTTAGCAACGTTCTTTCGTTCATTTAATAAACCTCGCCAAGAGAGATTCGTGGAGATGTTCGGGTTTAAGATTCTTTTCACCTTGAAGAATCTAAAACCGGATTGGACCTTTTAAAGGGAGTTGCATGCTTCTGGGATCCATTGACTCATCTCTTCAACTTTTCACTTAATGAGATGGTCCCTACTGTAGAGGAGATGGCGGCTATCCTGGATATGCCATTGACTAAGGTGATTGCGGTTCCTAATTGTGACAAGGTACCGGCGGAGTCTCTTAGGGACTTATTGAGTATAGGCCTTCCCGAGGTGCAGAGTTACATTCATAACCGCTTTGTCGATCTCCACTCTTTCCCAAGGAGATTTAAAGCTTAGGTGACTCATGGTCACGGTGTGGATTCCCAGTATTGCCTCTTGGCATTATGTTTGTTCCGGAACGTACTTTTCGTGAGCAAGTGTGGCATGGAGAACATGGAGCTCGTAGACATTGTTCTGCAAGCTGGAGGACGGGCCTTCAATATAATTCCTCTTATCTTGGGGGAGACCCTTCATGGTCTTGATGAGCTACACTGAAGCGGCTCCATGACTCGGGGAAGTCCATTATTGTTTACCATTTGGCTCAGAGAACATTTTAAACTTTTGGACTCTCCGGTCGAGTATTCTCCTTACACTTTCCATAGGCGGAAACTATTGGTGAAGGGTCTCAGTGTCGAGGAGTGGGCCCTTATTTTTGCCAAAGTTGAGACTGATGATATTGCTTGGTGCCCCTCCTTTTGGAAGGTAAAGCGGTTTGTAGCTAATACCCTTGGATACGAAAGGGTCGTCCTTCCGGGTTTGAGGGATTCCTCTTTCTATTATGCTCGAAGGGTAATGCGACAATTCGGTCAGCAGCAGGATAGTTTCGTGCTAGAGGGACGGCCTCAAGATATCTCTTTCATGGACTCAGAGTTCTCTACGAGCTTGGTCGCGTTTGGGGGCAAGGCACCGCTATGGATCATTGGACCAATATTCGTCATGATGGAGGGAGCATTTTTTTGTCAGACAAATACTTGGATTGGTTTCTCACAGAACTCCATCCCAGTGTCGAGGGTATTGATTAGATTCTCCGCTCTCTGTTGGGGGACCAATTCGAGCCTAACTTGAATTTGAGGAAGAAGTAAGCTAAAGAGGATCCTTCTAATGTCAGAGTAGATGCCGCTCAAGACTTTCTGGATAGTGACTTTTATGAGAAGAGGGCGAACGGACTTCCCGGTAGATTTCAAGCTCTAGATAGGCCTCACGTGTTTGCACGATAGACTCCCTCGGTGTTCAATCGACTTGATGTTCCTCCCCGTATCGAGAGATTGCAATAGATAGACCAATGTTTAGATTTTTAGTATTTTATATATTTTCCTTTTGCAAGTTGGTATTCATGTTAGAAATTTTCTTATTGCTTTCTTGAAATGCATTCAATTAATAAGAAGACAAGATTTTGATTTTATTTATTGAATAGATCGGACCAAAAGGCTGCCTATGTTCTCCTTTTACATCAATTAAATAAGGAGCTCAGGTCATCGTAGTTCTTGTTTAAGAAAGAGAAAATTATGTCTGCTGACTAACATGTCTTGTACGAGACATAGGTGTCTCGTATGAGACTGTCCCCTATTTTTTTTATGCACACCCTGATTTTTGCCTAGACCACCCTTGCCGGTTTTCAATCTAGCGGGCTTCTTTTTTCGTGCTCTCTGCTCTAATTTTTGCCTAGGCCACCCTTGCGGGTTTTCAACCTAGCGAGCCTCCTTTTTTTTTTTTTTGAAATAGGGGACGGAGCTATGAGTAGTACTTCTTCAGCTTGTCCATGTTGATGGGCTTCGGCAGTTGATCTCCATCTAGGTCTGCGAGTTGTGCTGCTCCTCCAGAGAAGACTTTCTTTACTTTGTAAGGGCCTATCCATCTTGGTCCCCACTTTCTCATAGGATTTAATGGTCCAGGACGGTGTTCGCGTAGGACAAGGTCCCCTTCTTTGATGTTTCTAGATTTGAATTTCTTATTGAATACTCGGGCTATTATCCGTTGATACGCTTGGATATGCTCGGCGGCTCGAAGTCATCGTTCATCTAGCAGGGCTAGTTGTTCATAACGGCTGTTCAACCATGCGACTTCATTTACTTGGTTTTCTAGGAGAACCCTTAGTGATGGTACTTCTAGTTCGATTGGTAACACTGCTTCCATTCCATAGGCTAGGGCGTATGGAGTTTCACCGGTGGTGGTACGGATCGAAGTACGGTATCCCCAGAGTGTAAAAGGTAACTTCTCGGGCCAGTCTCTGCAAGTCTTAGCCATTTTCCTAATGATGGTGTCTATGGTCTTGTCAGCAGCTTCGATTGCTCCATTGGTTTTTTGTTGGTATGGTGACGACTTATGTCTCTCTATCTTGTACTCTGCAAGTAGTTGGTCACATTATTTCTCGAAGTGCGTGCCATTGTCGGATATCATCTCATGAGGTACCCCATATCGGCATATTATGTTGGTCTTAATGAACTCAGCCACCTTTTTGGTATTCAAGACTTTGTAGGATTGAGCTTCGATCCACTTAGTGAAGTAATCAACGGCGACCAACACGAATGAGTGTCCATTATGACCCGTCGGTGAAATTTTGCCAATAACGTTTATTCCCCATGTAGAGAATGGCCAAAGGGATGTCATGGGGTATAACACGGACGGTGGTGCCTGTTGTAGGTTGGCATGTATCTGGCACTTGTGGTATTTTCTAACCATCTCGGTGCAGTCGGCTTCCAAAGTAGCCCAGTAGTACCCTAGTTGGATAATTTTATTTGCTAGCATATTACCATTCATGTGGGTTCCACAGACTCCTTGATAGACTTGGTCAATGATTACGGCTTTCTACTCGTCGGCACAGAGTAGACACTACTCGTGGTGTTTCTTGTAGAGGCGATCACCTATGATAACGAATTGGGTGGCAAACCGTTTGAGGGATATCTTTGCTTTAGGTGATACGTCTGATGGGAATATTCCGTCTAGGAGGAAACGCCATACATCATAATACCAAGGTTTATTATCCAAGGCATTCACAGAGTTACACTCTTCTTTGTAGTCGTGCAGGTATATGATTGAGTAATAAGCAGGAGTCGTTCGCCTCGCGACTTTAAAGGTCTTGACCTCAGTCCATTCGGGAATTTCCACAAGTGATGCTAGCATGGCTAGCGAGTCTGCTAAGCGGTTCTTATCTCTAGGAAGATAGTAGAAAGTGATCTCTTTGAACTGTTTGACCAAGTCTTGGAGATGGTCGTTGTATTTCTGGAATGTAGGATCTTGTACCTTCCACTTTTTGAGTGACTGATAGATTATAAGTTGTGAATCTCCGTACACTTCTAGTTCGATCACATTTCTTTTTAAGGCTGCTTCAAGCCCCGCTATGCAAGCTTCGTACTCGGCAATATTGTTAGTGGCCTCAAAATCAAGGCGGATTGCGAGTGGAGTGTAGAAATCTGAGGGATCTACTAGTAACATGCCAATGCCATATCTCCGTTTATTGGCTGCGCCATCGAAAAATAATTGCCACTTATTATCCGCGAAGACTCTTCCTCTCACGGATTTCTGTGTGATGTAAGTGATATCATACCCCGCGAGCATAAAGTACCACTTAGCTATCCTAGAGGAGACATGCGACTTCTCAAAATTGTATTTCATTGGGTCTATTCTGGTGATCAGTTGTACAGGAAACGCCTCCATGTACGGCTTTAGTCTCTCAGCTACCCATACCAGTGCAGCACACGACTTTTCTAATGCAGAGTAATTCAATTCAGCCCCTTTGAAGTGACGGCTGACAAAGTATACGACATTCTCTTTCTTCGAATCGGGTTGCTCTTGTGCTAGCATAGCCCCTAGTGCAATGTCATTAACTGTAAGGTACAAGGTCAACGGTTTCTCCTTATGCGGTGGAACCAACACTGGCGGAGAGTGAAAAATTGTTGAAAGATGATGGAGCAAAAAAGGTTGATGGTTCTCTTTTTAGAGGTTTGGTTGGAAACTTGTTGTATCTTACTGCAATAAGACCAAATATCATGTTTGGGGAAAGTTTGTTGTCAAGATTTATGCAAGATCCGAGTCAAAATCATTTAGGTGCAGCAAAGAGATTGTTGAGGTACATTAGATGTACTACAAATTTTGGCATTAAATATGAGAAGAATCCAAACATCAAGTTGAGTGGATATTGAGATAGTGATGAGGGAGGTTGTGTTGATGACATGAAGAGTACCTCCGGCTATACATTTTCTCTTGGTTCGGGAATGATTTATTGGTCATTAAAGAAACAAAAGTCTGTGGCTAAATCGTCTGCCGAAGATGAATATGTTTCAGCTGTTATAGCTACATCTCAAGCTATATGGCTTCGAAGAATTTTGGAGGATGTTGGTGAGATTCGAAAGAAGGCTACTTGTAGATGCCCCGGCGCGAGCGGGGCGACCCCGCCTTGCTTTTTAATGTGTTTGTTTAGAGTCGCCACCTATGTTTTAGAGGAACATAAGAAAAACCAAATAATGTCCTATGTTTTGTTTATAAAAACCAGAGATTCGTGTATTTGAGGTTCGAAGGTTAGATTACGGAATGGGAAGTACTTAAACACCCATTCCGCGTAACTAAAATTAGTCTTGCTTGTTCACAGTCTAGATAATAATATGTGTTCTTCCTATGCTTTGAACATGAGTTTAAAAAGGGGTTAAAAAGGGGGTTTGTGTAGATACCCCAGGCGGATCCCCCACGCGCTTTAGGCTAGAGCACTGGATGGATTCCTAGGATGTCTAACTTGTTTTAGTTTGTAGAGTCGCCACCTATGTTTTAGAGGAACATAAGAAAAACCTAATATTTAGCATAAGTTTGATACGAAAATAGAGATTCTTGTTATGAGGTTCGAGGGTTAGGTTACGAGATGGGAAGTACTTAAACACCCATCTCGCCCAACTAATGGTGGTCTTGCTTGTTCAAAGTCTACATAAATAAAATGTTCTTCCTATTCTTAATAATGATAAAAGGGGGTTTAAAAGAGCTTTTGAATGTAGGGAGATAACTCCTTGACCAACCTCAATGTAAGGAAGCGGTCTTTGGTGTCATGTCCCAAAATGATTTGGGTGATTGCACGTTTGATTAAAGTATAAGAAGAAGAGAAGAGATGAAGTATAGAGAATAGAGAAAAGAGTTGTGTTACCTAGACTTCAAGAATGCTTCAAGTTCTTCCTTGGGAAAATACTCAAAAAATGCCTTAAAATCAAAGTGCTCTTTTTGGTAGCGTTTTCTTATTTTCGGAAAAAGGTCCTTTGTAATGGTGGAGAAAAGGGGTTTATATAGTTGTAAAAAAGATGTTTTTCGTGCCAAAACGCAGTCACCAAGAAATCTTTCCCAGACAAAATCATGTCAAATGAGCAAGGGAGAGATTCTTGGACAGAAATATGTAACTGACGCCCAGGTGCGCGCGCTTCCTACCTCGGGGACCGGAGGCGCGCGCTTCTGACCCTTATGGGCGGAGGCGCGCGACTTGGAGATGGCCTTTTTGACAGAATGGACTAGAAAGTCAGCCCTGTTATTCAGTTTAGTCCCTGGACTTAACGAAGTCAGTCAAGAACTTAACGAAAGTAACAGAAACTAACGAAAAACACATAAAATAGGGAGAAACACAAAATCAAATGTACAATCGGGGTGAGCGGTCCAAGGCGGGGTGTCTACAGTTTGAATATGGGGAGATAACTCCTTGGCCAACTCATGTTCCAAAATGGTTTGGGTTGATTACACACTTTGATAAAAATAAAATAAATAGAGATGAGATAAATTGAGAGAAAAGAGAAAAGTAAGAAAGAGTACCTAAACTTCAAGTACTTCAAGAGCTTCTTTGGAGAAATAATTGAAAATGCCTAGAGAATTTTTGGTATAGTTTTACTGTGTTAAAAAAGTCCTCCTTTGAAATGGTGGAGAAGAGGGGTTTTTAAAGGTAAAAATAAGATGTTTTTGGTGCTAAAATAGAGTCACAAAGTGTGAATTCTCGGGCAAAATCATGTAAATTGAGCAAGGGATGGATTCTTGGAGCGAATCTGTAACTGACGTCCAGAAGCACGCGCCTCTGGCCTTTGGGGCGGAAGGCGCACGCGTCTGACCTCGAGGGGCAGAGGCTCGCGACTCTGAAAAGGCAATTTTGACAGAATGGATAGGAAAGTTAGAACTGTTATTCAGTTTAGTCCTTGGACTTACCAGAGCCAGTCAGGAACTTAACGAAAGTAACAGAAACTAACGAAAAACACTTATAACAAGTAGAAACACAAAATCAAATGTGCAATCGGGGTGAGCGGTCCAAGGCGGAGTGTCTACAGAGCCCCTCAGCGGCGTGGATTGCGAAGCAAAATGCCCCGATGAAAGAAAGACATCTGCCAAGGACATCACCAAGAAAAAGCAAAGACTTGGTAAAAGCAGGAATTTGAAATTATAAAGGATAGAATCTGTTTGCCTGTTTAAAGTCCGTTGAGCGGACTGGCTGAATCCGTTTGGCGAATCCGTTTGCCGGTTTAAAGTCCGTTGAGCAGACTGGCTAAATCCATTTGGCGAATCCGTTTGCCGGTTTGAAGTCCGTTGAGCGGGCTGGCTGAATCCGTTTGCCGGTTTAAAGTTCATTGAGTGGATTGGCTGAATCCTTTTGGCGAATCTGTTTTCCTGTTTATAGTCCGTTGAGCGGACTGGAGATTAATGAAGAGTTCGTTGAGCGAACTGGAGTTGAATGAGAGTCCGTTGAGCAAACTCAGCTTTGAAGCTTGTTGTTGACCTTTGTGAGGTGCGGGCACAGTTGACTGCAGACCACAAATTTTCCTTTCTGGGGGAATGCCGTGATTGGCTTTGAATGAGGAGAAAGACACATCCTACTTTAAGTTTAGTGGGAGTTTCAATCTTATTTTAATTTAGACATACCTTAGGGGCAAACCAAATTAATGTGTGCCCAACTGTGTGTTCAAGGGCGGAGCTCTTTGTCATGATTCGGCTGATTCTGGGAACATCTGGACTCTTTTTCTGCGTGATTTCCTTCTTCGACAAGGGCCTACTGGGGAATTTCTGAAATAGGGTGTGGGCGCTTCCTCTTGTGACGGTGAAAAGCGCGCGCCTCCCATGTGGGTGGTGGGAGGCGTGCGCTTATGGGGAGCTGATTCTGAGGCTTGACATTTGCTTGACAAAAGAGATAACAAACCTAATTATTATATCTTTTGCATGTTTATTATAATAATCATTGTCCCTAGCACTTATAAAGAGGTAGCATGAGTTTAATGGATAATCATATGATGATTATAGTGCATAGGATGCGGATAAAACTTGTGGGTACTTATTGGAGAACAAAGTACTGGATAAACCCGTTATGAGATTTATGTCATGGTCAAATGTCATAATTAAATGTCATAATAGTTATATCATTTGATATCCTTAGACCTGAGATTATCATTGTAACGACCCCAAAACCCGTCCTAATTTTCTTAACTTAAAATGGGAATTATGTGTGCATTTTATGTGTTAGATAATAGTTTCTTGACTTGCATATATTATCTGAGTATATGTGTTAGTTAAAGTGTTAGTAGTAATATTTGTTTTGGGAGTTAAGTAGTGTTAGTGGAACTTTATGGGCTAAAGTGTAAAAAATAAAGTCCAAGGGTCTAGTTGTTCAACATGGAAGTAGAGGGGCTTTAGTGAATAGGTATAAATACCAAACAATTCATGCTTATCTTCATAATTTCATTATATGGGAATGAAGCAAATCACACAAACACACACACTAAAAGTTACTCTCTCTGGGTTATGAACAACAAATGTTAGGGTTCTTCTTTATTAATTTCCTCATTTTTATTTACTACTCCATTTTAAAATCTAATTATATTAAAATGTTCAGGGTGTTGAGTAGGCCATTTCTACCCGATCAAATATTATTTTCTCGATACTTTTCCGGAAAATAAGTAAGTTACTAATCCCCCTTTAAAATGTTAAAATGGTCATATATGTGTTCTATGAACTCTTTATTGTGATATTTGCTAAAGAACTTGTGAAGTATAGTAAGTTTTGGGTATAGTTGGTTTTGTTGGGTTGAAAGGAGTGTTAGTATGTCACGGCCCGAAATCTAGGCTCTATTTTATTAGTAATAAATAATTATTTATTTATTTATTTGCTTGTTTATTTATTTAAATTATTATTTATTTAAATATTTATGTGTGCAATTTATGTGTTATAATAATTTATGCCTAGCATTTTATTTGGGTCATTTGTGCTAGTGTAGTAATGTTGAGTCTTATTTGTTAGTAGGGAGTGTAAGTATTTGTGTGTACTGTGAGAGAGGGGGCCTAAGTGTAAGTTTTTGAATAATTTCCCTACTCCCCCTCACCTCCCTCACCTTCTCCCTCACTCTCTCCATCCATTCCCAGCCAACTCCCTCTCTCTCTCTAGCATTGGGTAAGTTTTCTTTCCCTTCGTTCTCTCTTCATTTTCTTCACCTTCTTCTTGAAATCTCTCATTTCTTAAAACTCGAAATGTGTTTAGATCGTCGATAGGATCGCGTAGAACCAAAAAGAATTGAATTCCGTCAACTTTGAGATTTATCAGGTAAGTTTCTTTTCCCCCATTTTTATGCTAAAATGTTCATACCATGCTTATATAATGCTTGATGTGTGATATTTGAAGTTTGGTTGAGTTTAGAATTTATTTTGAATTTATTTGAGTTTTTGGGCAAAAATGGTGAAATCTTGAATGTGGGGATTTGGTGTTGGTTTGGGTGATTAAAGGGTGTTATTTAGGTTCCCTTTAGGTTGGATGTTGTTTAGGAGCTTTAGAAATGTATTGGAAAGCTTTGAGTTTGATGTTTTAATGAAGGATTGAGGTTTTGGTCGAAAATGGCATTTCCCAGCCCTGTTCTTGGCCAGTGCGTAGACCAGGCGCCCGCCCGCCTTGACCCGAGCGCCCGCCTGCCCCCTTTTTCCAGCGACCCAAACCTTCTGTTGAAACAGGCGCGCGCCTGCCCCTGCCCGGGCGCCCGCCCGCCCGCCTGTTTGGGTTTTTGCCCTTTTGCTTGGTTTAAGACTTAAGGCTTAAATAGTTTAAGTTTATTCTTTCTAATTAACTTAAGATAACACAGTGGAATACTTTATTAAGTGGATTTGATGCTTATATGAATAAATATGATATGGAATTTGATTAAGTATCATTTTGGGAATGTGGTTCATCTTTGATGTGCGGTTTATATTGGTTTACCTTTGTGGTGATTTATTTGGATTGGTTCCCTACTTTGGAACCTTAAGTTGTTTATTTAAGCTAGTATTTATTACTTAGCATTTATTTGAAAGTCCAGCTGGTATTTTGTGTGTGTTTGGGCGATGCGAAACATTATGATGGCACGGCCAAGTCCAATGTGATGTTGACCATTGTTTTGCCCCATTATTACCCTCCTCCAGATTGGCCTTGGATGTGAGAAGAGCTAGCTCCTTTGTGTGCATTTTAGCTTTACTTGGAGCATGACTTTTTGGCATGTCTCCCGTCCCTCGTGACACTTCATTTGGTTATTGGTTCCGGTACCGGGGTTTTCTCTTCGGCTTTCATGCTATGATGAAGATGATGATTTGTTGATTATTGAAGCTGCGCAGCGATCCTTTATTTGGATGTTCCGGTTTGGAAAACCTTGGCTATATCCTTTGTTATGTGTTTATTTCCGCTGCTATCCGTTATGTGATAAATGCTATGTGCTATGTGATATTTATTATTGCTTATCGCTTCGTGCATCATAGCATGTCATGTAGTTGCATTAGTAACTTATTGAGATTTATCTCACCCCTTTTCTTTTATCTTTGTTTTTCCTTAACCCCCCCAGGTGCTAAGGATTAGTCTCGCTGATCACGAGAAAGAGGACGTCGAGTGTGGATACATTCTTTTGGGGAAAGTTGTATAGGTTGGTTTACATTATATAAATGTGTAACCTTTTGGGATATTTGTACCAAACATTGACGTCATTAGGATTTGTGTATTTTGTAATTTTGGTGTATAAGCTTATGGAGTTTATACTAGTTTTACCTTGTTGTTCAAGTTGATTTTCAAAACCTTGTGTTATCACCTTTTGGTATCAAATGGAATTTTTAACTTCAGTATTTCATAGTTTTGGTTTAAGTCGACGTCCAGATCGCGGTCTCGGGCCCGCGGGATCCGGGGTCGCGACAGTTGGTATCAGAGCTATGGCATTAGCTCTATGTATAAGTATAGGTGGATTAGTATGACCTAGGTGGGTAGTAGTGTGCGGAGTGATTAACGGTTGATGTTTTATGCAGGTACTTGTTTACGATGGTTCGTAGAAGGAGTGGTGAAGGTAGTACCGGTAATGCAAATCAGAATGATACAAGGGAAGAAGCACGTGCTATGTTTCAAGGCATGTTCGAGGCGGCCATGAAGGCCATACATGATCAAGGTCCGAGGGTAGAACAAGCACCACCCCGCTATGGATTGGAGCAATTTCTGAAGTTGAAACCGGTTGAATTCAATGGGGAGCCCGATGTAAGGAAGGCTGAGTTGTGGATTGAGTCGATGGAGAAGATTTATGATGTATTTGGGTGTTCGGATGAGGACAAGGTCCGGTTTGCGGCTTACAAGCTTGTGGGAGCCGCCGAGCATTGGTGGAAAGGTGTTAAAGCTAGTTGGGATGATACTCACACGGTGTATGCGTGGGAGTTGTTTGTGCGCAAATTCAAGGAGCATTTCATTCCGGTTGTTGATCAAAACCGAAAGGAGATCGAGCTACTCAACCTAGAGCAAGGTGTGTCGTCTATAGCACAATACTCGGCTAAGTTCATAGAATTAGCCCGGTATTGCGACTATTTGGTGAGGACCGAGGAACAAAAGGCTATGAGATTCATTCGGGGATTGAAGACCTCCATCCGTACTCAACTTATTGCCCAACGGATTGTGACTTTCCAAGATGCGGTGGACCGAGCCTATTTGATAGAGCAAGATATTGGGGAGCACAAAAGGAAAACCGAGGTTGCGGGTACGGGTAAACTGGGAAGCCATGCTAAGTCTCAACCATAACACCGTTCCGACACTCGAGGTAACTTTGGGGGACAATCTCAGTTCCGAGGGCAACCGATCCCAAGGAACCCGGGTACCACTTCCGGGAACCAAGGGAGCCAAGTTAGGAGGCTTTGTTCGTATTGTCAAAAGGAAGGTCATTCTGAGGACCGGTGTTGGAAGAAGCAAGGAAGGTGCACCAATTGCGGTCAAATGGGTCACTTTGTAAAAGATTGCCCGAGAGGTAGAGGACAAGCATCCGGGTCAGGGGTTGGTACTAATCAGGGTCAGAAAAGGGATGCTATCGGGAAGCCCAAAGTCCAAGGAAGGGTATTTGCCATGAATCAACAACAAGCGACCGATGATCCATCCGTTATTGGAGGTATTGTTTCTGTGTCTAATGTGAGCGCACGAGCGTTAGTAGATCCAGGATCATCTCATTCATACATTTCTGTGCAATTTGCTTCCATGTTAAATGCTGCATTCGAGTTTTTACCGTACGTGCTAGAGGTGTCGACCCCTATAGGAGAATGCTTGATTTCTGATCGAGTCTTCCGTGCTTGTGATGTGGTTATTTGTGGTCGAGTCCTTTGTGCGGATTTGGTAGTTCTTCCTATCCAAGACTTTGATGTCATTTTGGGTATGGATTGGTTGAGCAAGTTTCATGCGACCGTTGATTGCCGTAAGAAAACTGTTACTTTTTCTATTCCCGATGTGCCTAAATTTGTGTTTGAGGCTTGTCCTCTGAGTAGAAAGGTTCGCTTAATTTCTTTTATGAAAGCGAGAAAACTACTGCATAGTGGTTGTGAGGGGTATTTGGCTAGTGTTCTTGATACTAGGAAGGAATCCCCTTGTTTGGATAGTGTTCGGGTAGTTCGGGAATTTCCCGATGTTTTCTCTACCGAGTATGATATGCCTCCCGATCGTGAGATTGAGTTTTGTATAGACCTTTTGCCGGGTACGGCTCCAATTTCGAAAGCACCTTATAGGTTAGCTCCCGCAGAGTTGAAGGAATTAAAGGTTCAATTGCAAGAGTTGCTAGATCGAGGGTTTATCCGCCCTAGTGTTTCCCCGTGGGGAGCACCGGTTTTGTTTGTGCGGAAGAAAGATGGTTCGTTGAGATTGTGCATCGATTACAGAAAGTTGAATCAGGTTACGGTGAAGAACAAGTATCCTCTACCGCACATTGATGATTTGTTTGATCAGCTTCAAGGGTCCGTGGTTTTCTCTAAGCTTGATTTGAGGAGTGGGTACCATCAGTTGAAGGTTCGATCGGAGGATGTTCCGAAGACTGCTTTTCGCACTCGTTATGGTCATTATGAGTTCTTGGTTATGCCGTTTGGGTTGACTAACGCGCCGGCCGTGTTTATGGATTTGATGAACCGGATTTTCCATCCCTATCTTGATTCGTTCGTGGTAGTCTTCATCGACGACATTCTTGTTTATTCGAAATCTCGAGAGGAGCATGAACAACACTTAAGGACAGTTTTATCCGTTCTTGCGAGGGAGAAATTATTTGCGAAGTTCAGTAAATGCGAATTTTGGCTCGAGAAGGTGTCATTTCTGGGTCATGTGATTTCTAAAGATGGGATTTCGGTGGATCCTTCAAAGATAGAGGCTATAGTGGATTGGAAGAGACCCGAATCAGTGACAGAGATTAGAAGCTTTCTTGGTTTAGCTGGTTATTACCGAAGATTTATTGAAGGGTTTTCGAGGATCGCTACTCCGATGACTCAGTTGACCCGGAAGAATGTTCCGTTTGTGTGGACCGAGAAATGTGACAAGAGTTTCGAGGAATTGAAGAAGAGGTTGACTACCGCACTGATCTTGACTTTGCCTAATGGGAGCGATGGCCTAGTGATTTACAGTGATGCTTCGAAAGAGGGTTTGGGTTGTGTGTTGATGCAAAATGGGAAAGTAATTGCGTATGCTTCGAGGAAGTTGACCCCTAGTGAACAGAATTACCCCACACATGATATGGAGTTAGCGGCTATTGTATTTGCGTTGCACAAATGGAAGCACTACCTTTATGGAGCGAAGTTTGAAATTTTTACCGATCACAAGAGTTTGAAGTACCTTTTCTCCCAGAAAGAGTTGAATAATAGACAGCGCCGATGGATGGAATTGTTGAAGGATTATGATTGCACGATTTCTTATCATCCGGGGAAGGCGAATGTGGTAGCCGATGCGATTAGTAGAAAGTCTTATGTGGCTTCGATGATGGTCCGTGAATGGAAAATACTTGAGGATGTTCGAGATTGGTCTCCTCGTGAATCGAGACATGGGGCTATTTTTGCGAATATTAGGGTATCTCCGACCCTAATTCAGAGGATAAAGGAAGCTCAGAAAGAAGATCCCGAGTTGGTGAAGATAATGGGTAAATTGAAAGAAAAGAATTTTGAGGATTTTTCTTTGAGTTCGAGTGGAGTGTTGACTTTCCGTGGAAGATTGTGTGTTCCGGATGTTGATGGAATTAAACAGAGAGTTCTTGATGAGGGTCACAAATCGAGGTATACTATTCATCCGGGTAGTACGAAGATGTATCAGGATTTGAAGCAACAATTTTGGTGGATTAATATGAAAAGGGAAATAGCCGAGTATGTATCGAAGTGTTTAACGTGTCAGCAGGTCAAAGCCGAGCATCAGAGACCCGCGGGATTACTTCATCCGTTAAAGATTCCCGAGTGGAAATGGGAGCATGTGACTATGGATTTCGTTACGGGACTGCCTCGTACCCGTAGGAAGTATGATAGCGTTTGGGTAATAATGGATAGATTGACCAAGAGTGCCCATTTCTTGCCTATTGACATCAGATATTCGATGGAGAAGCTTGCGACCCTTTATATCGATGAGGTCGTTAGATTGCATGGGGTTCCGGTTAGTATTGTGTCAGATCGAGACCCGAGGTTTACTTCTAGGTTCTGGAAGGTGTTTCAGGAAGCTTTGGGTACAGATTTGCGATTCAGTACGGCTTTTCATCCTCAGACCGACGGTCAATCCGAGAGGACTATTCAGATTCTTGAGGATATGTTGCGAGCTTGTTCGATAGACTTTTCTGATTCTTGGGATTCGCACCTACCGTTAGTGGAGTTCTCTTACAACAACAGTTATCAGGCTAGTATCGAGATGGCGCCGTTTGAGGCCTTGTATGGAAGGAAATGTAGATCACCTATTTTTTGGGATGAGGTTGGTGAAGCGAAAGTTTTGGGTATTGATTTGCTTCGGGATTCGGTTGAGAAAGTCAGAGTTATCCGGGATAGATTGAAGACAGCCCAGAGTCGACATAAGAGCTATGCAGATAACCGAAGGCGAGATCTTAGTTTTCAGATTGGTGATTTGGTATTCTTGAAAGTGTCTCCGAAGGTGGGTATTCGTAGGTTTGGGAAGAAAGGCAAATTGGCTCCGAGGTTTATTGGCCCGTTTGAGATTTTGGGAAAGGTTGGACTTCTAGCGTATCGTCTTGCGTTACCGTCATCCTTAGACCGGTTGCACAACGTTTTCCACGTTTCTATGCTTCGGAAGTATGTTCATGATCCATCTCACGTGTTACCGAGGGTACCGGAAGATATTGAGCCCGATATGACTTATGAGGAACGACCGGTCCGGATCCTAGATTCTAAGGTCCAAGAGTTGAGGAGCAAGAGCATCGCATTGGTTCGAGTTCTTTGGAGGAATCATAACATCGAGGAGTCGACGTGGGAGCTTCGAGATGAGATCGAGAGGAAATTTCCGTGGCTTTTTGTTTAAGGTGAGTCTCGTTAAAATTCGGGTCGAATTTTCTTTAAGGGGGAGTGAATGTCACGACCCGAAATCTAGGCTCTATTTTATTAGTAAGAAATAATTATTTATTTATTTATTTGCTTGTTTATTTATTTAAATTATTATTTATTTAAATATTTATGTGTGCAATTTATGTGTTATAATAATTTATGCCTAGCATTTTATTTGGGTCATTTGTGCTAGTGTAGTAATGTTGAGTCTTATTTGTTAGTAGGGAGTGTAAGTATTTGTGTGTAGTGTGAGAGAAGGGGCCTAAGTGTAAGTTTTTGAATAATTTCCCTACTCCCCCTCACCTCCCTCACCTTCTCCCTCACTCTCTCCATCCATTCCCAGCCAACTCCCTCTCTCTCTAGCATTGGGTAAGTTTTCTTTCCCTTCCTTCTCTCTTCATTTTCTTCACCTTCTTCTTGAAATCTATCATTTCTTAAAACTCGAAATGTGTTTAGATCGTCGATAGGATCGCGTAGAACCAAAAAGAATTGAATTACGTCAACTTTGAGATTTATCAGGTAAGTTGCTTTTCCCCCATTTTATGCTAAAATATTCATACCATGTTTATATAATGCTTGATGTGTGATATTTGAAGTTTGGTTGAGTTTAGAATTTATTTTGAATTTATTTGAGTTTTTGGCCAGTGCGTAGACCAGGCGCCCGCCCGCCTTGACCCGAGCGCCCGCCTGCCCCCTTTTTCCAGCGACCCAAACCTTCTGTTGAAACAGGCGCGCGCCTGCCCCTGCCCGGGCGCCCGCCTGTTTGGGTTTTTGCCCTTTTGCTTGGTTTAAGACTTATGGCTTAAATAGTTTAAGTTTATTCTTTCTAATTAACTTAAGATAACACAGTGGAATACTTTATTAAGTGGATTTGATGCTTATATGAATAAATATGATATGGAATTTGATTAAGTATCATTTTGGGAATGTGGTTCATCTTTGATGTGCGGTTTATATTGGTTTACCTTTGTGGTGATTTATTTGGATTGGTTCCCTACTTTGGAACCTTAAGTTGTTTATTTAAGCTAGTATTTATTACTTAGCATTTATTTGAAAGTCCAGCTGGTATTTTGTGTGTGTTTGGGCAATGCGAAACATTATGATGGCACGGCCAAGTCCATTGTGATGTTGACCATTGTTTTGCCCCATTATTACCCTCCTCCAGATTGGCCTTGGATGTGAGAAGAGCTAGCTCCTTTGTGTGCATTTTAGCTTTACTTGGAGCATGACTTTGTGGCATGTCTCCCGTCCCTCGTGACACTTCATTTGGTTATTGGTTCCGGTACCGGGGTTTTCTCTTCGGCTTTCATGCTATGATGAAGATGATGATTTGTTGATTATTGAAGCTGCGCAGCGATCCTTTATTTGGATGTTCCGGTTTGGAAAACCTTGGCTATATCCTTTATTATGTGTTTATTTCCGCTGCTATCCGTTATGTGATAAATGCTATGTGCTATGTGATATTTATTATTGCTTATCGCTTCGTGCATCATAGCATGTCATGTAGTTGCATTAGTAACTTATTGAGATTTATCTCACCCCTTTTCTTTTATCTTTGTTTTTCCTTAACCCCCCCCCCCCCCAGGTGCTAAGGATTAGTCTCGCTGATCACGAGAAAGAGGACGTCGAGTGTGGATACATTCTTTTGGGGAAAGTTGTATAGGTTGGTTTACATTATATAAATGTGTAACCTTTTGGGATATTTGTACCAAACATTGACGTCATTAGGATTTGTGTATTTTGTAATTTTGGTGTATAAGCTTATGGAGTTTATACTAGTTTTACCTTGTTGTTTAAGTTGATTTTCAAAACCTTGTGTTATCACCTTTTGGTATCAAATGGAATTTTTAACTTCAGTATTTCATAGTTTTGGTTTTAAGTCGACGTCCAGATCGCGGTCTCGGGCCCGCGGGGTCCGGGGTCGCGACATAGTATGTTTGTGAAGTTGATTTTTGTGGCCATAATGTGTTACAACGTTGAGTAATATAAGTGTTATACTTTTGGGACGGTGAAACGAAGGGAGTATATAAAATCAGCCCAGTTTGGTCTGCCGGATGATGTGGGCGGCCGCCCAAATAGGGCGTACGGCCGCACATCTATCTGAAGGGATTTGTTCTTGAAAAAGGGGAAGTGGCCGACCACACACCCTGATTGGGCGGCCACACACCTCCATCTGGTTTTGATAGTTTGTTTCAAGTTAAGGTATAAGAAAGCAATTGTTATTTATCCTTTGAGTGATTGTCTAAGACATCAAAATAGGTGTTTTAGGGTGTTGTAATAGATGATGAGGATTGTGTTTCAAGTGTGTGAAAGAATGTGATGTGACCTTGAATCATGGTTGTTGTGGACTCTTTATGAGTGGTTCTTTGTGCACATTTTGTGATGTGTTTAGCTTGGTTCCTTATTTTAGAATCATTGCCCGGTTGTTGTTGTTTTAGCAAGTATTCATTACTGTGCTCTTTGTCGAAAGTCCAGCTGGTTTTGTGTTATCGAGTGGAGGTGGAAAGAATTATAGTGGCACCCCAGCCAAGTTCACTATAAGGCTTTTCCACTGGACCTTTTTCCTCAGTCCAGATTGGCCTTGGATGAGATGAATTAGCTTCCTTGTGTGAGAATTTGGGTTATGACTTTGTGTCATTTTCCCCCTGTAGTTAACTTGGTTTTCGGGATCCTGGCTTCAGCTATTTATGCTTCTCAGATGGTATTCTCAAATGGTTATGTTTATTTGGTAAACCTTGGCTTGGTATCCACCTTAGTGTGGCATTTGTTGTATATGTGGTATAATGAGTTGGCTTTGCCTCTCATACTATGTGCTATGTGATGCTTATGATATTGTTCCTTATGATTATCATTATAGCATGAAACGTAGTTGCATTTTAGTAGCTTACTGAGATTTATTCTCACCCCTTATTTGTTTACTGTTTTAGATAAAGGCGAGTCCAGGGGATAGGACACTTTGGCACGGGAGGACGTTAGAGTGGTAAGAGTTGGGACTTGTTTTGTTAAGGTTACATTATGTAAATGTAAATCCTTATGGGTAGAGTACCCGTACTTCATGTTGTAATACCTATTTTGGATAGTATTGGTGTTTGTAAATTTGTAAATGATGTTTGTAAACTTTATGGCTAAACCTTTCTTTGAAGTGGTTTGTAAAGTTTGTTTTAAAGTTAAATATGAAGTCTTTGAACTTCAAGTGTTGATTTTGTTAAACTTTATGAAAGGATATTTTGAAAAAAAATCAAAAGTATTTTATGACGTCTTCCATTCGTGTCCCGAGCATGGGGCCAAGTAGGACCACGGGTCTGGGGCGCGACAATTGGTATCAGAACTAGGTTGTAGATGGTTTAGAATGACTAAATGACCTAGGAAGGTAGTTGTGTATAGAGTGAGTAACGTTGAGTGTCTTATGCAGGTACTTATTGAAAATGGTTAGAACCGAGGGTGATCAGTCTGGGCCTTCAGGGCAAGATAAGGTCAGAGAGGAAGCTCGAATAATGTTTCAAGGCATGTTTGAAGCTGCGATGAAAACAATCAATGATCAGAGACCAGAGAGGGAACAAGCACCACCAAGATATGGCCTAGAACAATTTCTGAAAATGAAGCCTATGGGGTATGATGGAGAGCCTGATGTCACTAAGGCTGAAAGGTGGGTTGAGTTGATGGAGAAAATTTTCGACGTTCTACAATGTACTGAGGAAGATAAAGTTCGATTTGTAACTTATAAACTGATTGGAGCAGCTGAGTATTGGTGGAAAGTGGTGAAAGCTAGTTGGGATGAAACTCATGTACCCTATGCTTGGGAGACTTTCGTGAAGAAATTCAAAGAGCACTTTATTCCCAAGGTAGACCAAGACAAAAAGGAGGTTGAATTCCTTAACTTAGAGCTGAATATGATGACGGTAGCTGAGTATGTTGCCAAGTTCACTGAATTGGATAGGCATTGTCATTACTTGGTGGCTACTGAAAAAAGGAAGACTATGAAGTTCATGAAAGGGTTGAGAACAGTGATCAGAACACAGCTCATTTCTCACAAATTTCAAGACTTGCAGGATGCGATTGACCGTGCTTACCAAGTGGAACATGATATAGTTGAACACAAGAGAAAGATTGAAGAAAAGGGTGGAGGAAGACAGGGAGGACAAGGGAAACAACCACAACAACAACGTGGTGATAATAGAGGAAATCAAGGAGCATCTTCACAGTTCAGGGGATCTTTTCAAGGGAAGTGTAGTTGGGTCTTCTCAGGGCCAGAAGAGGGATTCTTCAGGGAAGCCCAAGGTGCAGGGTCATGTCTTTGCTATCACTCAACAACAGGCTTCAGATTCTTCTAATGTGATAGGAGGTATAATTTCTGTGTCTAGTTTGAGGGCACGAGCACTTGTTGTAACGACCCGAAAACCCGTCTCTATTTTCTTAGTAATAAAGAATTGATTATTTATTTATTATCTATTTAATTATTTAAATTGTTTATTTATTTAAATAATTATGTGTGCATTTTGTGTTACATAATATTTTATGCCTAACATTTTAATCGATCATTTGTGCTAGTATAGAATTATTGGGTCTTAGTTGTTAGTGGGGAGAAATGAATTTAATTGCTAGATAGTGGAAGAGGGGGCCTAGGTGTAACTTTTCTTTTAATTGATGATCATCCTCCCTCCTCCCTTTCTTTTACACTCTCCTCACCACACACACACACACTCAATCAACTCTCTCTCCACCATTGTTGCCAAGGTAAGAACTCTTCCTTCTCTCTTCATTTTGACCATCTTTATCCCATTATTTCTTAATGCTCATTTTATGAAAAATGTTTAGATCGTCGATAGGATCGTGTAGAGCTAAGAAATTTCGAATTCCGTCAACTTTGATAAATTCCGGGTAAGTTACTTTTCCCCCATTTATGCTAAAAATGTTCATCCTTAACTCATTTGATGCTCTAGTTGATATATTTTGCTTCTTGGGTTGATTTGGAATTGATTTACATTTTATTCATATTTTGTGAGAAATTTATGTTTGAATCATCTTTTGATTTGGGTTGTCTAGATGATGTTATATGGGTCCTTTTAGGCTTATAAGTTATTTTAGCACCTTGGGATACTTGTTAGAGGTATTGATTTTGAGTTGTGTTGTTTTATGTTAGTTTTGGTGATTGCATGTTAGCTTTTGGCTACCCAAGTTGTAGTGGTTGTTGCTTTGTAAGAGAATTGGTGATTTTGAGAGTTTGGGTTAGGTTGTGTTTTGAAATTTGGGAAATCTCATACTATATGTGGAATTGGGTATAATTGGTCATGTTTATGTTGGTTGTGATGATTCTGGAACCATTTGATGGTATTGTGTTGATATGAAAAGGGATGTGTTGTGGGATTTGATTATTGTGTTGTTGGGTTCTTGCTACAGCTGGGTTTTGGGGTGAAGTTTGGTCTGTTTGTACCTTAGGCTTAAGATGTAGGTACCTTAGAGCACAAACCCAGGAAATCTGTAAAAAATGGCTGAATCGCGCAAGGGGGCGCTAGCACCCTTTGGGAGGGGGCGTGCACACCCTTATACCCCCTTTTGTCACTTTTCCTTCTGATCAAAGGGGGCGCGCGCACCCTTTTTGGAGGGGGCGCGCGCACCCTCTTCTTTTGCAATTTGTCCGTTTTACGTTCAATCTTCCGGAGGCCATAACTTCTTCGTCCGGACTCCGTTTTGGACGTGTAAACTATCGTTGGAAATATATTTTCGAGTACTATTAAATGGTTCTATTTGCCGCATGGTTCCAGATAATAATGGTTGTCTTTTCGTTGAGGTTTAAGATCAAGGTGTAGTCTCAGTCTAGGTTCCGTAGTACTATTCTAGTTGACTTAGTTGGGCACCGTGGAACACTTTAGTAATTGAAATTGGTTCCTTTGTGAACAATAGTGTTATGTAATTTGATCAAGTATTGTTTGGGAATGTTTGGGCATCTTATGATGTGTTCGTGATTGTTCCAATCGAATTGATTTTCGAGTAAGACTTGGTCTAGGTTTTAGGCGATGTCCTATAGTACCTAGAGGGTTGTTATTGAACACCAAAGTGTAGGGTTTTGTCTGGTCGTAATCATGTTCTAATAAGTGTAACCTTTTGGATTCGTTTGGGGTGTTTAGATTTGGTTCGTTATGAACGGAGGTAAAGCGTGAATTGGCAATTGGGTACCTACGGTTTGATTAACCTTAAGGTGTATTCATTCTGATTTCCTACTTTGGAATTCCAGGTGTGATGAGATGGTTGAGTTCATAGTCCTAGTATATCTTTGCGAGTAAATGTTTAGGGTCATTTTGGTAATAGTCATTGTGCTATTTGTGCGCGACCGTTTGGGTTGTGCTCTTTATGATTAACTTGTGGGTATCATATTTAGGATGTATTTGGTACGTGCCTTATCTTGGAATCATCATGTTTTAATGGTCAATGTTGTTGGGCTCTCTCTGTGAGCAATCTCGTTTATCGTGTTGGACTCTTTTATGAGAAACTTCTTGTGTTCGTTGTTGTTGAACTCTTCATGAGTAATCGTTTGCATCTTTATGGTGATTAATTGGTATGGTTCCCTACTTTGGAATTAGTGGTTGTTTATCGTGCTAGTATTTTATTACTTAGCCTTTATTTGGAAGTCTAGCTGGTATTTGTGGTTATGTCGGGCGATGGGAAAGATTATAATGGCACGAGCCAAGTCCATTATAATGTTGACCATTGTTTTGCCCATATTTTCCTCTTCCAGATTGGCCTTGGAATGATATGAGCTAGCTTCCATTGTGAATTAGTCTAGCTAACTTTTTGGAGTATGACTTTGTGGCATATCTCCCGTCCTTTGTGACATGTTACTTGGTTATTGTTCCGGTACCGGGGTTGTGATCTTCAGCTGTTTATGCTGCTACGAAGATTGGTTGATTGATTGATTGGTCGGTTCTGACCGGGGTCTTCTCTTCAGTTATTATGCTACTATGAAGATGGTTTGATTGGTTGATTGGTTGAAGCTGCGCAGCGATTGTTCTATTGGTTTGGTGAAACCTTGGCTCAGTATCCTTTGTAACGTGTTTATTTCAGTCTTATGTGCTGCATGATGAGTTAGTCGTTATTTCCAACTGGTATGGGACAGTTGGCGATAGGGAGCTTTCTCATTTGTTGTTATGTGATTTACTTGTTCAGTTATATTGTTGATTTGCATGATATTACGCCATGTAGCTGCATTAGTAACTTACTGAGATTTTATCTCACCCCGTTTCTTTTATATCTGTTTTTCCTTAACCCCCCCCCCCAGGAAAGCAAGTGGTAGCGTTGTGAGGTCCGTTGTAGCGGGAATATTCTGAGCAGGTTGTTCGCATTTGGGATAGTTGCTCTTCGGAGCCTTTATGCATATTATTGTGGGTTCGTAGTCGTTCAGTGTTTTGTATATACGGTTGCACTTTGGGTATTTTTGTTAATAGTTGTTCTTGCTTCCGCGTTTGTTTCTAGTCTCCGAGTTATAATCTCGTTGAGGTGTTGTTTGATGGTATTGGTTTCATAGTTGAATTCACGTGCCCGGTTTGGTATTTTGTATTTCGGAGATGTATATTATGTAAATTTTATGTTTATGGATTTTAGTATTTTCTGGGGCGTGACACTTGTAGACCCTGGCTCTTCGCATTATTATGTGTCTGTGCATTTTGCTTCTCGATTGCATTTGTCTTCTGAGTCTCTACCTTATGTGTTAGAGGTGTCTACTCCTATGGGGGAGTGTTTAGTGACCAATAAGGTGTTGCCTTCTTGTGATGTGCATAAACGTGAGCATGTTTTGCCTGCTGATTTAGTTATCTTGCCATTACAAGATTTTGATATTATTTTGGCTATGGATTGGTTGAGTAAATATTATACATTTGTGGACTGTTTTAAAAAGGTGGTCACATTTTCTATCCCTAATATTCCTGAATTTACTTTTTAGGCTATTCCCTGGGGTAGAGAGATTCGCATCATTTCTTATGTGAAGGCTAGAAGGTTACTGAATCGTGGTTGTGTGGGATTCTTGGCCAGTATTCTTGATACTACTAAAAGGGTTCCTGATATAGAGGATGTGCCTATTGTTAAAGAATTTTCAGATGTATTTTCTTCTGAGTATGCTATGCCTCCTGATCGGGAAATCAAGTTCTGTATTGACTTACTTCCAGGTACAGCTCCTATATCTGAGGCACCTTACAGAATGGCTCCAGCTGAACTGAAAGAGTTGAAGGTTCAATTACAAGAGTTACTTGATAGAGGATTCATCCGCCCTAGTGTATCGCCGTGGGGAGATCCTGTGTTGTTTGTAAAGAAGAAGGATGGATCCTTGAGACTGTGTATTGATTATCGGAAGTTGAATCAGGTAACCATAAAGAATAAATATCCTCTCCCTCATATTGATGATTTATTTGATCAACTTCAAGGTTCAGTCGTCTTTTCAAAGCTTGACTTGAGGAGTGGGTATCACCAGTTGAAAATCCATTCTGAAGACATTGCTAAAACTGCTTTCCGTAGTAGATATGGCCATTATGAGTTTCTTGTTATGCCTTTCGGGTTGACTAATGCTCCGGCAGTCTTTATGGATATGATGAATCGGGTCTTCAAACCTTATCTTGATACCTTCGTGGTTGTATTCATTGATGATATTCTTGTTTATTCAAAATCTCGGGAGGAACACGAGCAGCACTTGCGAATGGTATTATCTATTCTTCGGGAGGAACAATTGTTTGCAAAGTTCAGTAAATGTGCTTTTTGGCTCGATGAAGTATCTTTTCTTGGGCATGTGATTTCTAATAGAGGCATATCAGTTGATCCATCCAAGATTGAAGAAATTGTGAGTTGGAAGAGGCCAGAATCAGTGTCAGAAATTCGAAGCTTCTTGGGGTTAGCTGGGTACTACAGAAGGTTCATTGAAGGGTTCTCTAAGATTGCAACTCCATTAACTCAGTTGACTCGAAATAATGTGCCTTATGTGTGGAATGAAAAATGTCAAATCAGTTTTTAGGAGTTGAAGAAAAGATTGACTACTGCTCCTATTCTTGCACTCCCTAATGGAAATGATGATTTGGTGATATATAGTGATGCTTCTAAAGAAGGCCTCGGGTGTGTATTAATGAAAAATGGAAGGGTGATTGCGTATGCTTCGAGGAAGTTGACTCCGAGTGAGCAGAATTATCCTACCCATGACATGGAGTTTGCGGCTATTGTCTTTGCGTTGCACAAGTGGAAACATTATCTTTATGGAGCAAAATTTGAGATTTTTACCGATCATCAAAGTTTGAAGTACCTTTTCTCACAAAAGGAGTTGAATATCAGGCAAAGAAGATGGATGGAGTTATTGAAGGACTACGATTGTACTATTTCTTATCACCTGGGTAAAGCAAATGTGGTAGCCGATGCCATTAGCCGGAAATCTTATATGGCTTCATTGATGGTGCGTGAATGGAAGATGTTGGAGGATGCTCGAGATTGGAGTCCTTATGAATCAAAGCATGGAGCTATTTTTGTGAACATTCGAGTATTACCAACTTTAATTCAACAAATAAAAGAAGCTCAGAAGGATGATCCGGAGTTAGTGAAAATAATGGATAAAATCAAAGATGGAAAATTTGAGGATTTCTCTCTCAATTCTGAAGGAGTGTTAACTTTCAGAGGCCGATTATGTGTGCCTTGTGCTGATGGGACTAAACGCCAAGTTCTTGATGAAGGCCACAAGTCGAGGTATACTATTCATCCCGGGAGCACTAAAATGTATCAAAATTTGAAGCAACACTTTTGGTGGAATAATATGAAGAGGGAAATAGCGGATTATGTATCCAAGTGTTTAACATGTCAATAAGTTAAAGCTGAGCATCAAAGGCCTGCGGGGTTGCTTCAACCATTAGAGATTCCAGAATGGAAGTAGGAACATGTTACTATGGATTTTGTGACAGGGTTGCCTCGCACTCGAAGAGGTTTGATGCAGTTTGGGTGGTCGTAGACAGATTGACAAAGTCTTCTCATTTTCTACCTATTGAAACCAGTTATTCTTTGGAAAGGCTTGCAAACTTGTACATTAATGAGATCGTGAGATTACATGGAGTTCCAGTGAGCATTGTATCGGATCGTGACCCTAGATTCACATCTCGGTTTTGGCAAGCATTTCAGAAGGCTTTGGGTTCAGAGTTGAGCTTTAGTACAGCTTTTCATCCTCAGACAGATGGTCAGTCAGAGAGAACCATTCAAATTCTTGAGGATATGTTGAGAGCTTGTTCTGTTGACTTTTCTGATTCGTGGGATACTCATTTTCCTCTCGTAGAGTTTGCTTTTAATAACAGTTTTCAGTCCAGTATTGGGATGGCTCCATATGAAGCATTATATGGAAGGAAATGTCGTTCTCCTATTTGTTGGGATGAAGTGGGAGAAGCAAAGATTTGGGGTGTTCAGATGGTAAATGATTCAGTTGAAAAGATTAAACTTATTCGGGATCGCTTGAGTACCGCTCAGAGTAGACAGAAAAGCTATGCTGATCACCGGAGATGAGATCTCGAGTTTGAAAAGGGTGACTTTGTGTTTCTAAAAGTTTCACCTAAAGTGGGGATTCAAAGGTATGGGAAGAAGGGCAAGCTAGCACTGAGGTATATTGGCCCATTTGAGATTCTATTACCTCCTCCTCTTGATAAGATTCATAATGTATTTCATGTCTCTATGCTTCGGAAGTACGTGTATGATCCTTCTCATGTCTTGTTCGAGGTTTCCAAGGATATTGAGCCGAGTATGTCTTATGAGGAGCATCCAGTCCAAGTCATTGATTCTAAAGTTCAAGAATTGAGAAATAAGAGTATTCCTCTTGTTCGAGTTGTGTGGAGGAACCATAATGTGGAAGAATCAACTTGGGAGCTTCGGGAGGAGATCGAGAGAAAGTACCTTTGGTTGTTTGAGGGCCTAAATAAGTAACCCTAAAATTCGGGACGAATTTTCTTTAAGGGGGAGTGATTGTAACGACCCCAAAACCCGTCCTAATTTTCTTAACTTAAAATGGGAATTATGTGTGCATTTTATGTGTTAGATAATAGTTTCTTGACTTGCATATATTATTTGAGTATATGTGTTAGTTAAAGTGTTAGTAGTAATATTTGTTTTGGGAGCTAAGTAGTGTTAGTGGAACTTTATGGGCCAAAGTGTAAAAAATAAAGTCCAAGGGTCTAGTTGTTCAACATGGAAGTAGAGGGGCTTTAGTGAATAGGTATAAATACCAAACAATGCATGCTTATCTTCATAATTTCATTATCTGGGAATGAAGCAAATCACACAAACACACACACTAAAAGTTACTCTCTCTGGGTTATGAACAATAAAGGTTAGGGTTCTTCTTTATTAATTTCCTCATTTTTATTTACTACTCCATTTTAAAATCTAATTATATTAAAATGTTCAGGGTGTTGAGTAGGCCATTTCTACCCGATCAAATATTATTTTCTCGATACTTTTCCGGAAAATAAGTAAGTTACTAATCCCCCTTTAAAATGTTAAAATGGTCATATATGTGTTCTATGAACTCTTTATTGTGATATTTGCTAAAGAACTTGTGAAGTATAGTAAGTTTTGGGTATAGTTGGTTTTGTTAGGTTGAAAGGAGTGTTAGTATGTTTGTGAAGTTGAGTTTTGTGGCCATAATGTGTTACAAAGTTGATTAATATAAGTGTTATACTTTTGGGACGGTGAAACGAAGGGAGTATATAAAATCAGCCCAGTTTGGTCTGCCGGATGATGTGGGCGGCCGCCCAAATAGGGCGTGCGGCCGCACATCTATCTGAAGGGATTTGTTCTTGAAAAAGGGGAAGTGGCCGACCGCACACCCTGATTGGGCCGCCACACACCTCCATCTGGTTTTGATAGTTTGTTTCAAGTTAAGGTATAAGAAAGCAATTGTTATTTATCCTTTGAGTGATTGTCTAAGACATCAAAATAGGTGTTTTAGGGTGTTGTAATGGATGATGAGGATTGTGTTTCAAGTGTGTGCAAGAATGTGATGTGACCTTGAATCATGGTTGTTGTGGACTCTTTATGAGTGGTTCTTTGTGCACATTTTGTGATGTGTTTGGCTTGGTTCCTTATTTTAGAATCATTGCCCGGTTGTTTTTGTTTTAGCAAGTATTCATTATTGTGCTCTTTGTCGAAAGTCCAGCTGGTTTTGTGTTATCGAGTGGAGGTGGAAAGAATTATAGTGGCACCCCAACCAAGTTTACTATAAGGCTTTTCCACTGGACCTTTTTCCTCAGTCCAGATTGGCCTTAGATGTGATGAATTAGCTTCCTTGTGTGAGCATTTGGGTTATGACTTTGTGTCGTTTTCCCCCTGTAGTTAACTTGGTTTTCGGGATCCCGGCTTCAGCTATTTATGCTTCTCAAATGGTTTTCTCGGATGGTTTTCTCAGATGCTATTCTCAAATGGTTATGTTTATTTGGTAAACCTTGGCTTGGTATCCACCTTAGTGTGGCATTTGTTGTATATGTGGTATAATGAGTTGTCTTTGCCTCTCATACTATGTGCTATGTGATGCTTATGATATTGTTCCTTATGATTATCATTATAGCATGAAACGTAGTTGCATTTTAGTAGCTTACTGAGATTTATTCTCACCCCTTATTTGTTTACTATTTTAGTTAGATAAAGGCGAGTCCAGGGGATAGGACACTTTGGCACGGGAGGAGTTAGAGTGGTAAGAGTTGGGACTTGTTTTGTTAAGGTTACATTATGTAAATTTAAATCCTTATGGGTAGTGTACCCGTACTTCATGTTGTAATACCTATTTTGGATAGTATTGGTGTTTGTAAATTTGTAAATGTTGTTTGTAAACTTTATGGCTAAACCTTTCTTTGAAGTGGTTTGTAAAGTTTGTTTTAAAGTTAAATATGAAGTCTTTGAACTTCAAGTGTTGATTTTGTTAAACTTTATGAAAGGATATTTTGAAAAAATTTCAAAAGTATTTTATGACGTCTTCCATTCATGTCCCGAGCGTGGGGCTAAGTAGGACCACGGGTCTGGGGCGCGAGAATCATGGTCTTCCATATGATGAACATTATGTTTGACGTACTCAAACTCTACCCTTAACCGGGTAGTTATAAAGGCTACGATTGGCATAATCAGATTATTGTAGGGAAGAATGATTAGTCAAGATGGGATTTGTCCCTCTCTCAAGAGAGATATCTGCTTGGCCACACGATGAGTGAGATTGATGATAGTGTACGGCCATACCCAAATGAATTGATGTGTTCAATGTCATTTGCTCATATCAATCTACTCGGGATCGAGAAAGCATTGGGCAACATAAGTTGACGTGGACCATGACTTATGTCCACTATGATATCGCGTGACAAAGGGATTGTGATATGTTCTATAAGGTAACTTTGGACTTTCAAAGTTATACTAATTGGGTAGTCATAATGGATTGCTAGAGTCCGCTTATGACTTACGGGTTTTGAATGGTTCGGACTCGTTGCCAACTTAATAAACGTTGTAATTGTCATCACTTATTTCATATTAATAAAGAGATGTTTTGATTATTATTGTTGTTCATGTTTACTTATAATAATCTCCGTCCCTATTACTTGTTTGGTATTAGTATAAAGGCTAAATGATCAATGTCATACATATATCTCATATTAGTTATTTCATTTGAATCCTTATACATGAAGTTATTATGGTCTTCCACTTGATGAACATTATGTTTGACATATTCAAACGCTACCTTTAACCGGGTAGTTATAAAGGGTGTGATTGGCATAATCGGATTCATGTAGGGAAGAATAATAAGATAAATGGATTTGTCCCTCTTCGGAGAGATGTCAAGCTTGGGCCTCTCGTAGGAATGATGTTGATGAAAATGTTCGGCGGGACTCAAATGAATTGATTGGATCAATGTCATTTGGATTATCAACATATTCGGAATCGAGAAAGTATTGAACAAAGACAATATGACTTGTTGACCATGACTTATGTTCAATGACATCGTGGACAAAAGGATTATGACATATTCTAAATGGAATGCGAACTTTATCTAGTTATACTATTTGGGTAGGTATGACGGTTTGCTAGAACCTAATCATATCTTATGGTTTCATATTTGAACCCATTGCCAACTTAGTATAATCCTAGAGGGTCACACACAATAGAACTAATCCTTAAAAGAACTATAATGGAATATTGGGTCGAAGGACCATTGAGGGATTTAAAGAATTAGAAGAAGAAAAGTGGAAAAAGGGGAGGTCCGGTCGGACCTGGCCATAGACCCGGTCGGACCATGATGGATCCGGTCGGACCCTATGCCATACCCGGCCGGACCAGTCGGTTTCAGGAGGAACTTTCCTTAATCCATTTTCTTACGGGTTTAGACATAAATTACCTATTTGGAATAGGTCTAACTTGTACATAAACAGCCCTAATTCGTCCCTAATCAGTACATGTGTTTTTGCAAGCCTCGAAAGAGTTTTTGAGAGTTATTTCTTGTTCTAAGAAATCCCTAGATTGAAGAATAAGATCAAACACAATTATATTCCATATAGTCAAAATACAATTGAGAAAACGTGTTCCTCAATTTTGGTCTAGCAACCAAGATCAAGAAGCTCCTTGATATTCGTTCGTGGTGTGGATACCGCTAGAGGGTGAAACTCATCATCTTCAAAGTTCATGTTCAAGCTTTGTATTCGTGATCAAGTTTCTAAATCTCCACCAAGATCAAAGGTTGAAATTCAAAGGCATCAAGGGTTAGTATTCTAGTATTCATATTATATGTATTTGATATAATATATGAACGGATCTATGGCTTTGGGTTTCTATTAAAATTTTAAATGCAATTTTCCGATGCGCATGTTACTCCGAAACCCAACAGTGGTATCAGAGCCCCGTTCATGTTGATTACTTCAATACTAGATCATGTTGTGTGTATATAAATTGCTTGTTTATGTGCCTAGCATGATATGAATATTGGATTATGATGGTTATGTGTTAACTGATTTTATGTGGTTTATTGTTTTATAAACTTTAATCGCACTATTCAATCGCAATAAAATTATGTTGGATTTAAAATTGTTTGGGTTATCAATTTCTGATTGGATCAAAGTTTTGATAATCGGGGAAAAACAATTTTGAGACAAATTTTTGAACTTTAAAATTTCTGGAATTTTTGGCGAAGGTCCGACCGGACCAGAGGAAGGACCCGGCCGGACCCTTGGGTCTGGAGCGTGGTTCTGGCGTTTGGTTTTGGTCAGATTCAAAAATTCTGGATTTTTCGAAGAGGTCCGACCGGACCAGTGACAATACCTGGCCGGACCTACTGGTCTGGAGCGGGCATTGGGCAGTTGGTTTGGGTTCGATCGGACGAGGTGGAGAATACTTGAGTCATGAATTCGATGATCATCTAAAGAATTGGGGAATAATTTCACAATTGACTCCACCCGGAACGCCACAATGGAATGGTGTGTCCGAGAGGAGGAATCGGACCTTGTTGGACATGGTTCGATCAATGATGAGTCGAGTTGATCTTCCTTTATCCTTTTGGGGTTACGCTCTAGAAAGCGCTGCTTTCACACTAAATCGTGTTCCAACAAAATCGGTTCAAAAGACTCCATATGAAATGTGGAGCGGAAAGAAACCTTGTTTGTCTTTCATGAAGATTTGGGGTTGTGAAGCTTTCGTCAAAAGACTTGTCTCAGACAAACTTGCACACAAATCTGATAAATGTATTTTCGTGGGATATCCTAAGGAAACTAAAGGATATTACTTTTACAACCAAACGGACAACAAAGTCTTTGTTGCCCGAAATGGTATCTTTCAGGAGAAAGAGTTTCTCTCCAAAGAAATCAGTGGGAGTAAAATAAATCTTGAAGAAATTCGAGACCCAGAAAATAACATTGAACCGATAGTGGGACAAGAACAAGAACCACAAGGAATTGTGGAACCTGTTCAAAATACACTAGTAACTCGCAGATCTGGTAGGTTACGATCCGAGCCCGAGAGATATGGTTTTCTCGTAACGGATAGTAATGAGGTGGAGATCATTGATAATGATGAACCAACCACCTACCAAGAGGCGATGTCTTCTCCTGATTCGAAGAAGTGGCTTGGAGCCATGGAGTCCGAATTACAATCCATGGAAGATAATCAAGTTTGGAACTTGATTGATGCACCCGAAGGTGTAAAAACCATAGGATGCAAATGGGTCTTCAAGAAGAAGACTGATATGGATGGGAAGGTGCATACTTACAAAGCTAGACTTGTAGTAAAAGGTTATTGGCAAGTTCATGGTATTGACTATGATGAAACCTTTTCACCCGTAGCAATGATCAAGTCTATAAGAATTTTGCTTGCCATTGCCATTGCCGCATATCATGACTATGAAATATGGCAAATGGATGTAAAACCGCTTTCCTAAATGGAAAACTACAAGAGGATGTGTATATGACACAACCAGAAGGTTTTGAACAAGATTCGAAGGTATGCAAATTGCAACGAGCCATCTATGGATTGAAGCAAGCTTCTAGGAGTTGGAATCTTCGTTTTGATGAATCGGTCAAAGAGTTTGGCTTCATCAAGAACGAAGATGAACCTTGTGTTTACAAGAATATTAGTAGGATCATAGTGATATTCCTTATTTTATATGTGGATGACATATTACTCATTGGAAACGACATTCCTACACTTCAGTCTGTAAAGACTTGGTTAGGAAAGTGCTTCGCAATGAAAGATATGGGTGAAGCCGCATACATACTTGGCATTAAGATCTACAAAGATAGATCAAGGAAGCTAATTGGTTTAAGCCAAAGTACATACATTGACAAGGTCATTAGAAGATTCCGCATGGAAAATTCTAAGAGAGGAACCTTGCCAGTGTTACATGGAGTTTCTCTAAGCAAGACTCAATGTCCTAAGACAAAAGATGAGCGTGAGAAAATGAATGATATTATATATGCTTCGGCAATTGGGTCCATCATGTATGCCATGATTTGTACTAGGCCGGATGTATCTTATGCTTTGAGCATGACGAGTAGATATTAATCCGACCCCGGTGAAAATCACTGGATGGCTGTAAAAGCGATTCGTAAGTACTTGAGAAGGACTAAAGATTCGTTTTTGGTCTATGGAGGAATGGAAGATGATCTCGTTATAAATGCTTACACGGATGCAAGATTCCAAACCGACAGAGACGACAGTCGATCACAATCGGGTTTTGTGTTTTTGTTAAATGGTGGAGCTGTAAGCTGGAACAGTTCTAAGCAAAGTACAACCGCTGATTCTACAATAGAAGCTGAGTATATTGCTGAATCGGATGCTGCAAAGGAAGCTGTTTGGATTAAGAAGTTCATCACTGAACTTGAAGTGGTTCCTAGTATTGCTAATCCAATAGACCTTTATTGTGATAATAATGGTGCTATTGCTCAAGCAAAGGAACCAATAGCACATCAGAAATCCAAACACATACTTAGGCGTTTTTATATCATTCGACAGATCGTTGATAGGGGAGACATGAATATATGCAGAGTACCTACTGATGACAATGTCGCGGACCCGCTAACAAAAGGACTTCCACAAGCTAAACATGATGGTCATGTTAGGTCCATGGGTATTAGATACATGGGAGATTGGGCCTAGGGCAAGTGAGAGATTGTTGGTGTTGGTGCCCTAGGCACGTTTAATAAACGTTGTAATTGTTATCACTTATTTCATATTAATAAAGAGATGTTTTGATTATTATTGTTGTTCATGTTTACTTATAATAATCTCCGTTCCTATTACTTGTTTGGTATTAGTATAAAGGCTAAATGATCATGGGATGATCATGTTGGATTTATAGGTACTTGTTTGGTATTGGACATGACCCGCTCTATGAGATTTATGTCATGGTCAATGTCATACATATATCTCATATTAGTTATGTCATTTGAATTCTTATACATGAAGTTATTATGGTCTTCCACTTGATGAAAATTATGTTTGACATATTCAAACGCTACCTTTAACCGGGTAGTTATAAAGGGTATGATTGGCATAATCGGATTCATGTAGGGAAGAATAATAAGCTAAATGGATTTGTCCCTCTTCGGAGAGATGTCAAGCTTGGGCCTCTCGTATGAATGATGTTGATGAAAATGTTCGGCCGGACTCAAATGAATTGATTGGATCAATGTCATTTGGATTATCAACATATTCGGAATCGAGAAAGTATTGAACAAAGACAAGATGACTTGTTGACCATGACTTGTGTTCAATGACATCGTGGACAAAAGGATTATGACATATTATAAATGGAATGAGAACTTGTATCTAGTTATACTATTTGGGTAGGTATGACGGTTTGCTAGAACCTAATCATATCTTATGGTTTCATGTTTGAACCCATTGCCAACTTAGTATAATCCTAGAGGGTCACATGCAATAGAACGAATCCTTAAAAGAACTATATTGGAATATTGGGTCGAAGGACCATTGAGGGATTTAAAGAATTAGAAGAAGAAAAGTGGAAAAAAGGGAGGTCCGGTCGGACCTGGCCATAGACCCGGTCGGACCATGATGGATCCGGTCGGACCCTATGCCATACCCGGTCGGACCAGTCGGTTTCGGGAGGAACTTTCCTTAATCTGTGTTTCTTGTGGGTTTAGACATAAATTACCTATTTGTAATAGGTCTAACTTGTATATAAACAGCCCTAATTCGTCCCTAATTAGTACATGTGTTTTTGCAAGCCTCCAAAGAGTTTTTTAGAGTTATTTCTTGTTCTAAGAAATCCCTAGATTGAAGAACAAGATCAAACACAATTATATTCCATATAGTCAAAATACAATTGAGAAAACGTGTTCCTCAATTTTGGTCTAGCAACCAAGATCAAGAAGCTCTTTGATATTCGTTCGAGGTCTGGATACCGCTAGAGGGTGAAACTCATCATCTTCAAAGTTCGTGTTCAAGCTTTGTGTTCGTGATCAAGTTTCTAAATCTCCACCAAGATCAAAGGTTGAAATTCAAAGGTATCAAGGGTTAGTATTCTAGTATTCATATTATATGTATTTGATATAATCATATGAATGGATCTATGGCTTTGGGTTTCTATTAAAATTTTAAATGCAATTTTCCGATGCGCATGTTACTCCGAAACCCAACAAGACCCTCATATAAATATATGCAGCCGGGTTTGATAGCCTCTAATGTTGATTTGAGAAATCATAACACATTGTTTTAGAAACAATAAATTATAAAGAGGTAGGATTATTTATTTTGAGATTGAGAATTATCAAAATACAATAATCAAAGACAAAAATAATTCCTATGAAGAAATCGTTTCTTCACCAAGCCTTGGATCTAGCAATCAATCAAGAAGGTGTTTTTGAGCCCGTTCAACACCTTAAAGTCTGTGTTCATGGATGTGATCTTCAAGGGTTAGTTTCTTTCATCTTGTATTTAATTTAATCAACATGAACAGATCCGGGCTCATAGGTGTTTGATTTCATATGTTTATTCCGCTACGCATGATGCATCAAAACCCAACTGTGGCATCAGAGCCCCGTTCATCGTTGATTATTTTAACACATCATGTTTAATTATTTAATTTGATTATATGATTTGCATGATGATAAAGATGAATATGTTATTTGAGTTTTATATGAGATATAAAATTTATGAGCATGAATATTTTTTTATTTTTTTTTTAGACATAAAAAACTAAAGTCTAATATTAGGATAAGAGATTCTATCAAAGTATAACAAGCTTTGGCATAAACGAGGGCAAGCAACTAAAGAGTGAAAATCACAATCTGCACTACCATCCGCGCCATAATTAGCAAGAAAATCTGCAACTTTGTTTCCTTCTCGAAAAATATGAGTGACCCGGATCTGAATCTCTCCCATAATTCTGAAAATGGCTTGAATTATATACCAAATCTCCCATGGAATCTGATATTTCCGATTGAGAATGTTAGCAAGAACTTCCGAATCAATCTCTAACCAAATGGTGTGAAAACCCATCGAATGCGCATGAATGAGACCATCTAGAGCAGCCCTTGCCTCTGCAACCATGTTTGTGGCTTGACCATAAAACCGAGAATATGCAGAGATAAAAGAGCCATCATGAGAACGAAGGACACCACCTCCTGAAGCAATACCAGGATTTCCTCTAGAAACTCCATCAGAATTAAGCTTGATTTGACCAGAAATCGGAGGATTCCAAGAGACAAGCTTAACCCGAGACAACTTAGGAATAGCCGGGACCACTTCAAAAAATTGAAATACATACTCATCCCTAGATACAACAGGAAAATAGAGTTTATGAGCACTAAGAATACCAATAATCTGATGCCGAATATTATGGATTACTTTGTACGAGTTTGGAACTAATCCATCAAACCTGCACTTATTCCGATGCTTCCAAATTTCCCAACAGATAAATCCGGGCAGAATATTACCCAACCAAGAAACAATACTTGTACTAGAGGGGGAATGCCAAGCAACAATTCTAGTAGCAATAGAAGAGCCCAAAATCGGTAAACCAAGCATAACTCCAAAAAACGTCCATACACTCTTAGCAATATCACCATTAATGAAGAGGTGATGTATTGATTCAGAGGAAGAATTCACACAACAAATGCATTTAGAAACAATAGGAATACCTTTTCGAGAAACATTTTCATCCGTTGGGAGGGCAGCTTTAAGGGCTTTCCAAAGAAAGACCGAGACTTTGAGAGTAATGTGTTTATGCCAACACCAAGCAAAAGCATTATCCCGTTGTCTTGAAACTCGACATTCCATCCAAGCAGAAGAAATGGAAAAATTACCAGAAGTTGAAGGAATCCAAAATGCTTGATCGTTCCCCGCCTCAATCTGAATATTATTGGCTTGTAGCGCCATCAAAGCTTGTTGACCCAAAGTGTCAAGAACATACTCTTCACGAAGCACGCCATTTTCATATAGAGAGAAAATCTGATCATGACGATTATCTAAAAGAGTAATATCATGAGAAAGCCATTTTTCTTGAATGGAAATCTGACCATTACCCACACCTCATCTAAGCCTCTCTTCCACCAAATCTTTAACACTAACCAACCTTCTCCAAATGTGAGAGCAACCTTGGCGGGTCATAGCATCCATGGGATGAGTATCACGACAATATTTGGCACCAAGGAACTGAGCATGAATATGGGGATTATGTAATTATTATGTTGATGTGATCTATATAACTAATTACATGTTGGGGTTATCAATGAATAATTGGATTATGTGTATTGATAATTTAGATCTAATTTTTATATGTAATAAATTGTTTATTCATGATATTAATTAGATCTATTTAAATTCGTAATCTGTAAATTCGTGTTGGTTTAATTTGATTAATGCATGAACACGATATTGGGATTGATCGAATTTAAGAAATTCTGGAAATCTGGATACTGGACTAAGGCGCCGTACGGTGGCCTGGGTGCTGTACGCCTCCTGGCAAGCCCGGCAGCCCCTAGGGTTTCTGGCAGATTTTTTTTGTTTTTCTAGTTTTCTGATTGTTCTGTAAATCGTTTACCGAATTCGAATCAGGAACTGAATCTGGTTTCAGATGGCTTTTTTTAAACCGTGTTTCCTGAAATATGATTTAATCCAGAAAATTGCAGAAATCAGAGTTCTGAAGAGTTCAGAATTGCTGTAGTTTCTGAAATTGATGAGACAATGAATAATCTTGAAACAAGTTACTTTTCTCTACGGAGATGTGGATGCCTTTTGGCTTAGTTTCGGCCGTATGAATAATTGCTTGGTTTCTTGATCTTAGTACGGAAATGTGGATGCCTCTTGGCTTAGTTTCGGCCGTATATTTTGTGCTCTCAATCGATAGATGTTCTGCGGATTCAAAAGTTACAGAATTTATTCCTATGAACAAAGTGCAAATTGTTTGCAAAAGAAGGAAACTAAATTTGGATTAATTCATATGGACCAATGGCAGGCTTGCGCCTTGTTTCTGGGAATACGAATGAAATATCCAATCTGTAAATTGTTTACAGAAAATTTAGATTCCATCCCCATTATGTTGCTTCATAATTAAATCACAAGATTTTGCTTTTGTTAATTAATTTGATTAGTTAACATACATTATGAAAAGACTATATTATATTATGTTTGACATAATTAAATATATGATGCATGTCTCTATGTAGACAAACCTTCTCAAAATTTTAAGTCATGTGCCAACCCACGATTAAAACACATGTGAGTATACGGGTAGTTTTATGTGGGCTCTGCCAAAGCGAGGTGCATTAATTCTATCCTTATATGAGCATGATTAGTGAAAGAGTGGTTTCTATACGTTTAAAGTGGTTTGACATATTAGGCTATCAAAAGATAAAGTTTTGGGCCTAAGTCACAAGATGGGATTTTTTTTTATTTTTTTGGCGAAAGGAGACGGTACTCCCTATATTTTATTAATAATGAAAGAAAATATTACAAACTTGGTGGGGGACATGACCAACCTCAACCACCAGAAAATAAGGGGGGAAGGACTTGCACAATCCGTAAGCTCCTTAACAAAGAGGGGGGAAATCCTATACAAAGATTACTTAAAAAGATACTTCCGGATATAAGGAAAAGCAGTCTTATCACATTGATAAGGGCCTTTGCATTGAAAAGGAAGATCCATAAAAGAGAAGTATTGGTGATTAGATTTAGTATCTGCAGCGAAATTGGCAAGACCATCAGCAACTTGGTTCCCTTCACGAAGGATATGAGAAACTTTAACCCGCATTGTCGACATTAACCTCTTTAAATCTTGAATATAGTGCCAAACACCCCAAGGAATCGCACAACCACCATTTAAGATCCGAGAAAGAACTTCTGAATCTACTTCTAACCAAATAGAATCAAGCCCAAACCCTAGTGCAAGAGTTAAGCCATCCAGGGCAGCCCTAACTTCATCCTCCATGTTTGATGCAACCCCATAAAAGTTTGCAAAACCATAAAAAATCAGCCCATGCGAATCCCTAAAAATACCACCACCGGACGCATTACCAGGATTGCCTCTCGAGACCCCATCAGTGTTTAGCTTCATTTGACCATAGGGGCTGACCCAATGAACTAACCTTGGGAATTTCTGGACATTGGGTCTCAAAGGAATATTAAAAAACTGGTAGATAGATTCATCCAAGAATGAACACGGAAATGAAATAGAAAAAGCTTTAGAAACCTCCACAATTTGAGCCCGAATTTGCTGTATGATAATGGAAGGAGAAGTTAAGGAGTTTTCAAATCTAGCTTTATTTCTAGCTTTCCAGATTTGCCAACAAATAAACGAAGGTAAAATGGCACAAAGCCAAAGAACAAACTTGCTTGCTTTCATAGGAGGGTAAAAGAACCAAAAAACAAGCCTTTGAGAGATTGAGCTGCCTTCTATTCGAACACCCAAGAGATCCCCATAGAAATTCCAAACAGCCACGGCAATGTCTCCACTAAGAAGGAGATGATTCACGGTCTCACAGGAAGGCGAATGGCAGCAAAAACAAGAAGAAACAATATTAATACCTTTCCGTTGAATAGCATCATCAGTGGGAATGGCCTTTTTAAGGACTTTCCACATAAAAACTGATATTTTCAAAAGGAAGATGTTTGTGCCAACACTTAGAGAAGTTGATAAACTAATTGGGGATTCCCTCCCAGTACCAAACTCCAAGATCTAGCTTCACGGCACTCCATCCAAGCAGAGGAGATTGAAATTTTACCTGAGGGAGAAGGCGTCCAGAAAGGGACATCAGGATGTTCATTAAGATGAATACGCCTAGATTGAATCATATCGAGAACATGCTGCCCAAAGTTGGTTCGAATATAATCAGCCCTAAGCATGCCATTATCGAAAAGAGTAGAAATCTGGAAGTGATCGTCCGAAGGGAACACGAACGAAGGGGATAACCAGTGTTCATAAACCGAAATATCCCCATTATTAATGCCCCAAAACAACCTTGGCTCCATAATATCTTTAACCGAGACCATTCTTTTCCAAATATGCGAGCAACCGACTCGAAAAGTAGCATCCATTGGGTGGGTGTTATGGCAGTACCTCTCTTGTAGAAAACGAGCCCATAGAGACCCTCCACAACGAAACCTCCACCAAAGTTTCATGGAGAAATCCATGTCCATATCTTTAAAATTCCGAAGACCCAAGCCACCCTCCTCAATATGCCAAAAAATTCAGATTTAGAAACCCAATGACAACGGTTTGTTCCATCAGAATTATTCCAAAAAAAATTAGTAAGCAACCGGTCCATTGCCTTCAAATTCCCTTTAGGAGGATCCAACAAAGCTAGATAGTAAACTGGAATTGCTTGTAAGCAAGATTTCATCAAAATAAGCTTAGCCCCTGTCGACAAAATCTTTCCTTGCCAGGATTCTAACCTCTCTTCCATCTTTTTCAGCACGGGGAAAAAAAGACTTTGAGTTTTCCTCCCCGAGTATAAAGGGCAGCCAAGATAGATAATAGGAAGATCTTTAGGTGAAAAACATGTAATCCGAGAGATTAGATCAGCCCTTGAGTTAGCTCCCTTTCCCAAGATAAAACAAGATTTGTCACACTAATCAATTGACCTGAAAACCCTTGATAAGAGGACAAGAAGTCCATGTGAATAGTGAATGACTCTTGGCTTCCGTTGCAGAAAATTATGACATCGTCGGCATAAGAAAGATGAGATATGATCGGAACATGTAGATGACTTCTATGAAAAGCAATTTGAGGATGGATATCATGAAGATGATTAAGGCCACGACTAAGATTTTCTGCTGCAATAATAAAAAGACTCAGAGAAATGGGATCCCCTTGTCTAAGCCCTCTTGAAGAAGGAAAATAACCACATGCTTCTCCGCTCACCAAAATGGAAAACCAGCAATCGGAAATGCAACGGAAAATCATATCTATCCAAATTTCCGAAAAACCAAAACACCAAAAAAATTTAATGAGAGCGAACCAGGAGAGCCTATCCTAAGCTTTGGCCATGTCGAGCTTGAAGGCAATATTCCCACCATAAACCTTCCGATTAATGGAACACATCAGTTCTTGAGCCAAAAGAATATTCTCATGAATAAGCCGACCACGAACAAAACCACTTTGTTGAGGGGATATAATGCGAGGAATAACCAAGGCTAAACGACCATTAAGAAGCTTTGTGATAATTTTATTAAATAAATTACACAAGCTGATAGGTCGTAACTCGAAGAAAGATTTAGGGGTTGCCACTTTAGGAAGCAAAACAATAGTAGTGCCAGACCAACTCCGTGGTAATCGAAAACCAGAGAAGAAATCTAAGATGGCTTTATGGAGATCAAACCGTATAATCTCCCAAGAAGCTTTATAGAATTCCCCTGTAAATCCATCCAGACCCGCTGCACTAGTTCCGCACATAGAGAAAACCACATCTTTTATCTCATCCAACGAAGGAGGCTGAATAAGAGCATTGTTCTCATGATCATTAATTAGACGAGGAATGAACTCTAACTGGTCTTCATGCGAACATTCATGATGACCATTGAGCTGATCTTTAAAGAAGTTAATAGCCTCTTCTTGGATAGCTAGAGGATCCTCCAGCCACACACCTTCACGATTTTAAATACGATGGATTTGTAATTTTGATCTCTTTTTCTTAACATAAGAATGGAAAAAGGAAGTATTACGATCCCCGTCTTTCAGCCAAGATAAGTTCGCTTTTTTGCATCCAGAATTCTTCTTCAATTTTGAGACGAAAGAGTAAATGAGCTTGAGCCAAATGCAGAGCTGCCCTATTTTCATCACTTGGGCTTTGATCAAAAGCTACTTCCTTTGCCGTGACTTCATCTTCAGCAGTACAAACTTGCTGATCTATGCGCCCAAAAACCTCTTTATTCCACTTTTGAATGACATGTTTGAGCCGAACAAGCTTCTTAGCAAATCGAACCATAGGCCGCCCATCCATATTCCCAGCCTAAGAATCCTTGACAACATCCAAAAACAAATCATGATTCAACCAAACGTTAATAAAACGAAAAGCCCCCTTCTTTATTTCAGATGACAAAGTAATATTGATCAAAATAGGCGAGTGGTCAGAACAAGTCCTATTCAGATGCAGCACAGAAGTGCTATGAGAAGCATGTAACCATTCAGAATTATAGAAAACCCTGTCAATGCGTTGCCAAATTGTCAATGCGTTGCCAAATTGTATCTCGACCATCTCTTTTATTCAGCCAAGTAAAAGAATTCCCTTGAAAACCCCCATTAATCAAATTAGACACTTGAATAGTAGCTGTAAAATCAGCTACCTTTGCTTCCGTCACAAGTTTACCACCCAATTTATCCGCTTGATCCAGAATGGCATTAAAATCTCCCACCACAAGCCAAGGACTATTTTCCTCACTGTGATTAATGAGATACTCCCAAAGATCACGCCGTTGATACTTACAGCAACTCGCATAAACAATAGAAATATACACTTGTTGAGGCCATAGAGGATGAGAAACTTTAACAGTAACAACCTGATCATGATTGTCAACCACTTCACAATCAACCCCTTGATGCCAAAAAAGCCAAATGTTGTTCTTAGAATTCGAAAAGCCATCAATACAACGAAACTTTCTCACATAAGAAGGAAGAAGAGAGACATCAATCTTAGGTTCATAAAGAGCCAGCAACGGGACATTATGCAACCGAACTAATCTTTTAACTCTACGAACTGAAGGAAGATTACCAATACCACGAACGTTCCAACTAAGGATACCTATCATTAAAATAATCCAAAAAATAAGCCAAGGCAAAGGGCTTTTAAGCCGAGCCAGTAATGTGGGTATCCCCATCATCTACACCAAGACCATGCAAGAAAGGACCTTGGGTAGATGAAGGAGCTCTAGGAGACAAGGAAAGATTACCAATTAAACTCCCACTAGGGTTTCTAGGATAAACACCTTTAGATATCAAAACTTCAGAATCCGAGTCTTGTTTATCATCATCAATATCATGAACCTTTTCCATCCAAACTTCATTAAAACCGTTCAAAGAAGTAACATCACCATGGGAAATTTCTGATGGCATAGAAGGAGGGGCTGGAATATTATGCAAAGAAGGAGATTTATCTTTAACCACAGCACCCATTTGTTTAAGAGATTTGGGAGAAACAAAAGGAACACCACGAATAAGCAAGAAACTAAAACCTTGAGTTGCAATATTAGAAGAATGCCGGATTACCTTGGGAGATGAAGGGTTCTTTTCCATAACAGGGTTCCCATTTTAATTATCTTCATAAGCAGACAAATTAGTTACCGAGGATGGTTTTACCACATTAGAGACGACAGGATCAGCAATGGCTCCATCCGGATCAACATTGGCAGATTGACCATTATCCAAAATTTCTTTGATTGATGCATCAATCTCGGGCTGAGATACAGAACTTTGACCGACATCTTTTTTCTTCTCCACGTACACTTGAATCTTTTTACCCTTGTTGACATGTTGCTTTCCAGGATGTTCATTCAATTTCCTAATATCTTCCTTAGGTTGTTCCATGGGTTTAGGATGAAGGAAATAACATTGAGACATGTCATGCCCATGTTTATAACAGTGCTTACAATAATAGGGGAGATTATCATATTCAATATTCTGATAAAAGCTTGAGAATTCATCCCCACAATCAATGTAAACCCTAGACGGAAGCTTCTTCAAAAGATCGACTTGAACCAATACCTTTGCAACACTAGGACGAGATAGATCAGCCGTGGCCTTATCAATTGCAAGAGGCTTACCAAAAATATGCGCAATAGAAAAAAGACAAACTTTGTTGAACATGTGAATAGGTAAGCTCGGAAGACCTACCCAAACGGGATATAAGGATGATTCCTTATCCGGATGCCATAACGGAGTCCAACGGAAAACACGCATCGGGAACCTGCCTAAATGCCATAGTTCTTTAGCCCATAATCGATTGAAATCCCCTTCATGCATGAGACGAATGAGGATGTGTTTGGAATCAACATGACCCAAAGAGAAATCTGCCTTCAAACCAAACTTTAAGAAATATTGTCTAGTACTCTCCATGTTAGGCCGTCCATGAGAGAATTTTCCTACAAGAGTATATTTGAAAGGTTGGGGCAAGGAATTAATCATCTCTTTCAGAAATTTTAATGCAGGTTCTCCCTTGTGAATACTCATCGGGATCAGACTGAGATTAGGGCTAGGTTTTGGAGCAGAATCCTTCAATAGCGAAGCAAAGGATTTAGTTTGAGTTGGTGAAGGTGGCGCTTGAGAAACTGGAGCCTGGGGAGCCGTAGGGTTTGTGGATTGTTGCACAAGATCATGATTCACGATTGGGCTTTTGCCGCTGGAAACACCAATGCGCAAAGGGCCACACGATTGAAGTGGAGGGAATGTTTCCAAATCCGCCATGATGAACGGAGAACACGAAAAACGGCAACCCTAATTAGCCACAAGATGGGATTAAAACATGTTTGTGACATTAAATGTCCAAAGAATCCCATAAAGGATCTAAGAGTCATATATGATATTATTTATAAGGAGTTATCTACCTAATTAATTTAATTCTGAGCAGTATCGCCAAAGCGGACTAGAAATTAAATTAAAGTTGGATCTTAGCCCACATAAATTATATTATACAATTGTTGTATTTGAAAGTGTATAATTTAGTGGGAGTATTTATGAAATAGATTAAATATCTCTTAAATGATAATGGTATGGAATATAGATGTATATTTATTTGCATATTTGTGTTGAATGTCTTAAACTATAATCATGTTTAATTACTGCGATAGACCACACTTAAAGAGAATGAGATTAACTTCCTTGACCTAGTCATGAGCTCAAGAATTGTTCTAAAGAAAGAACGGAAGTTATGAATTCTTAATAAATAATATTCCTAAGAAACCTAATGCCTTAAGGTCGGACATAGACATAAATTAGAATCATGTGGATGAATCTATGGATGTCAATTGTCCTCGACTTGCTACTAAATGTTTGGAACTTTAGAAGTATCTAAAACACATGAATGCTTATCTGATAAGCAATCACGTAGGAAGCGTTCCTACAAGCAAGAAAGGCAAGAAAAGTTTGAGATTGATTAGAGCCTAACATTCATGTGATGAATGAAAGGTATGTTTGTAACGACCCGAAAACCCGCCTCTATTTTCTTATTAATAAATATTTAATTATTTATGTATTTCTTATTTATTTAAATTATTTAATTATTTAAATAATTATGTGTGCATTTTGTGTTTCATAATATTTTATGACTAACATTTAATTTGTTAGTGTGTAGGGGAGGGGGTCTATGTGTAAATTCTAGTTTATCATCCTACTTATTCCCTCTTTTCCCCTCACCTCCCTCACTTTCACCCTCCCTCATTCTCTCCCAGCAAACTCTCTCTCTCTCTCTTCTCCTCCATTGTAGAAGGTAAGTCTCTCTCTCCTTCTCTCTTCATTTTATCATCTTCCTCCCATTATTTCTCATTTCTCATAAAATGAAACTTGTTTAGATCGTCGATAGGATCGTAGGGAACAAAGAAAATTCGGATTCCGGCAACTTTCATAAAATCCGGGTAAGTTACTTTTCCCCCATTTATGTTAAAAATGCTCATCTTTAACTCTATTGATGTTCTTGTTGATATCCATGGCTTCTTGGTTGAGTTCAGAAATTATTTGGAATTTATTTGGGTTTTTGGTTAAAAGTTGTGATACTATGAATGTTGAGATTAAATCTTGATTTGTGTGGTTAAATGTTGTTATCTAGGTCTCCTAGAAGTTCATATGTTGTTTTAGTACATTGTTAAGAGTATTGGAAGTGTTGATTTTGGGTGTATATGAATTAGCAAGATTTTGGGTTTGATTTTGGTAAGAATGTGTTAAAACCCAGCTGATTTCTGCCCAGCCCGACGACCGGGCGCTCGCCCGCCCCCTGCCAAGCGCCCGCCCACTTCCCCCTTTTCTGACCCTTAGCTTCTGTTATAATGGGCGCCCGCCCGCCCTGCTTTTTCTGGAAATCATATTTGTGTTTGTTTAAGAATAGGTTGTATTTTTAGTTTGGGTTTTAGAGGCACATGAATTGAGTTTTCTTGTCTTTAAATGCTAGTATAGAAGTATATATAGGTACTCCTAAGATTTAGAACGAAAAGAGTGAAATTCGGAGCTAAAACAGGGATTTTTCATAATGTCCGGCCGAACACTTTATAAAAATTGTCCGTTTTGCGCTCAATCTTCCGGAGACCATAACTTCTTCGTCCGGACTCCGTTTTAGACGTGTAAACTATTGTTGGAAAGACCTTTTCGAGTACTACGCAATGGTTCTATTGACCGCATGGTTCCAGATCAGAATGGTTGTATCATTGTTGAGGTTTAAGATCAAGGTGTAGTCTCAGTCTAGGTTCCGTAGTACTATTCTAGTTGACTTAATTGGGCACCGTGGAACACTTTAGTAATTAAAATTGGTTCCTTTGTGAACAATGGTGTTATGTAATTTGATCAAGTATGGTTTGGGAATGTTTGGGCATCTTATGATGTGTTCGTGATTGTTCCAATCGAATTGATTTTCGAGTAAGTCTTGGTCTAGGTTTTAGGCGATGTCCTATAGTACCTAGAGGGTTGTTATTGAACACCTAAGTGTAGGGTTTAGTCCGGTCGTGATCATGTTCTAATAAGTGTAACCTTTTGTAATCGTTTGGGGTGTTTAGAATTGGTTCGTTGTCACGACCCCGGACCCCGCGGGCCCGAGACCGCGAGCTGGACGTCGACTTAAAACCAATACTCTAAAATGAAGAAGATAAAAATTCCACTTTGAACCAAAAGATTTTAACACAAGGTTTGGAAAATCCAAGTTTAACAACACCATAAAACAACTAGTGTAAGCTCCACAAGCTCACACCCAAGATACAAAATATTACAATTCTTAATGACGTCAATAATGGTAAAACTATCCCCAAAAGGTTATACATTTAAATAATGTAAACCGATCCATAACAACCTGCCCCAAAATCTCAATCCTCTCGACGTCCTCCTCGATCCGCGAATCCTAATCCTTTTCCTCCTGGGGGGGGTTAAGGAAAAACAAAGATGGAAATAAACGGGGTGAGATAAAATCTCAGTAAGTTACTAATGCAACTACATGACATGCTAATATGCATGACCGATAGCAATTAACATAAGATAGATAGCAGCGGAATAATAAGTGACATGTTGTCAAACAGTAATATCCAATAATCAATCATATAAATAAACATATAACAACAAATGAGAGGCTCCCTATCGCCAACCGTCCCATACCGGTTGGAAATAACGACCAGCTCAACATGCAACACATAAAGATGAAATAAACACTCATAAGTGGATACATATCCAAGGTTTCACCCAACTGAAAGAACCAAATAAAGGTCGCTGCGCAGCTTCAATAATCAACAATCAACATCTTCATAGCAGCATGAAAGCTTGAAGAGAAAACCCCGGTCAGAACCGACCAATCAATCAATCAACCCATCAAACCATCTTCATAGTAGCATAAAAGTTGAAGAGAATACCCCCGGTACCGGAATCAATGACCAAAAGAAGTGTCACAAAGGACGGGAGACATGCCACAAAGTCATGCTCCAAGTAAAGCTAAAGTGCACACAAAGGAGCTAGCTCTTCTCACATCCAAGGCCAATCTGGAGGAGGGTAATAATGGGGCAAAACAATGGTCAACAATCACAATGGACTTGGCTGTGCCATCATAATGTTTCGCATCGCCCAAACACACACAAAATACCAGCTGGACTTTCAAGTAAGGCTAAGTAATAAAATACTAGCACAATAAACAACCATTGATTCCAAAGTAGGGAATCATACCAATTAATCACCATAAAAGATGCGAACGATTACTCAAAAAGAGTTCAACAACAATAGCACAAGGAGCTTCTCATAAAAGAGTCCAACAACATTGACCATTAAAACATAATGATTCCAAGATAAGGCATGTACCAAATACATCCTAAATATGATACTCACAAGTTACTCATAAAGAGCACAACCCAAACGGTCACTCGCAAATGGCACAATGACTATTACCAAAATGACCCTAAACGGTCACTCATAAAGGTATACTAGGACTATGAACTCAACCATCTCATCACACCTGGAATTCCAAATATGAAATCTGAATGAATACATCTTAAGGTTAATCAAACCGTAGGGACCCAATTGCCAATTCGCACTTTATCTCCGTTCATAACGAACCCATTCTAAACACCCCAAACGAATCCAAAAGGTTACACTTATTAGAACATGATCACGACTGGACTAAACCCTACACTTTGGTGTTCAGTAACCACCCTCTAGGTACTATAGGGCATCGCCTAAAACCTAGACCAAGGCTCACTCAAAAATCAATTCGATTGGAACATTCACGAACACATCATAAGATGCCCAAACATATACCAAATGATCATCACAAGGATAAGTCAAACCAACAATACCTCAATAAGATGTTCCAAAGTCTCAATTAACACTTAATTCATTTCAAACACAAACTTGATCACAAAGGACCCAATTATATCACTAGAGTGTACTACAATGATCACTAAGGTCGACTAGAAGGACACCCAAGATTTAGACCAAAACACGTTCTTTAATCACAAAATTTTGACAAATGTTGGACTTTCAGAGATCTGTGCGGCCGCCCAGACGGGTATGTGCGGTCGCCCAAAAAGACCCAAAACAAGAACAAAAGCATTCAGATAGATGTGTGGTCGCCCAGGCTATTTTGTGCGGCCGCCCAATCTTCCGGATTGCCAGAAATCGGGAAGAACAACATGGGTTCTTCCATTTTCAAACCCAAAACACATTCAACCAAAATCAAACCTCCCAACTCATGTACTAATGTACCAAAACAATGTATATCTAGGGTGGGGACTCAAATACACCATTTATCACCCAAAACCAATAATCAAACCCATCATTCCAAAAATCACCATTTTTGACCAAAAACCCAAATAAATTCCAAACAAATTCAAAACTCATCCAAACTTCAAATCTAACACATCAAACAATATCTAAACATGATATGAACATTTTAGCATTAAAATGGGGGAAAAGTAACTTACTTGGATTTTCTCAAAGTTGATGGATTTCAAATATTTTTGATCCTACGCGATCCTATCGACGATCTAAACACATTTCACGTTTTAAGAAATGAGAGAAGATGAGAGGAAGAAGGAGTAAATGAAGAGAGAAGGAAGAAGATGAAACTTACCCCTTTTTTCTTCTAAGGGAGGAGAGAGAGAGCTGGGAGAGAGGGATGGAGGTGGAGTGTGAGGGTGAAAGAGTAGGGTGAGGGAGGTGAGTAGGGAGAAGATGAAGATTAAAATGTTACACCTAGCCCCCTTCCCCCACTAACTAGCACAATTACTTACACTCCCGACTAACAATTAAGACTCAACACTTCCACACTAGCCCAAATAACTCGAATAAAATGCTAGGCATAATTATTATGAAACATAAAATGCACACATAATTATTTAAATAAATAATAATTTAAATAAATAAATAAGCAAGTAATTAAATAATAATCACTTATTACTAATAAAATAGAGCCTATACTTCGGGTCGTGACATTCACTCCCCCTTAAAGAAAATTCGACCCGAATTTTAACGAGACTTACCCGAAAGACCAAATAGCTACGGATATGATAGTTCCGCCATTTCTCAAATTCCTCAATTATCCATTCTAAACCACCACGTAGTAACCTTAAATAATGTTCACGATACCACGACCTCTCGCACATAACTTCCTTCAATCATAACCTTCACTACTAATTAGAATCCACAATCAAAATTGGAGAATCCCAATTGCTCCCAATCATAACTCTCGAGATATCCCAAGCTCACCTTATTCATAACCTAAATTACACTGCAAAGGTGTTTCCTTTCGTAAATCGCATACTTAGTGGTATTCCCAGAAATTCAAAACATCACCATCCCGAGCCTAATTAGCTTTTAAAATATAAAAAGGCTAAAGAAATTTCTATTTCCACAATATTCATCGAAATGGCTATATCTCTATGGATTACCATTATAGTGTCTTCACTTTGAGTTAACACCTTAAATAAATAGTACCATACAAACCCCAAAATTTCTCGTACAAAGTGTCACTTAAATCTATGTTATACTCTCATCCCTTCATTAATCTGGTCTTGAAGCCTAAACCATTCAATATACTCAATAGTCCGCAAAACGATCCAAATTTCATCTTCAAAAGATTTTCTCTAACTCCCATTTAAGTCGTAATCCGTGCTCATATACCCAAAGGAAATCAACGAACTCTAAATTCAATAGCTAAACCCAGTTAATCTCTCACGCATACATTTATTGACTTAATGATATTTAAGCTCAATGGTACTACCATCATAATAAACCAATTAGCTAGCAACGCTCCAACTGACCCAATACCAATTCATGATATTCCTTAATTATGCCCAAGTATTGATAATCAACTTCCTGCACATACCCTTGATCCACTTCGGGAAACGCCACCAAGAAGAGATTTAGGACCAAAGAACCACTATTTAACCAAAATTTCAAAATGCCTTTAACATAGATTGAGAAATTATTACTCTCTCAAAATGTACTTAGTCCTTTCTAACTTAACACGCTTACCACCATTAATGATCATAACTCCTACAACAAACTCATCATCCATAACAAATCGTACACCTCTCCATGCTAATCCATTCCGATACATTCACGGAGATGCACTAAAAATAAACAAAATATCCTACCAAGACATCCTCAATTGAATCCTCAACTCTTATAACCCAACCGATGCCATAAGGACATTGATCTAAATATTAGCACTACAACCTTGTACCACAACAACCCAATTTAACCCAAGCTCCTCCTCAAACACTAGGTACTATTCGGAAGAAAACGAAAATCTTACGAATGATATATACACCCAACAAATTGACCGAAACTAAATACTCGGATTTCAATAAAAAATAAATAAGTATAACTCTACCCAAAGGAATGGTCTCAAATAGTTTTAAGAAATTAGGAATGGAGAATATAACCATCCCCTACAACAATAGATTAAAGCAATAGTAACATCAAAATCTTGTAATAGCAACATGGCAAATTTAGCAGGTAAGTTCTATCTACCTATAAGCACAACATGAGCACACAAGACTCTATCAGATATCCTACACTCCTCCATAGGAGTAGACACTGACAACACATAAGTCAAAGACTCAAGAGAAATAAATGCAACTAAATGCACACAAACATGAGAATGCGATGATCCTAAAATGCACGCGCTCGCTCTCTCGACACAAAATTAATACCTCCTGAAACTGATGAATCACCCGTTGAGTGCTGATTGATCGCAAATACCCTACCCTGAACTTTTAGGGTTTCCCGAAGCATCCCTCTTCTGACCCTGTGGTATTCCAGTTCCTGTCCCCGATGACTGAACTCTAAACCTCGGACAATTTTTAACGAAGTGTCCCAACTGACCACACTTCACACATTTTCCTTGCTTCTTCCAACACTTGTCTTCTGAGTGTCCTTTCCTCTGACAGTAGCTGCAGACTTTCCCATTTTGTGCCCCCTTATTAGAACCTTGATTTCCTACTGTTGGTTGCCCTTGAATTTGCCTTCTGAATCGAGTTTGCACTCCAGAATTACCTCTGTTATCCAAACGTTGCTGTTGTGACTTACTCTGCCCTCCTTGCTTACCCGGGTTAACCATCTCAGTCTTCCTTTTGTGTTCCCCAATATCCTGCTCAATCAAGTAGGCTCGATCCACCGCATCCTGATAAGTCTGAATCCGTTGTGCTATAAGCTGAGTCCGGATGGATGTCTTCAAACCCCTAATCAATCTCATCGCTTTCTGCTCCTCGGTCCGCACAAGGTAGTCACAACGCCTAGCTAATTCTGTGAACTTAGCTGAGTACTGTGCTACTGACATCATGCCTTGCTCCAAGCTGAGGAACTCGATCTCTTTCCGGTTTTGATTCACTAGAGAGATAAAATGATCCTTGAATTTCCTCACGAACCACTCCCAAGGATATGGTACAAGAGTCGCATCCCAACTAGTCTTCAGTGCCTTCCACCAATGTTCCGCAGCCCCCACGAGCTTATAAGCTGCAAACAGAACCCTATCCTCATCAGTGCAACCAAAGACATCGTAGATTTTCTCCATCGATTCTATCCATAGCTCGGCTTTCTTCACATCCGGCTCACCGTCGTACTCACTTGGTTTCAACTTTAAGAACTGCTCCAACCCATATCGCGGAGGTGCTACATGTTCCTCTCTCGGCCCTTGGTCACGAATTGATTTCACGGCCTCCTCAAACCTGCCCTGAAACACTGTACGGTTTTCATCCCTTAGACCATTAAGATTCTGAGTCCCACTGATGTCTTCACTAGCTCTTCTAGCCATTGAGAACAATTACCTGCATAAAACATCAACCGTTACTCACTCTGAACACAACTACCCTCCTAGGTCGTACTAGTACACCTAGACTTATACTTAGAGCCAAACCATGGCTCTGATACCAACTGTCACGACCCCGGACCCTGCGGGCCCGAGACCGCGAGCTGGACGTCGACTTAAAACCAATACTCTAAAATGAAGAAGATAAAAATTCCACTTTGAACCAAAAGATTTTAACACAAGGTTTGGAAAATCCAAGTTTAACAACACAATAAAACAACTAGTGTAAGCTCCACAAGCTCACACCCAAGATACAAAATATTACAATTCTTAATGACGTCAATAATGGTAAAACTATCCCCAAAAGGTTATACATTTAAATAATGTAAACCGATCCATAACAACCTGCCCCAAAATCTCAATCCTCTCGATGTCCTCCTCGATCCGTGAATCCTAATCCTTTTCCTCCTAGGGGGGGGGTTAAGGAAAAACAAAGATGGAAATAAACGGGGTGAGATAAAATCTCAGTAAGTTACTAATGCAACTACATGACATGCTAATATGCAATGACCGATAGCAATTAACATAAGATAGATAGCAGCGGAATAATAAGTGACATGCTGTCAAACAGTAATATCCAATAATCAATCATATAAATAAACATATAACAACAAATGAGAGGCTCCCTATCACCAACCGTCCCATACCGGTTGGAAATAACGACCAGCTCAACATGCAACACATAAAGCTGAAATAAACACTCATAAGTGGATACATAGCCAAGGTTTCACCCAACTGAAAGAACCAAATAAAGGTCGCTGCGCAGCTTCAATAATCAACAATCAACATCTTCATAGCAGCATGAAAGCTTGAAGAGAAAACCCCGGTCAGAACCGACCAATCAATCAATCAACCCATCAAACCATCTTCATAGTAGCATAAAAGTTGAAGAGAATACCCCCGGTACCGGAATCAATGACCAAAAGAAGTGTCACAAAGGACGGGAGACATGCCACAAAGTCATGCTCCAAGTAAAGCTAAAGTGCACACAAAGGAGCTAGCTCTTCTCACATCCAAGGCCAATCTGGAAGAGGGTAATAATGGGGTAAAACAATGGTCAACAATCACAATGGACTTGGCTGTGCCATCATAATGTTTCGCATCGCCCAAACACACACAAAATACCAGCTGGACTTTCAAGTAAGGCTAAGTAATAAAATACTAGCACAATAAACAACCATTGATTCCAAAGTAGGGAATCATACCAATTAATCACCATAAAAGATGCGAACGATTACTCAAAAAGAGTTCAACAACAATAGCACAAGGAGCTTCTCATAAAAGAGTCCAACAACATTGACCATTAAAACATAATGATTCCAAGATAAGGCATGTACCAAATACATCCTAAATATGATACTCACAAGTTACTCATAAAGAGCACAACCCAAACGGTCACTCGCAAATGGCACAATGACTATTACCAAAATGACCCTAAACATTTACTCATAAAGGTATACTAGGACTATGAACTCAACCATCTCATCACACCTGGAATTCCAAATATGAAATCCGAATGAATACATCTTAAGGTTAATCAAACCGTAGGGACCCAATTGCCAATTCGCGCTTTATCTCCGTTCATAACGAACCCATTCTATACACCCCAAACGAATCCAAAAGGTTACACTTAATAGAACATGATCACGACTGGACTAAACCCTACACTTTGGTGTTCAGTAACCACCCTCTAGGTACTATAGGGCATCTCCTAAAACCTAGACCAAGGCTCACTCAAAAATCAATTCGATTGGAACAATCACGAACACATCATAAGATGCCCAAACATATACCAAATGATCATCACAAGGATAAGTCAAACCAACAATACCTCAATAAGATGTTCCAAAGTCTCAATTAACACTTAATTCATTTCAAACACAAACTTGATCACAAAGGACCCAATTATATCACTAGAGTGTACTACAATGATCACTAAGGTCGACTAGAAGGACACCCAAGATTTAGACCAAAACACGTTCTTTAATCATAAAATTTTGACAAATGTTGGACTTTCAAAGATCTGTGCGGCCGCCCAGACGGGTATGTGCGGTCGCCCAAAAAGACCCAAAACAAGAACAAAAGCATTCAGATAGATGTGCGGTCGCCCAGGCTATTTTGTACGGCCGCCCAATCTTCCGGATTGCCAGAAATCGGGAAGAACAACATGGGTTCTTCCATTTTCAAACCCAAAACACATTCAACCAAAATCAAACCTCCCAACTCATGTACTAATGTACCAAAACAATGTATATCTAGGGTGGGGACTCAAATACACCATTTATCACCCAAAACCAATAATCAAACCCATCATTCCAAAATTCACCATTTTTGACCAAAAACCCAAATAAATTCCAAACAAATTCAAAACTCATCCAAACTTCAAATGTAACACATCAAACAATATCTAAACATGATATAAACATTTTAGCATTAAAATGGGGGAAAAGTAACTTACTTGGATTTTCTTAAAGTTGATGGATTTCAAATATTTTTGATCCTACGCGATCCTATCGACGATCTAAACACATTTCACGTTTTAAGAAATGAGAGAAGATGAGAGGAAGAAGGAGTAAATGAAGAGAGAAGGAAGAAGATGAAACTTACCCCTTTTTTCTTCTAAGGGAGGAGAGAGAGAGCTGGGAGAGAGGGATGGAGGTGGAGTGTGAGGGTGAAAGAGTAGGGTGAGGGAGGTGAGTAGGGAGAAGATGAAGATTAAAATGTTACACCTAGCCCCCTTCCCCCACTAACTAGCACAATTACTTACACTCCCGACTAACAATTAAGACTCAACACTTCCACACTAGCCCAAATAACTCGAATAAAATGCTAGGCATAATTATTATGAAACATAAAATGCACACATAATTATTTAAATAAATAATAATTTAAATAAATAAATAAGCAAGTAATTAAATAATAATCACTTATTACTAATAAAATAGAGCCTATACTTCGGGTCGTGACATTCGTTATGGACGGAGGTAAAGCGTGAATTGGCAATTGGGTACTTACGGTTGATTAACCTTAAGGTGTATTCATTCTGATTTCCTACTTTGGAATTCCAGGTGTGATGAGATGGTTGAGTTCTTAGTCCTAGTATATCTTTATGAGTAAATGTTTAGGGTCATTTTGGTAATAATCACTGTGCCATTTGTGAGCGACCGTTTGGGTTGTGCTCTTTATGATTAACTTGTGGGTATCATATTTAGGATGTATTTGGTGCGTGCCTTTTTTTGGAATCATTATGTTTTAATGGTCAATGTTGTTGGACTCTTTTATGAGAAACTCCTTGTGTTTATTGTTGTTGAACTCTTCTTGAGTAATCGTTTGCATCTTTTATGGTGATTTATTGGTATGGTTCCCTACTTTGGAATCTTTGGTTGTTTATCGAGCTAGTATTTATTACCTAGCATTTAATTGAAAGTCCAGCTGGTTATTTGTGTTCGAGTCAGGCAATGGATAATGTTATAATGGCACGAGCCAAGTCCAGTATAGCATCGCCCATTGGTCCTTCTTTCCTCTTACAGATTGGCCTTGGTTGGGATGAGCTAGCTCCTTTTGTGAGTATTCTAGCTACACGTTTTGGAGCATGACTTTGTGGCATGGCTTCCGCCCTTTGTGGCATGTTACTTTGTTATTGGTTCCGGTACCGGGGGTATTCTCTTCAACTTTTATGCTACTATGAAGATGGCCTGATGGGTTGATTGATTGATTGGTCGGTTCTGACCGGGGTTCTCTTCAGTTGTTATACTGCTATTGTTGATTGGTTGATCGGTTGAAGCTGCGCAGCGATTGTTCTATTAGTTTGGTGAAACCTTGGCTCAGTATCCTTTGTTACGTGTTTATTTCAGTCTTATGTGCTGCTTGATGAGTTAGTCGTTATTTCCAACTGGTATGGGACAGTTGGCGATAGGGATCTTTCTCATTTGTTGTTATGTTATTTACTTGTTCAGTTATATCGTTGACTTGCATGATATTATGCCATGTAGATGCATTTAGTAACTTACTGAGATTTTATCTCACCCCGTTTCTTGTTTCAAATTGTTTTTCCTTAACCCCCCCCCCCCAGGAAAGCAAGTGGTAGCGTTGTGAGGTCCGTTGTAGAGGGAATCTTCTGAGCAGGTTGATCGCATTTGGGATAGTTGCCCTTCGGAGCCTTTATGTATTTTATTGTGGGTTCGTAGTCGTTCAGTGTTTTGTATACACGGTTGTACTTTGGGTATTTTTGTTAATAGTTTTTCTTGCTTCCGCATTTGTTTCTAGTCTCCGAGTTATAATCTCGTTGAGGTGTTGTTTGATGGTATTGGTTTATAGTTGAATTCACGCGCCCGGTTTGGTATATTACATTTTGGAGATGTACATTATGTAAATTTTATGTTTATGGATTTTTTTAGAATTTTCGGGGCGTGACAGTTGGTATCAGAGCAATGGTTTTAGATCTTGAAGGAGAATAAGAACTCTGATATTGAATAGGGTTCAATGCTTGGGTGTTATAACTTTGAGCGGTTTAGGAAACTAAGTTTTCTTGGAAGATGAGGTTAAGGTAAAAGTTGGTTGAGTTATGAGTATATTGAGGAAGTTATAATCATTAATAATGGTAAGCGCGTTAAGTTTAAAGGACCAAACATAATTTGAGAAGGTAAGAAATTCTCGGGCAATATTAAAGGCATTTTGGGTCTTAGTTAAACAGTTGTCACTTGGTTCTGAATCTTTTCTTAGTGGCGTTCTCGTTTGGATTAAGGATTCGTAAAGGAAGTTGAGTATAGATACTTTGGCATATTAAAGGATACTATGATTCTGTATTGGGACGGAGCAGTTTATTGAATATTTCGGATTATTAGCGATCATTGTACTATCTTTTAGAGTTGTAAGTTGTAATATATTGATATTTATGAAAATAAAGATTGTGAAAATTTCGGATCGTTACAGTTGCCACTTTAATGGTAATCCTTGGAGATATAGTCACTCGGTGAACATTTGGAGGATGAGAAATTCCTTTAGCTTTTCATAGTTTAATGAGTCGTGTAAGCTCGAAATTGTTTAATGTTTGAATTTCTGGGATGTAATATTAAGTATGCGATTTTCTAATGGAAGTATCTCTGCGGTATAATTAAAGTTGTAAGTAAGACAAGTTTGTAGTATCTCGAGAATTATGTTTAAGAGAAGTTCAGATTCCTCGATTTTTGACTTGAGTATGGGTTTTTGTTAGTAGTGAAGATATTGATTGAAGAAGGTTCTGTGCGAGAGATTATTATGTTGTAAGCCTTATTTACAGTTTCTATATGATGGTTTAGAATGGATAATGGGAAATTCGGGAAGGGACGGAACTAAAGTATCCGTGGCTACTTGATCATTCGGGAAAGTGTTTCTAAAGTTCGGGATAATGAAAAGAGCTATTTGTGACTAGGGAATGGTTGTGATTTTAGCGATATTGCCTTAGCCAATTATAGTTTGTTTTGTGGGACCAAGTTTATAAATGATGTTTAAGAGTTATCAATGTTGAATGGTTATGTGTTCTTCGAAAAGATAAAAATTGGTTAATACAAGTGGGTTGAGGAATAAAGGGGTCATAATTATAATATGTTTATTCACTTGGGGAAGATGATTTTAGTAGTGGAATCGTATTGATCTTAATAGACTTCTCTGAGTGTTATGGAAAATTATTGGGTCTTGCTATAATATTGAGAAACCTTTGGAACCGATATATATCTTTTGAGAATATTCTACGTGTGTGTGGAATTGATCCCGAGTATTATAGGGATAACGAAAAAGTAAAACTTAAGGATGTTGATGATTTAAGGGTTGATGGTGAGCGTAACGCTAATCAGGATCAATTAATCATGTTTCATAATTGGTAATCAAGTGATAATCGTGGGAATTTGAAATCCCGGATGAAAGAAGAAGTTGACTTTAGAATGTTTAATACGAATATACTTGAGATATGTATGTGTTCATTATGTGTGAGTTTATTTGAGTCATGGAATCGATGTCTGAAACCTTTAATAGGTACTTGATTGGGATTATGAGTGCTATATGAGAATCGATATTTTGTCGCCTCATTATGACCGCGTGTTGTGAAGTTTGATGAGTGAATTCGCGGGCGAATTCTTTTTAAGGAAGGTAGATTGTAACGACCCAAAAACCCGCCTCTATTTTCTTATTAATAAATATTTATTTATTTCTTATTTATTTATTTAAATTATTTAATTATTTAAATAATTATGTGTGCATTTTGTGTTTCATAATATTTTATAACTAACATTTAATTTGTTATTTATGCTAGTGTAGAATAGTTGGGTCTTCAATGTTAGTGGGGAAAATAAGATGATTGAGTTAGTGTGTAGGGGAGGGGGTCTATGTGTAAATTCTAGTTTATCATCCTACTTATTCCCTCTTTTCCCCTCACCTCCCTCACTTTCACCCTCCCTCATTCTCTCCCAGCAAACTCTCTCTCTCTCTCTCTTCTCCTTCATTGTAGAAGGTAAGTCTTTCTCTCCTTCTCTCTTCATTTCTATCATCTTCCTCCCATTATTTCTCATTTCTCATAAAATGAAACTTGTTTAGATCGTCGATAGGATCGTAGGGAACGAAGAAAATTCGGATTCCGGCAACTTTCATAAAATTCGGGTAAGTTACTTTTCCCCCATTTATGTTAAAAATGCTCATCTTTAACTCTATTGATGTTCTTGTTGATATCCATGGCTTCTTGGTTGAGTTCAGAAATTATTTGGAATTTATTTGGGTTTTTGGTTAAAAGTTGTGATAATATGAATGTTGAGATTAAATCTTGATTTGTGTGGTTAAATGTTGTTATCTAGGTCTCCTAGAAGTTCATATGTTGTTTTAGTACATTGTTAAGAGTATTGGAAGTGTTGATTTTGGGTGTATATGAATTAGCAAGATTTTGGGTTTGATTTTGGTAAGAATGTGTTAAAACCCAGCTGATTTCTGCCCAGCCCAACGACCGGGCGCCCGCCCGCCCCCTGCCAAGCGCCCGCCCACTTCCCCCTTTTCTGACCCTTAGCTTCTGTTATAATGGGCGCCCGCCCGCCCCTATTCAGGCGCCCCCTCGCCCTGCTTTTTCTGGAAATCATATTTGTGTTTGTTTAAGACTAGGTTGTATTTTTAGTTTGGGTTTTAGAGGCACATGAATTGAGTTTTTAGTATAGAAGTATATATAGGTACTCCTAAGATTTAGAACGAAAGGAGTGAAATTCGGAGCTAAAACAGGGATTTTTCATAATGTCCGGCCGAACACTTTATAAAAATTGTCCGTTTTACGCTCAATCTTCCGGAGGCCATAACTTCTTCGTCCGGGCTCCGTTTTAGACGTGTAAACTATCGTTGGAAAGATATTTTCGAGTACTACGCAATGGTTCTATTGACCGCATGGTTCCATATCAGAATGGTTGTATCATTGTTGAGGTTTAAGATCAAGGTGTAGTCTCGGTCTAGGTTCCGTAGTACTATTCTAGTTGACTTAGTTGGGCACCGTGGAACACTTTAGTAATTAAAATTGGTTCCTTTGTGAACAATGGTGTTATGTAATTTGATCAAGTATGGTTTGGGAATGTTTGGGCATCTTATGATGTGTTCGTGATTGTTCCAATCGAATTGATTTTCGAGTAAGACTTGGTCTAGGTTTTAGGCGATGTCCTATAGTCCCTAGAGGGTTGTTATTGAACACCTAAGTGTAGGGTTTAGTCCGGTCGTGATCATGTTCTAATAAGTGTAACCTTTTGGAATCGTTTGGGGTGTTTAGAATTGGTTCGTTATGGACGGAGGTAAAGCGTGAATTGGCAATTGGGTACTTACGGTTGATTAACCTTAAGGTGTATTCATTCTGATTTCCTAATTTGGAATTCCAGGTGTGATGAGATGGTTGAGTTCTTAGTCCTAGTATATCTTTATGAGTAAATGTTTAGGGTCATTTTGGTAATAATCACTGTGCCATTTGTGAGCGACCGTTTGGGTTGTGCTCTTTATGATTAACTTGTGGGTATCATATTTAGGATGTATTTGGTGCGTGCCTTATCTTAGAATCATTATGTTTTAATGGTCAATGTTGTTGGACTCTTTTATGAGAAACTCCTTGTGTTTATTGTTGTTGAACTCTTCTTGAGTAATCGTTTGCATCTTTTATGGTGATTTATTGGTATGGTTCCCTACTTTGGAATCTTTGGTTGTTTATCGAGCTAGTATTTATTACCTAGCATTTAATTGAAAGTCCAGCTGGTTATTTGTGTTTGAGTCAGGCAATGGATAATGTTATAATGGCACGAGCCAAGTCCAGTATAGCATCGCCCATTGGTCCTTCTTTCCTCTTCCAGATTGGCCTTGGTTGGGATGAGCTAGCTCTTTTTGTGAGTATTCTAGCTACACGTTTTGGAGCATGACTTTGTGGCATGGCTCCCGCCCTTTGTGGCACGTTACTTTGTTATTGGTTCCGGTAACGGAGGTATTCTCTTCAGCTTTTATGCTACTATGAAGATGGCCTGATGGGTTGATTGATTGATTGGTCGGTTCTGACCGGGGTTCTCTTCAGTTGTTTTACTGCTATTGTTGATTGGTTGATCGGTTGAAGCTGCGCAGCGATTGTTCTATCAGTTTGGTGAAACCTCGGCTCAGTATCCTTTGTTACTTGTTTTATTTCAGTCTTATGTGCTGCTTGATGAGTTAGTCGTTATTTCCAACTGGTATGGGACAGTTGGCGATAGGGATCTTTCTCATTTGTTGTTATGTGATTTACTTGTTCAGTTATATCGTTGACTTGCATGATATTATGCCATGTAGATGCATTTGGTAACTTACTGAGATTTTATCTCACCCCGTTTCTTGTTTCAAATTGTGTTTCCTTAACCCCCCCCCCCCAGGAAAGCAAGTGGTAGCGTTGTGAGGTCCGTTGTAGTGGGAATCTTCTGAGCAAGTTGATCGCATTTGGGATAGTTGCCCTTCGGAGCCTTTATGTATTTTATTGTGGGTTCGTAGTCGTTCAGTGTTTTGTATACACGGTTGTACTTTGTATTTTTGTTAATAGTTGTTCTTGCTTCCGCATTTGTTTCTAGTCTCCGAGTTATAATCTCGTTGAGGTGTTGTTTGATGGTATTGGTTTATAGTTGAATTCACGCGCCCGGTTTGGTATATTACATTTTGGAGATGTACATTATGTAAATTTTATGTTTATGGATTTTTTTAGAATTTTCGGGGCGTGACAATGTTGATAAGTTCTCATGTTTTGAAGATGGAGAGACATATTAGTTAACTTAGATGGCTTGGTTATCAAGTTAGTTTGGAACTAACAAACGGATTTGATATTAATTCAAAAGCGACATTTGATGTTTAAAATGCTAAGTCTTAATATCAAATGGAAACCTTATCAAACTCTAAAGGTTAATAAGGATAAAGATTTAAGATAAAGGCAAGACAAGAGTTGTCAAGCCTAAAGGATATATTTGTGGCTAAACCTAAAATACTGAGGATGTAATTTCTCCCATGGCAATGTGATTGACCATAGAAGAAATTACAACTTGAATTAAAAGATCAAAAGGAAGGGTACTAGGACTACCACTTCAAGTATTTATGTTTAACTTTCTACATCTAAGTTCTTGGGTATTGGATACCGGATATGGATCCCACATTTGTAAAAATGTGTAAGACTTGAGAAATAGAAAGACTACTTAATGAAAGTAAAGATTAACCTATGTGGTAATAATGATGCAAATGTTGCAACATTAATCATAGGAACTTGCGAAGTGTCTTTACCTAGTAGGTTCATATTTGTTTTGAACAAATGGTGTTATGTTCCTATCTTAAGTAGAAATATTATTTGGTTTCTTCATTAAAGGATTACGGATATTTCTTATTTCAAATAAGAAAGTGTTCCATTAAATATGATTTGCTTTATTGTATTGCTAATCATATAATGGGACTTTATATCCTTATTTTGGAAAAACAAAAATAATGAGTATAACATAAATAAAGGAAATCTGAATCTAAGGATGTAAGCATTACATTCTTATAGCATTAAAGTTTCGATCAAATGATAAGAAACACATATCTAAAATTCCATGGGACGAACTTTTAAATTCACATGATTTTGAATCATGTGATATATGTGAATCTTGGAAATTGATTAAGACACCTATTACTAATGGTAGTAAAAGTTTGAACTAATACATATGATGTATGTAGGTCATTAAAGTAACAATGCTTTGAAAAAGATTTCGGTATCTCATGGCAAAAGTATTAGTGTACTTTGATCTGATCAAAGTAATAAATATTTGAGCCTTAGACTTTTCGAGAATTCCGCAGAAAGTCTGCAGAATAAGAAAAACAGAATCTAGAAACAACAACCGTACGGCTACAAATTAGGCGTATGCCTAAGGATGAGCCGTACGGCTCCTGTTACAGAAATCTGCAAATTTTCTGCAAACTACTATTTTTTGTCTCATGATAAGTCAAATTGATCTTCAATTAATCCTATGGATTTTATGCTGGAAATAGCTACGCCTTAAACTAATTTGAGTTTCATCTAAGGAGGTTCGACTGATACCATATTAGATAAAGAATGAAAGAAAACTTGGTTTGTCTTTCATAAAGATTTTGATGTGACACTTATGCAAAAAGTATTATCTTGGACAAAATTACACCTAAATCTAGTTAATGTATTTTCATGTGATATCTTAATGATATTAATTTTACGCCCTTTTAAAGTACAAATCGTTTGTTACTTTAAATAGCACTTTCTAGATAAATTATTTATCTCTAAAGAACTACTGGGAGTGAAATGTATCTCAAAGAGTTCGAGACCCAGAAAATGACATAGAACCTAAGATGGAAGTTGAACAAAGTTTCACAAGGAGTTGTGGAAATTCGTTCAAGTATACACAAGTTATTTGCATATATGATAGGAAACTATCTATAACAACAAATATTGATTTCTCGTAATATAAAATAATAAGGAAGATATCATTGTGAATGATTGACCTATCACCTATCAAGATGCAAAGTCTGCTCCAGATTTAGATCAATGACTTGGAGTCATAAAATCTAAAAGTTCAATCCATGTATCATAATCAAGTTTCGAACTTGATTGTTCTACCCTAAGGCTTAAAAAACATAGGATAGAAAATGAGTTTTCTTGGAGAAAACGGACGTGGATCGCAAGGTGCATAATGATAAAGCACGACTAATTGAGTAAAGTTAATTCATAATATTGCAAGGTGCATTTTTAACTTCATTTTAGTAGTAATAAGCTTATTTCATTCAATTTTATTTCAATATGCAGATATAATGTGCTGGTGGTATAGTTTTGTGGTTTGGACAGAATTTAGGTACTCTTTTGAGCAATTTTGGACTAAAGACATCTTGAGAGCATGAAAGGAGCTTGATACACAAAGAAAACAAAGAAGCAAAAGAAGCAAGGCATAGGTCCAGTCGGACCTCTCATAAGACCTGGCCAGACCCCATTGAAAAAGAGATTTCCAGCTTTTGAAAAGCATGGTCCGACCGGACCAATCATAGCACCTAGTCGGACTCCATCCAATGGTTCGGTCGGACCTCTTCCAACACCCAGCCGGACCCTTTACCTTTCTTTCATTCTGAAGCATTGGTCTGGTCGGACCTCATCACATACCCGGTCGGACCTCACCACTCCTTCTCAGAACCAGTGTCCTCCAAGAGGTGCCTTTTGATGTTGAATCCGGGAAGGGACACTCCTTTTAGCCCCAAGGCCTATTTAAGAAGGCCATTTTAGCCTTTTTAGGGCATCTAGAATATCCAGAAAATACCTAGAAATTATTGTAAGAACACCCTATCAAATTCTCAATTCAAAACATCATTCATACTCAGATTTTGAGTGAACCATCAAAGGTGTTCTTGAGCAAGTTCGAAGCAATAATATATTGAAGTTTATTTTCAGTCATTTTTATCTTCATTCACATTGAATAAGTATTTTCTTCCCTTTTCTTACTTTTATGTCTTATTCATCTATTGTTTTTATGATAATATCTATGGCTTGTGAGTAATCCTCCATATTCTTGGGGTTGGAAACTCAACAATGATGTGTTCTTCAAAGTAAATCATGCTATATTTTCTTATCTTCATCTTAAAACAATTTCTTCATATCGTAACCAAAACGCCTACGACCATGATGACGTCCTTGTTCGTATGAATTCTATTTAGTCGAGAGAAGGACCTAGCGGTGAATCTTGACTAGCGGAACCATATGAAGTAACTGAGTTTCTATTAATCACGAGAGTAGATTAATGGCATAGGGATGTTCCTTTAGCGGAAAGTACGTGGATTTTCATGAACTTTATGGGTTTTTACTAATGAACGGAACCATCGAGAGAAAGGCCGTGTTAGTATTAAAATACAAGTGTTTTAAGCCTTGGTCACATAAAGTTGGCACAACCTAGCGTATCATCCTTGTTTTGAAATAAAACTTTAATCTAAAAAGAACATGATTACTCGATGAACACATGATTGTTCGAGTCCCAATCCTGGGAATTCTTTCAACATAAGAAGTTTAATCCAAAGTTAGAGTATTTACAATTTATTTCTAGATAGCGACAAACAAATTATACCCCCAATCATTTCTATTAACCATTTTTTATACAAAAGAAAATATTTCCTAAAGTACACTCTGTCCATGTGGGATCGACCCGTACTTGCACTTTTCTATACTATTTACAACCCGTGCACTTGCGGTTTATAAACTAAGCCCACGTTTAGGCTTAACAAGTTTTTTGCGCCGTTGCTGGGGACAACGGTTTACTTTTTGAATTTTTGCTTTATATTTTCTAATTTTTTTTTAATATCTCTTCTGAAGATTTGTTGCCTTCTTCATTAGGTACTCTCGAAGTTCATGAAAAGAACCCAGATCTTCCTTAAAGAATTCGATCCGGAACCTGAAAGAACCTCTCACGAAAGGTTAAAAAGATTAAGGAAAGTACTTGAAAGAGAGATGGCACAAAACGGAGAAGAAGAACCCCTTACACCACCACCTAGAACCCTACGGGACTTTGTCAATCCAAGTACCCTGGGAACTAGATCCCCGATTGTTGTACCGAATGCTGATGCAGTCAACTTCGAGATCAAACTGGAACTATTACACATGGTCATGAACAATCAATTCAGCGGTTCAGCGTTCGAAAACCCCCATCTCTACATCCAAACTTTTTTGGAATATTGTGACACCACCCAAATCATAGGTGTCACACCGAAGGCTATAAGGATGCGCCTTTTTTATTCTCTTTGAAGGACAATGCAAAACAATGGTTAAAATCGGTCCCCCAGAATTCATTGACAAGATGGGACTAAGTAAAAGAAGCCTTCCTTGGGCGTTTCTTCCCACCATCTAAGACCACTCAAATCCGTACTAAAATAACAAATTTCAGTCAAAACGGAAATAAGTCTCTTTATGATGCATGTGAGCGTTACAAGGAACTCTTAAGGATGTGCCCACACCACGGGCTTGAGAAGTGGTTGATTGTGCACACCTTTTACAACGGTCTCACATTCAGAACAATGGAGACAATAGATGCAGCTGCTGGAGGAGCGTTAATGAACAAGGCAGTGGACGAGTCTTATGATTTGATCGAAAACATAGCCTTAAACCACTAACAATGGTCAAATAAAAGAGAGAAACAACAAGGAACTCCAGGTACGTACAACGTCAATGACGTTACTCTCCTTTCTTCTAAAGTTGACTTGATTTTAAAGAAACTTGAAAGTCTTAATGTAAATCCCGTGGCCAGTGTGAATATCATTTATGAGTTATGTGGGTCAAACTCACATAACTCTAAAAATTGTGAATTGGTTGACACTACTTCTAGTGAGCAAGCCAATTTTGTTACTTTTAATGGACAAAGAGGGGGTATGTATTCAAACACATAAAATCCAGATTGGAAGTATCACTCCAATTATTCCTATAAAAGTAACAACGTTTTAAACCCACAGCCTTCTTCACAAGCACCAGGATTTACACAAAGAATTTCAATAACAATAATGCTTTCCCTCCCCCTAAATCTAAGTTAGATCTTCTTATGGACTTCATAGTCGAAAATAAAAATGCTCAAGATAAGATCAAGAATGAGGTTAGGGAAAATTTTAAGGCGTTGAATAGTAGGTTTGATAATCTAACCGCCCATAATAAGATGCTAGAGAATCAACAAGCCCAACAAGCCGGGACCTCTCATAGACCACAAGGGAGTTTTCCCGATAAACCGCAAAGGCCCGATGAGCATGCTAAGGCGGTAGTTCTTAGGAGTGGAAAAGAGTTGTTAGACCCCCATCCTAAAGAAAATATCAAACCTAATGAGGAGAACGTTAGTCCGACCCCACCGATGGTTGAGACTAAGGAAGTGGTAGAAAAGGGGATGGAATCCCCTAAGATTTCTAGGAATTTTGATCCGCCAATATCATACCCCCAAAAGTTGGTAAAGGCAAAAGTTGATAAACAATTAGCAAAATTTTTGGAAGTGTTGAAATCAATTTACATCAACATACCTTTTACCGATGCTTTGCAACAAATGCCTTCTTATACTAAAATTTTAAAATATAATATTTCTAACAAAAGAAAACTTGAGGAGTATGAGACCATTGCATTGATGGAAGAGGTAAGTGCCGTTTTACAAAGAAAATTACCTCTAAAATTGAAAGATTCCAGCACTTTCTCTATCCCTTGCAACATAGGTAAATTTGATGTTGAGAACTCATTGTTAGATCTTGGGGCGAGCGTAAGCCTCATTCCGCTATCGGTTAGCCAGAAAATAGGTGTGGGGGAACTCAAACCCACCACAATATCTTTGCAACTAGCGGACCGTTCCATTAAGTACCCGGTGGGTATTATGGAAGACATTCTGTCGCGCCCCAGACCCGTGGTCCTACTTGGCCCCACGCTCGGGACACGAGCGGAAGACGTTATGAAACACTTTTAGAAAAATTTTCGAAATATACTTTCATAAAGTTTAACAAAATCCACACTCGAAGTTCAAAGACTTCATTTAACTTTCAAACAAACTCTTTCACAAACGAAAGTACTTAGCCCGAAGGCTTACAAACTTTTGTACAAATGTACATACACCAACATTATCCAAAATAATGGTGTTACAAAACGATGAAGTCACGGAAACTCTAACCAAAAGGTATTACATCTATGTAATGTAGCCTTTACAAAACAAATCCCAACTCTTGCCACGTTAACGTCCTCCCGTGCCAAAGTGTCATATCCCTTGGACTCGCCTTTATCTAAAACAGTAAACAAATAAGGGGTGAGAATGAATCTCAGTAAGCTACTAAAATGCAACTACGTTTCATGCTAAAATGGTAAGTATAACAAACAATATCATAAGCATCACATAGCACATAGCATGAGAAGCAAATCGAACTCATTATACCACACATACAACAATGTAACACTCACAAGGATACTTAGCCAAGGTTTACCGAAAGAACATAACTGTCTGGGAATACCATTTAAGAAAACCATCTGAGAAAACCATCTGAGCAGCATAAATAGCTGAAGCCGGGATCCTGAAAACCAAACCATAACCATAAGAACCAAAGCAAGAACGGGGAAAATATGACACAAAGTCATAACCCAAATGCTCACTCTAGGGAGCTAACTCATCCCATCCAAGGCCAATCTGGACTGGGGAAAAAGGTCCAGTGGAAAAGCCTTATAGTGAACTTGGCTGTGTGCCACTATAATTCTTTCCACCTCCACTCGATAAAAAAAAGGTCCAGTGGAAAAACCTTATAGTGAACTTGTCTCTGTGCCACTATAATTCTTTCCACCTCCACTCGATAACACAAAACCAGCTGGACTTTCAAACAAAGCACTGTAATAATTACTTGCTTAAACAACAACCGGGGGCAATGATTCCAAAGTAGGGAACCAAGCCAAACACATCACAAGAAGCACACAAAAGAATCACTCATAAGAGTTCCCAATAACATTGACATTTAAGTCATAAACACAACCTTGTACATATATGAAACCAAATCATCATCTACCATTTTCGCTTCCCAAAACACTTATCTAGGCTCCCTAGACTAGGACACAAAACCTAGCCCAAAATCGGGTCCTAAACCAAGTTAATGAAACAATTTATTTTCTTCAGCAACAGTGGGCGCCCGCCCGCCCTCATCTTGAGCGACCGCCCAAGAGCCCTGTTTTAAAAAGTTTACCTTTCAGTAGTTCTGGGCGCCCGCCGGACCCATATTGGGCGACCGCTCATAAGCCCTGCCAAGCCAAAAACTGCACACTTTTTACTCCTTTCGTTTCATCGTCCCAAAAGTACAACACTTACACACTTAACGTTTATAGCCTTACTAAGGCTACCAAAAATCAGTCCCAAACAACTCTAACACTACTTTGAACCCAACCAAACCAACATACCAAATACTCACTTTGTCCCAAAATTACAAGTATCACAAATATTATCCAAATCACAAAAATAACAAGTACAAGTATCAAGTATAACATATATGACCATTTTAACATTTAAAGGGGAATTAGTAACTTACCTATTTCCGGAAAAAGTATCGCAGAAATATGTTTTGTTCAGGTAGAAATGACCTACTTAACGCCTTGATCATTTTTATATAATTAGATTTTAAAACGGAGTAGTAAATAAAAAGATATAAAATCAAAATGGAATGAACTTACATTTTTCTTTTTAACCTAGGAAGAACGAGAAGAATGTTGCAGAATGTTAACACAGAGAAAGAGGGAGAAGAAGCAATGTTATAAAGATCTTTTTACCCACTTTTCAACTTTGGTCACCCAAGTTTCAATTTGAACAATTAGACCCCTGAACTTATTTTTCCAATAAGGACCCTAAAGTTTCAACTTAATCATTTAACTCCTTTAACCATTATTACTACTAACTAAGTAAATAGCACATTTAATCAAGTAAGATATGCAAGTCATAAAATATGATGCAACACATAAAATGCACACATAAGTCAAATAAAAATCCCCAAAAATATAAAATAAATAGGGACGGGTTTTGGGGTCGTTACAATCACTCCCCCTTAAAAAAATTTGTCCCGAATTTTAGGGTTTACTTACCTCGACCCTCAAACAACCAAGGATACTTTCTTTCAATCTCCTCCCGAAGCTCCCAAGTTGATTCTTCCACATTGTGGTTCCTCCACACAACTCGAACAAGAGGAATACTCTTATTTCTCAATTCTTGAACCTTCGAATCTATGACTTAGACTGGGTGCTCCTCATAAGACATACTCGGCTGCTCAATATCCTCGGGAACCTTAGATAGGACATGAGAAGGATCATAAACATATTTGCGTAGCATCGACACATGGAACACATTATAAACCTTGTCAAGAGAAGGAAGTAACACAAGATGATAAGCCCAATCTCCAACTCTTCCCAAAATCTCAAAAGAACTGATATATTAAGCAAACTCCACGAGAAGTAAAGGTATATCCCACGAATTCTAAGAATCAACTGAACAAGTTTTCAACATGTCCTCAAGAATCTGAATGGTTCTTCCTAACTGACCATCTGTCTAAGGATGAAAAGTCGTTCTAAATCCCAATTCTGAATTCAAAGCCTTCTGAATTGCTTACTAAAATCAAGATGTAAATAAGGAACCCATATCTAATACCATGCTCGTAGGCATCCCATGAAATCGAACTATCTTCTGAACAAATAAGTAACAACTGGAATTAACATTTATACCCTCAAAATAGATAAGGTGAGGAAACTTGGTAATCAATCCGCTTCGAATTCTCCACCAAGATTAAAGACCAAATTCAAAGGCATCAAGGTTTAGTATTCTAGTATTCATATTGTATGCATTTGATATAATCATATGAGCGGATCTATGGCTTTGGGTTTTATAAAAAAAATTATATGCTTTATTCCACTGCGCATGTTACTACGAAACCCAACAGTGGTATCAGAGCCCCGTTCATGTTGATTATTTCAATACTAGATCATGTTGTGTGTATATAAATTGTTTGTTTATGTGCCTAGCATGATGTGAATATTGGATTATGATGTTTATGTGTTATATGATTTTATGTGGTTTATTGTTTTATAAACTTTAATCGCACTATTCAATCGCAATAAAAATTATGGTGGATTTAAAATTGTTTGGATTATCAATTTTTGATTGGATCAAAGTTTTGATAATTCAAGGATTCATGAATTGTTCATTCAAGGTTTTGAGGATCATGGTGATTGGATCACCAAGAACACCAAATCCTAATTGAATCGGGAAAAACAATTTTGAGATAAATTTTGGAACTTTAAAAATCTGGGATTTTCAGAGAGGTCCGACCGGACCCATTCCTTGACCCGGCTGGACCTAGGGTTTGGCGCGGGGGCGGGATTTGGGTTTTGGGTGTGGATCTTGGGTTTGATTTTCCTATTTGTTTTAGTCTTGTGATTCTAAGATTGGTTCAAAGTTTGGATGGCTAAACTGCGTTCATCGAGATTTTGTTTTCCAAATTTGATCGCAATCAAAGTTTCAAAGATAAAACAAAGTTAGAATTATGAAGAGTTAATGATTGCTAAAATTGAGAAACAAAGTTCTTGATTCAAAGATTGGAGATCCATGTGGAATTGTGGATGCAATTGGCCTACGTTTATCGAGACCATCTATTGCTTAGTTTCGGCCACATGGACTACTTTCTTGGTTTCTTGAATTAGTACGGAATTGTGGTTGCCTTATGGCTTAGTGTCGGCCGCACTTCTTGTTGTCTTGATTTGGAGATGATAACCAAAATTCAAAGAGTCTCATCCTCATAATTATAGAGAAACTAATGACACATAAATAGTATTCTTAAATTAATGATGATTAATTTAATGGCTAAACTTGATACATAACATGTTTATATTATGTGCTCATAAATGTGTTGTATGCTATATGTGATAAACCTTCAAGAATGTTTTAAGTCCTTTTTGCCATGCCATGATTAAAACACTTGTAAGTACATGGGTGAATTCATGTGGGCTCGCCTCCGCGAGGTGCACTAATTTTATTCATGAATGAGCAAGATGAGGTTCATTAATTTAATGTGGGTTCGCCTCCGCGAGGTGCATTAAATTGAATGTTTCCTATACGTTTAAAGTGGTTGGACTTAATTAGGCGTCAAAACAGTTTTGGGCCTAGGCAAAGATGAGATTTAACATGCTTTTTGAAATTAGATTTCTTAAAGAATCTCAGAAAAGGATCTAAGAGTCATATGGGATATGATTGACATGATTATCTATCTAATTAATTTAGTTTTGAGCGGTCCGCCTCCGTAGACTCAAAGTTAAATTAAAGTTGGATCTTAGCCCATTTAAATTATATCATACATTGGATGTATAAGAAGGTTGTATAATTTAGTGGGAGTATTTTTTGAAAAAATACATTATAAATTTCTTTAATGAAAGATGGTACTTATTAAATTTTAAAATTTTGCATAATTGTAGATAATGACTACCAACACTCAATCAATTTCGTTGCGATTGATCCTTGAGAAGGATAAGCTCCAAGAGAATGGTACGAACTTTATGGATTGGATCCGTAGCCTAAGAATAGTTCTTAGGCAAGAAGATAAGTTGTACATTCTCGATGGGCCTCTTCCTGTTGAACCAGAAACCAATGCCCCTAGGACAGAAAGAGACAGTTACAAGAAACATCGTAATGATTCTAGAGATGTAAGTTGAGTCATGCTTGCTACTATGTACTCAAAACTCCAACAAAGTTTGGAACATTTGGAAGCCTATGAGATAGGCGTGGAGTTAAGAGCCATGTTTCAAGATCAAGCCAGGCAAGAGAGGTACAAGACTATTGTTGCATTCACTTCTTGCAAAATGAGTGAAGGGCAACAAGTGAGTCCTCACATGGTTAAAATGAAAGGCTATGTAGAGCATCTTGAGAAACTTGGCTATCCAATCCCATTGGAGCTAGCCACGGATCTCATTCTTAATTCATTGTCTAAGTGTTATAATCAGTTTGTGATGAATTATAATATGCATGGAATAGATAAGAATCTCTCCGAGTTGCATGGTATGCTTAAAACTGCGGAGATGAAGATTGTGAAGAAAGGTTCTCCTGTGCTCTTGGTTCATGATGGAAAGAAGGCTAGTGCTAAAGGAAAGGGTAAGAAAGTTGTCAAACCCAAAATAAGCAAGGCAAAGGTTGCCAAGGCTCCAAAGGCAAAACCCGATTCACAAAAGGATGTAATTTGTTTCCATTGTCAAGAAATTGGTCATTGGAAACGTAATTGCAAGGCTTTTAAGGAAGAGCAAAAGAAGAAGAAGAGCAGTGGGACTGCGTCGACTTCAGGTATCTATATGATAGATATTCTCCTTTCTACCACTGATTCTTGGGTATTGGATACCGGATGTGGTTCTCACATTTGTTTAAATGTGAAGGCACTAAAGAATAGGAGACTGCTTAAAGAGGGTGAAGTGGACCTACGAGTGGGAAATGAAGCAAGAGTTGCTGCATTAGCCGTAGGAACTTATGAAGTCACTTTACCTCCCGGTTTAATACTTGTTTTGAACAATTGCTATTATGTACCGGATTTAATAGAAATATTATTTCAATTTCTTGTTTGGATAATGATGGTTTTAAGTTTCTTATTGAAAATAAGAAATTTTCTATTTATTTAAATGATGTGCTTTATGGTATTGCTAATTCATTTAATGGCCTTTATGTCTTGGATGTCAATAATGAAAATAATGACAATGTCTATCATGTAAATAAGAAATCTAAACCTAATGATATTAATCATACTTACTTGTGGCATTGCCGTCTTGGTCATATCAATGAGAAACATATCTCAAAACTCCATGGGGACGGTCTTTTGAGTTCATGTGACCTTGAGTCATATGATACTTGCGAGTCGTGTCTTCTTGGAAAAATGACTAAGACACCTTTTACCAAGCTAGGTGAAAGGGCAAGCGACTTATTGGGGTTGATACATTCCGATGTATGTGGACCATTAAGTAGCAATGCTAGGGGAGGATTTCAATACTTCATAACCTTCACTGATGATTATAGTAGATTTGGGTATGTTTACCTAATGAAACATAAAAGTGATGCCTTTGAAATATTTAGAATATTTCAAAATGAAGTAGAAAAACAACTTGGAAAAAGTATTAAGGCACTTCGATCAGATCGAGGTGAAGAATACTTAAGTCATGAGTTCGATGATCATCTAAAGAATTATGGAATAATTTCACAATTAACTCCACTCGGAACACCATAATGGAATGGTGTGCCCGAGAGGAGGAATCGAACTTTGTTGGACATGGTTCGATCAATGATGAGTCGAGTTGATCTTCCCTTATCCTTTTGAGGTTATGCTCTAGAAAGCGCTGCTTTCACACTAAATCATGTTCCAACAAAATCGGTTCAAAAGACTCCATATGAGATGTAGAACGGAAAGAAAACTTGTTTGTCTTTCATGAAGATTTGGGGTTGCGAAGCTTTTGTCAAAAGACTTGTCTCCGACAAACTTGCACACAAATCTGTCAAATGTATTTTTGTGGGATATCCTAAGGAAACTAGAGGATATTACTTTTACAACTGAGAGGACAACAAGGTATTTGTTGCCTGAACTGGTGTCTTTCTAGAGAAAGAGTTTCTCTCTAAAGAAATCAGTGGGAGTAAAGTAAATCTCGAAGAGGTTCGAGACCCAGAAAATGACATTGAATCAATGGTGGAACAAGAACAAATCTCACAAGAAATTGTGGAACCTGTTCAAAGTACACAAGTAACTCGCAGATCTGGTAGGTTACGGTCCGAGCCCGAGAGATATGGTTTTCTCGTAACGGATAGTAATAAGGTGGAGATCATTGATAATGATGAACCAACCACCTACCAAGAGGCGATGTCTTCTCCTGATTCGAAGAAATGGCTTGGAGCCATGGAATCCGAATTACAATCCATGCAAGACAATCAAGTTTGGAACTTGATTGATGCGCCTGAAGGTGTAAAAACCATAGGATGCAAATGGGTCTTCAAGAAGAAGACTGACATGGATGGGAAGGTGCATGCTTATAAAGCTAGACTTGTAGCGAAAGGTTATAGGCAAGTTCATGGTATTGACTATGATGAAACCTTTTCACCCGTAGCAATGATCAAGTCTATAAGAATTTTGCTTGCCATTGCCGCATATCATGACTATGAAATATGGCAAATGGATGTCAAAACTGCTTTCCTAAATGGAAAACTAGAAGAGGATGTGTATATGACACAACCAGAAGGTTTTGAACAAAATTCTAAGGTATGCAAATTGCAAAGATCCATCTATGGATTGAAGCAAGCTTCTAGGAGTTGAAATCTCCGTTTTGATGAATCGGTCAAAGAGTTTGGTTTCATCAAGAACGAAGATGAACCTTGTGTTTACAAGAAGATTAGTGGGAGCATAGTGCTATTCCTTATTCTATATGTGGATGACATATTGCTCATTAGAAACGACATTCCTACACTTCAGTCTGTAAAAACTTGGTTAGGAAAGTGTTTTGCAATGAAAGATATGGGTGAAGCCGCATATGTACTTGGCATTAAGATCTACAGAGATAGATCTAGGAAGCTAATTGGTTTAAGCCAAAGTACATACATTGACAATGTCTTTAGAAGATTCCGCATGGAAAATTCTAAGAGAGGAACCTTGCCAGTGTTACATGGAATTTCTCTAAGCAAGACTCAATGTCCTAAGACAAAAGATGAGCGTGAGAAAATGAATGATGTTCCATATTCTTCGGTAATTGGGTCCATCATGTATGCCATGATTTGTACTAGGCCGGATGTATCTTATGCTTTGAGCTTGACAAGTAGATATCAATCCGACCCCGGTGAAAATCACTGGATGGATGTAAAAGCGATTCTTAAGTACTTGAGAAGGACTAAAGATTCATTTTTGGTCTATGGAGGAATGGAAGATGATCTCGTTGTAAATGCTTACACGGATGCAAGCTTCCAAACCGACAAAGATGATAGTCGGTCGCAATCGGGTTTTGTGTTTATGTTAAATGGTGGAGCTGTAAGCTGGAAGAGTTCCAAGCAAAGTACAACCTTTGATTCTACAACGGAAGCTGAGTATATTGTTGCATCGGATGCTGCAAAGGAAGCTTTTTGGATTAAGAAGTTCATTACTGAACTTGAAGTGGTTCCTAGTATTGCTAATCTAATAGACCTTTATTGTGATAATAATGGTGCTATTGCTCAATCAAAGGAACCAAGGGCACATCAGAAATCCAAACACATACTTAGGTGTTTTCATATCATTCGAGAGATCGTTGATAGGGGAGACGTGAATATATGCAGAGTACCAACTGATGACAATGTCGCGGACCCGCTAACAAAGGAACTTCCACAAGCTAAACATGATGGTCATGTTAGGTCCATGGGTATTAGATACATGGGAGATTGGTCCTAGGGCAAGTGGGAGATTGTTGGTGTTGGTTCCCTAGGCACGTTTAATAAACGTTGTAATTGTTATCATTTATTTCATATTAATAAAGAGATGTTTTGATTATTATTGTTGTTCATGTTTACTTATAATAATCTTCGTCCCTAGTACTTGTTTGGTATTAGTATAAAGGCTAAATGATCATGGGATGATCATGTTAGATTTATGGGTACTTGTTAAGTACCGGACATGACCCGCTTTATGAGATCTATATAATGGTCAATGTCATATATATATATATATATATATATCTCATATTAGTTATGTCATTTGAATTCTTAGACATGTAGTTATTATAGTCTTCCACTTGATGAACATTATGTTTGACATATTCAAACGTTACCTTTAACCGGGTAGTTATAAAAGGTATGATTGGCATAATCGGATTCATGTAAGGAAGAATAATAAGCTATGATGGATTTGTTCCTCTTCGGAGAGATGTCAAGCTTAGGCCTGTCGTAGGAATGATGTTGATAAAAATGTTCGGCCGGACTCAATTGAATTGATTGGATCAATGTCGTTTGGATTATCAATATATTCGGAATCGAGAAAGTATTGAACAAAGACAAATTGACTTGTTGACCATGACTTGTGCTCAATGACATCGTGGACAAAGAGATTATGACATGTTCTAAATGGAATGCGAACTTGTATCTAGTTATACTATTTGGGTAGGTATGACGGTCTGCTAGAACCTAATCATATCTTATTGGTTTATGATTGAACCCATTGCCAATTTAGTGTCATCCTATAGGGTCACACACATTAGAACGAATCTAAAAGGACATAATTGGAATTATGGGTCGAAGGACTTTTAAGGGTTTTAGGGTTTTAGAGGAGAAAACCGGAAAAACTGGAAAAGGGGAGCGCCCGGTCGGGCAGCCTTGTGTACCCGGTCGGGCTATATGCTGCGCCCGGTCGGGCACATTGCTATACCCGCCCCGGCAAGGCGGTTTCGGGCCAGAAACTTCCTGTTCCGTTTTCTTGCGGGTTTGACCACTTGTTTCCTATTTGGAATAGGTGTAACAAGTATAAAACCTATCTCTAGTTGCCCTAATCAGTCCTAGCAATTGTGATAACATTATGAGTGCCTCCAAAGAGTTTTGAGAGAATTATTTTTCTTGTTCTAAGAGATCTCTAGATTGAAGAACAAGAATATCATCACATAATTCCATATAGTCAAAATACAATTGAGAAAGCATTTTCTCAATTTTGGTCTAGCAACCAAGATCAAGTGTTCTTGATATTCGTTCGTGGTGTGGATACCAATAGAGGGTGAAATTTATCATCTTTGAAGTTCGTGTTCTTATTTGCTCATGATCAAGCTTCGAATTCTCCACCAAAATTAAAGACCAAATTCAAAGGCATCAAGGGCTAGTATTCTAGTATTCATATTGTATGTATTTGATATAATCATATGAGCGGATCTATGGATTTGGGTTTCATAAAAAAATTTAAATGCTTTATTCCGCTGCGCATGTTACTACGAAACCCAACATGGAAAGCCTTGCCATTTACCCGTGGTAATTGAGCATAAAGCGTATTGGGCTTTAAGGCCCTAAATTATGATATGAAGGCCACCGGCGAAAAAAGAGGATTGCAACTACAAGAACTAGAGGAGCTCCGATATGAGGCATACGAAAGTGCCAAAATTTATAAAGAAAAAACAAAGAAATGGCATGATGCACACATAATAAGGAGAGAATTCAAAGAAGGAGACATGGTTCTACTTTTCAATTCCCAGTTAAGACTTTTTCCGGTAAAATTGAAGTCAAGGTGGTCTGGCCCATTTCAAGTAAAGAAAGTTTATCCATACGGCGCCATCGTGATTTGGAACGATTCAAAAGGAGAACTCAAAGTCAATGGACAACGACTTAAACACTATATAGTCGGTGATCCAATTGAGGTAATGGCTTCAATGATACTCAAAGATCGGTCCGTTTAAAGGATTGTAAAAACAGGTTTGATCAAATTTACTTTCCTTTTTCTTCTTCTTATTCTTCCTATTCTTCTTCTTCTTCTTTTCTCTCTTTCTCTAACCCAAAAGACTTTTTACGCCCAACTTCTTCACCACCATTTCAACAAGTCTATTTCCTCTACCCCAATTTTTTCTAGTTGTCCTATTTAGACACATTGAGGACAATGTTTGATTCAAGTGTGGGGGGGGGGGGGGTAGAATCTCCATTTCTTTATCCATTTAATTAAAAAAAAACAATGCTCCCATATATGATGAGACGGTTATCGATAATCTTAATTATCATTTGCCTAAGTAAAACTTTTTCTTTCTAACTTTTACTTCTTGAAAAATTTGATAAAAACAACTTAAGATTACATTGGATGGTAAATAGGAAATTGTCCTCTTTTCGCTGATAAAAAAAAGGTAAATAGGAAATTCCAAAATTAATATAGACTTATAAAATTTATTAAGTAAAAGCATTACTTTATTTAATGGATTTGTGGTTATTTAAGTTTAAGTTTGGTTACATGTACTTGTGAAAATATTTAAAACATACTTGCGTATGCATATCAAAACACTCATTTTTACTCTTTTTCAAAGATGTACATTCTTGTTATGCACTTCCCGAATCACAAAACTTTCACTTAAAACCATCTTTCCATGTCCACTTTCAAGGCTAAATGAATAAATATAAACTTCTTGTAAATTGTCCACTCAAATATCAAAATGAACAAATCATTAGAGTGTGACAATTTAAAGCAAGGAACTCAATTGCCACGTTTAACTAATATAATTTCTAGCCTTTTTCCACCACCATCCTCCGCCTTTCATTTCTTGTGATTCATGGTGCATAACAACTTATGAATATCTTTCTAAACGAATAAAAGTCATAGTTTAGAAATGTATTTCTAAGCATGAATTTTTTTTCACAAAGCACTCTAAAAGAGTGAATTTATTTTTCAATCCATATTTGTGACGCACAAATTCATTTGGTTATCTCAATATGATTTTACTTGATGGAATTTATTCATTTAATATTAACATACACACTTTTTTATTTACTCTCCAATATCATCCTACATTCTTTTTCACAAATTTCTTGGGACGGAAAATTTAGAAAGAAAGCATTTTATAAAGGCAATACTTTACATAACGCTATTTTGAGGGAGCATTGATGACTTATTTGTTATTATTTTTGTCGTTTTTCAATCTTTCCCTTTTCTTTTTATTCAAATGTTTAAACTTGCTCGAGGACAAGCAAGAGTTAAGTGTGGGGGAGTTGATAAATGACTATTTTATAGTCATTTAAGGTCTAAAATATTATCTTTTTAACTTCATTTTAGTGGTAATAAGCTTATTTCATTCTATTTTATTTCAATATGCGGATATAATGTGCTGGTTATATAGTTTTGTGCTTTGGACCGAATTTAGGTACTCTTTGGAGCAATTTTGGACTAAAGACATTCTTGGGAGCATGAAAGGAGCTTGATGCACAAAGAAAACAAAGAAACAAAAGTAGTCAGGCATAGGTCCGGTCGAACCTCTCATAAGACAGGCCGGACCCCATTGAAAAAGATATTTCCAGCTTTTGAAAAGCATGGTCCGGGCGGACCAATCATAGTACCCGGTCGGACTCCATCCAATGGTCCGGTCGGACCTCTCCCAACACCCGGTCGGACCCTTTATCTTTCTTTCATTCTGAAGTATTGGTCCGATCGAACCTCATCACATACCCGGTCGGACCTCACCACTCATGCTCTGAACCAGTGTCCTCCAAGGGGTGCCTTTTGATTTGAATCTGGGAAGGGACACTCCTTTTGGCCCCAAGGCCTATTTAAGAAGACCATTTCAGCATTTTTAGGGCATCTAGAATATCTAGAATATCCAAAAAATACCTAGAAATTATTGTAAGAATACCCTAGCAAATTCTCAGTTCAAAACATCATTCATACTCAGATTTTGAGTGAACCATCAAAGGTGTTCTTGAGCAAGTTTGAAGCAATAATATATTGAAGTTTATTTTCAGTCATTTTTATCTTCATTCACTTTTAATAAGTATTTTCTTCCCTTTTCTTACTTTTATGTCTTATTCATCTATTGTTTTTATGATAATATCTATGGCTTGTGAGTAATCCTCCATATTCATGGGGTTGGAAACTCAACAATGATGTGTTCTTCAAAGTAAATCATGCTCTCTTTTCTTCTCTTCATCTTAAAACAATTCCTTCATATCGTAACTAAAACGCCTATGACCATGATGACGTCCTTGTTCGTATGAAGCCTAGTTAGTCGAGAGAATGACGTAGCGGTGAATCTCGACTAGCGAAACCATATGAAGTAACTGGGTTTCTATTAATCACGAGAGTATATTAATGGCCTAGGGATGTTCCTTGAGTGGAAAGTACGTTGATTTTCATGAACTTAATGGGTTTTTACTAATGAACAGAACCATCGAGAGAAAGGCCGTGTTAGTATTAAAATACAAGTGTTTTAAGCCTTGGTCATAAGAAGTTGGCATAACCTAGCGTATCATCCTTGTTTTGAAATGAAACTTTAAACTAAAAAGAGCATGATTACTCGATGAACACATGATTGTTCGAGTCCCAATCCCGGGAATTCTTTCAACATAAGAAGTTTAATCCAAAGTTAGAGTATTTACAATTTATTTCTAGATAGTGACAAACAAATTGTACCCTCAATCATTTCTCTTAACCTTTTATACAAAAGCAAATATTTCCTAAAGTAAACGTTGTCTCAGTGGGATTGACCCGTACTTGCACTTTTCTACTCTATTTACAACCCGTGTACTTGCGGTTTATAAACTAAGCCCTCGTTTAGGCTTAAAAATGCTTAAGGATAATAGAATTCTAATTGCCATGACCTCATATTTTGAATATGAAATATGACAAATGGATGTCAAAACAACATTCCTTAACTCAACATACTTTAGGATGTGTTTGATACAACCTAAAAGTTTCGATAATCCATAAATTTCTAATAGAATATGCAAGTTGCAGAAATCCATGAGATGGGTCGAAGCAAACTAATTGGAGTGAAATTTTCATTTTTGATGTAGTATTCAAAGAGTTTGAATTCATCAAAGATGAGACTTGTGATTACAATAAATTTAGTGGGAGGAGCGTAACATTATTTCTAGTCTAGTATATGTGATTGACATATAATTCATTTTGAAAGAGTTTCTAAATGAAAGACTTGGATAAAGCCACCTATAACCTTGGACTGATTTATGGAGATAAATCTAAAAGGATGATTGGTTGAAGTCAAAGTACTAGTACAGGAAAGATAATGAAAATTTCACTATGCAAGACTCTTGGAGAGGTTACTTGCAAAAGTCTTATGGCATTACTCTTGACAAGATTTAGTCTTATTGGAAGACTAATGAGCAAGAGCACATGATTAGGATTCTATATGCTTCGGCAATTGGATCTATCATGTAAGCTATGATTAATGTACTAAGACCGGATGTCTCATATACTTGGAGTATGATGAGATGATACCAATCAGATCCTAGTGAAAGTCACTAGTTAAGAAACACCCTTATGTACTTGAGAAGAACTAAAGGATGCATTCTTGATCTTTGATGGAATGAAATATGATCTTGTAATAGTTACATAGATGCATTCTTACAAACCAACAAAGATAAATATTGCAGTATAAATACATGTTTATGTTTAATAATGGTGTTAGAAGAGTTCTAAATATACCATTACTATTCTTCAAAAGGTTGAATATCTAGTAGCATGAGATGAAACTGGAAAATTATTTGGATAAGGAGATTAATTAGTAAACTAGAAATTATTTCTAGTGTCACTAATTTTATGGACCTTCATTGTGTCAATAATTGTTATTACACAAGTCAAGGGACTAATATCTTATCTAAACATATACTCAAATGTTTCTATCTTATTCAAGAAATCATCAAGGGTGGGAGATGTCAAAATATGCAAAATACGATATGATGATAACAAGGATAATTATCTTACATAAGCTCGCTTGCAGTAATGATGGAGATCATAACTAGCTCAATGGGTATTGGATACGCGTTGATTGGGCCTAGTGCAAGTGGGAGATTGTTGGATATTATGCCCTAGGCCCTTGAGAAAGGCCTATGCGTTATATCATAGCTTCATTGTTATAGAGATAACAAACCCTATTATTATTTCTTTTGCATGTTTATTATAATAATCATTGTCCCTAGCACTTATGAAGAGCTAGCATGAGTTTAATAGATAATCATATGATGATTATGGTGCATAGGATGCGGATTAAACTTGTGGGTACTTGTTGGAGAACAAAGTACCTGTCGCGACCCCGGACCCCGCGGGCCTGAGACCGCGAGCTGGACGTCGACTCTAAGACTAAAACTCAGAAATACTGAAGTTAAAAATTTCATTTGATACCAAAAGGTAAAGATCCAAAGTTTTACAAAACCAAGTTTGATAAAAAACCAAATACAACTATCATAAACTTCCATAAGTTTATGCTTAACAAAATACAATTACACAATTCTTAGTGACGTCATTGTTTGGTACAACTATCCCAAAATGGTTACACATTTACATAATGTAAACCAACCTATATCAACTTTCCCCAAAAGAATGGATCCACACTCGACGTCCTCTTTCTCGTGATCAGCGAGACTATTCCTTAGCACCTGGGGGGGGGGGTTAAGGAAAAACAAAGATAAAAGAAAAGGGGTGAGATAAATCTCAATAAGTTACTAATGCAACTACATGACATGCTATGATGCAAGAAGCAATAAGCAATAATAAATATCACATAGCACATAGCATTTATCACATAACAGATAGCAGCGGAAATAAACACATAACAAAGGATATAGCCAAGGTTTTCCAAACCGGAACATCCAAATAAAGGATCGCTGCGCAGCTTCAATAGTCAACAAATCATCATCTTCATAATAGCATGAAAGCCGAAGAGAAAACCCCGGTACCGGAACCAATAACCAATGAAGTGTCACAAGGGACGGGAGACATGCCACAAAGTCATGCTCCAAGAAGCTAAAATGCACACAAAGGAGCTAGCTCTTCTCACATCCAAGGCCAATCTGGAGGAGGGTAATAATGGGGCAAAACAATGGTCAACATCACAATGGACTTGGCCGTGCCATCATAATGTTTCGCATCGCCCAAACATACACAAAATACCAGCTGGACTTTCACGTAAATGCTAAGTAATAAAATACTAGCACGATAAACAACAAGGGATTCCAAAGTAGGGAATCATACCAAAGAATCACCAAGAAGATGAAATGAACCAACGATACACAATAAGGGTGCTCCAAAGTCCAAATTAACAATTAATGAATTTCAAACACAAACTTGATCACAAACGACCCAATTCTATCACTAAAGCGTACTACAATGTTCACTAAAGTCAACTAAAAGGACACCCAAGACTTAGATCAAAACGCGTTCTTCAATCACACAAATTAACAAAATGTAAACTTTCAGGGGTTCTGTGCGGCCGCCCAAAGTGGACTGTGCGGTCGCCCAAAAAGCCTCAAAACAAGAACAAAAGCTTTCAGATAGATGTGCGGTCGCCCAGACATTTTTGTGCGGCCGCCCAATCTTCTGAATCGCCAGAAATCGGGAAGAACAACATGGGTTCTTCAATTTTTATACCCAAAACACATATCCACCAAAATCCAACATTCCAACTAGCATACTAATGTACCAAAACAACTTATAAGTCTAAAAAGACTCATACAACAACATTTAACAACCAAAATCAAGAATCAAACCCAACATTCAAGATTTCACCATTTTTTATCAAAACCCAAAATAAATTCTCAATAAATTCAAAACCCAACCAAACTTCAAATATAACACATCAAACATCAAATAAACATGATATACACTTTTTAGCATCAAAATGGGGGAAAAGTAACTTACTTGGATTTTCTCAAAGTTGATGGATTTCGATTCTTTTTGGCTTCCTACGATCCTATCGACGATCTAAACATGTTTCACGTTTTAAGAAATGAGAGAAGATGAGAGGAAGAGGAAGTAAATGAAGAGAGAAGGAAGAGAGAAAAAGCTTACCAAATGGAGGAGAGAGAGAGAGAGAGAGTTTCCAGGGAGAGAGAGATGGAGGGAGGTGGAGTGTATGAGGGAGAAGGAGGTGAGGGAAGGAGTAGGGAGGGAGTAGGGAATGATTTAAAAGATTACACTTAGGCCCCCTCCACTACACTACTAACACAAATGCTACACTCCCTACTAACAATTAAGACCCAACAATATTACACTAGCACAAATGACTCAATTAAAATGCTAAGCATAAATATTATAACACATAAATTGCACACATAAATATTTAAATAAATAATAATTTAAATAAATAAATAAGCAAATAATTAAAATAAAAAAAATCATTTAATTACTAATAAAATAGAGCCTAGATTTCGGGTCGTGACATTCACTCCCCCTTAAAGAAAATTCGACCCGAATTTTAACGAGACTCACCTTAAACAAAAAGCCACGGAAATTTCCTCTCGATCTCATCACGAAGCTCCCAAGTCGACTCCTCGATATTATGATTCCTCCAAAGGACTCTAACCAACGCAATGCTTTTGCTCCTCAACTCTTGGACTTTGGAATCTAAGATCCGAACCGGTCGTTCCTCATAAGTCATATCGGGCTCAATATCCTCCGGTACCCTCGGTAACACGTGAGACGGATCATGAACATACTTCCGAAGCATAGAAACGTGGAACACGTTGTGCAACCGGTCCAAAGATGGCGGTAACGCAAGACGATACGCTAGAAGTCCAACCTTTCCCAAAATCTCAAACGGACCAATAAACCTCGGAGCCAATTTACCCTTCTTCCCGAACCTACGAATACCCACATTCAGAGATACTTTCAAGAATACCAAATCACCAATCTGAAAACTAAGATCTCGCCTTCGGTTGTCTGCGTAGCTCTTATGTCGACTCTGGGCTGTCTTCAATCTATCCCGGATAACTTTAACCTTTTCAACTGAATCCTGAAGCAAATCAATACCCAAAACATTCGCTTCACCAACCTCATCCCAACAAACAGGCGATCTACAGTTCCTTCCATACAAAGCCTCAAACGGTGCCATCTCGATACTAGCCTGATAACTGTTGTTGTAAGAGAACTCCACTAACGGTAGGTGCGAATCCCAAGAATCAGAAAAGTCTATCGCACAAGCTCGCAACATATCCTCAAGAATCTGAATAGTCCTCTCGGACTGACCGTCGGTCTGAGGATGAAAAGCTGTACTGAATCGCAAATCTGTACCCAAAGCTTCCTGAAACGCCTTCCAGAACCTAGAAGTAAACCTCGGGTCTCGATCTGACACAATACTAACCGGAACCCCATGCAATCTAACAATCTCATCAATGAAAAGGGTCGCAAGCTTCTCCATCGAATATCTGATATCAATAGGCAAGAAATGGGCACTCTTGGTCAATCTATCCACTATTACCCAAACACTGTCATACTTCCTACGGGTACGAGGTAGTCCCGTAACGAAATCCGTAGTCACATGCTCCCATTTCCACTCGGGAATCTCTAACGGCTGAAGTAATCCCGCGGGTCTCTGATGCTCGGCTTTGACCTGTTGACACGTTAAACACCTCGATACATACTCGGCTATTTCCCTTTTCATATTAATCCACCAAAATTGTTGCTTCAAATCCTGATACATCTTCGTACTACCCGGATGAATAGTATACCTCGATTTGTGACCCTCATCTAAAACTTGCCTCTTTATTCCACCAATATCGGGTACGCACAAACGACCACGGAAAGTCAAAACTCCACCCGAGCTCAATGAAAAATCCTCAAAATTCTTTTCCTTCAATTTACCCATTACCCTCACCAACTCGGGATCTTCTTTCTGAGCTTCCTTTATCCTCTGAATTAGGGTCGGAGATACCCTAATATTCGCAAAAATAGCCCCATGTCTCGATTCACGAGGAGACCAATCTCGAACATCCTCGAACATCCTCAAGCATTTTCCATTCACGAACCATCATCGAAGCCACATAAGACTTTCTACTAATCGCATCTGCTACCACATTCGCCTTTCCCGGGTGATAAGAAATCGAGCAATCATAATCCTTCAACAATTCCATCCATCGGCGCTGTCTATTATTCAACTCTTTCTGGGAGAAAAGGTACTTCAAACTCTTGCGATCGGTAAAAATCTCAAACTTCGCTCCATAAAGGTAATACTTCCATTTGTGCAACGCAAAGACTATCGCCGCCAACTCCATATCATGAGTCGGGTAATTCTGTTCACTCGGGGTCAACTTCCTCGAAGCATAAGCAATTACTTTCCCATTCTGGATCAACACACAACCCAAACCCTCTTTCGAAGCGTCACTGTAAATCACTAGGCCATCGCTCCCATTAGGAAAAGTCAAGATCGGTGCGGTAGTCAACCTCTTCTTCAATTCCTCGAAACTCTCGTCACATTTCTCGGTCCACACAAACGGAACATTCTTCCGGGTCAACTGAGTCATCGGAGTAGCAATCCTCGAAAACCCTTCAATAAATCTTCGGTAATACCCGGCTAAACCAAGAAAGCTTCTAATCTCTGTCACTGATTCGGGTCTCTTCCAATCTACTATGGCTTCAATCTTTGAAGGATCCACAGAAATCTCATCTTTAGACATCACATGACCCAGAAATGACACCTTCTCGAGCCAAAATTCGCATTTACTGAAGTTCGCAAATAATTTCCCCCTCGCAAGAACGTATAAAACTGTCCTCAAATGATGTTCATGCTCCTCTCGAGATTTCGAATAAACAAGAATGTCATCAATAAAAACCACCACGAACGAGTCAAGATAAGGATGGAAAACCCGGTTCATCAAATCCATAAATACGGCCGGCGCGTTAGTCAACCCAAACGGCATAACCAAGAACTCATAATGACCATAGCGAGTGCGAAAAGCAGTCTTCGGAATATCCTCCGATCTAACCTTCAACTGATGGTACCCACTCCTCAAATCAAGTTTAGAGAAAACCACGGACCCTTGAAGCTGATCAAATAAATCATCGATATGCGGTAGAGGATACTTGTTCTTCACCGTAACCTGATTCAACTTTCTATAATCGATGCACAATCTTAACGAACCATCCTTCCGCACAAATAAAACCGGTGCTCCCCACGGGGAAACACTAGGGCGGATAAACCCTCGATCAAGCAACTCTTGCAACTGAACCTTTAACTCCTTCAACTCTGCGGGAGCTAACCTATAAGGTGCTTTCGAAATTGGAGCCGTACCCGGCAAAAGATCTATACAAAACTCAATCTCACGATCGGGAGGCATATCATACTCGGTAGAGAAAACATCGGGAAATTCCCGAACTACCCGAACACTATCAAAACTAGGGGATTCCTTCCTAGTATCAAGAACACTAGCCAAATACCCCTCACAACCACTATGAAATAATTTTCTCGCTTTCATAAAAGAAATTAAGCGAACCTTTCTACTCAGAGGACTAGCCTCAAACACAAATTTAGGCACACCGGGAATAGAAAAAGTAACAGTTTTCTTACGGCAATCAACGGAAGCATGAACTTGCTCAACCAATCCATACCCAAAATGACATCAAAGTCTTGGATAGGAAGAACTACCAAATCCGCACAAAGGACTCGACCACAAATAACCACATCACAAGCACGAAAGACTCGATCGGAAATCAAGCATTCTCCTATAGGGGTCGACACCTCTAGCACGTACGGTAAAGACTCGAATGCAGCATTTAACATGGAAGCAAATTGCACAGAAATGTATGAATGAGATGAGCCTGGATCTACTAACGCTCGCGCGCTCACATTAGACACAGAAACAATACCTCCAATAACGGATGGATCATCGGTCGCTTGTTGTTGATTCATGGCATAAACTTTCCCTTGAACTTTGGGCTTCCCTGCGGCATCCCTTTTCTGACCCTGATTTGTACCAACTCCTGACCCGGATGCTTGTACTCTACCTCTCGGGCAATCTTTTACAAAGTGACCCATTTAACCACAATTGGTGCACCTTCCTTGCTTCTTCCAACAATGGTCTTCAGAATGACCTTCCTTTTGACAATACGAACAAAGCCTCCTAATTTGGCTCCCTTGGTTCCCGGAAGTGGTACCCGGGTTCCTTGGGATCGGTTGCCCTCGGAACTGAGATTGTCCCCCAAAGTTACCTCGATTATCAATCCTTGGTTGTGACTTGCCCTGCGCTCCTTGCTTACTCGAGTTAGCTACCTCGGTCTTCCTTTTATGTTCCCCAATATCTTGCTCTATCAAATAGGCTCGGTCCACCGCATCTTCGAATGTCACAATCCGTTGAGCAATCAGTTGAGTACGGATGGAGGTCTTCAATCCCCGAATAAACCTCATAGCATTTTGTTCCTCGGTCCTCACCAAATAGTCGCAATACCGGGCTAATTCTATGAACTTAGCCGAGTATTGTGCTATAGACAACACACCTTGCTCCAGGTTGAGTAGCTCGATCTCCTTTCGGTTCTGATCAACAACCGGAATGAAATGCTCCTTGAATTTACGCACAAACAACTCCCACGCATACATCGTGTGAGTATCATCCCAACTAGCTTTAACACCTTTCCACCAATGCTCGGCGGCTCCCACAAGTTTATAAGCCGCGAACCGGACCTTGTCCTCATCCGAACACCCAAATACATCATAAATCTTCTCCATCGACTCAATCCACAACTCAGCCTTCCTTACATCGGGCTCCCTATTGAATTCAACCGGTTTCAACTTCAGAAATTGCTCCAATCCATAGCGGGGTGGTGCTTGTTCTACCCTCGGACCTTGATCATGTATGGCCTTCATGGCCGCCTCGAACATGCCTTGAAACATGGCACGTGCTTCTTCCCTTGTATCATTCTGATTCGGTGCCCCACTAGTACCTCCTCTGTTTCTTCTTCCAGACATTGAGAACAATTACCTGCATAAAACATCAACCGTTAATCACTCCGCACACTACTACCCACCTAGGTCATACTAATCCACCTATACTTATAGATAGAGCTAATGCCATGGCTCTGATACCAACTGTCGCGACCCCGGACCCCGCGGGCCCGAGACCGCGAGCTGGACGTCGACTCTAAGACTAAAACTCAGAAATACTGAAGTTAAAAATTTCATTTGATACCAAAAGGTAAAGATCCAAAGTTTTACAAAACCAAGTTTGATAAAAACCAAATACAACTATCATAAACTTCCACAAGTTTATGCTTAACAAAATACAATTACACAATTCTTAGTGACGTCATTGTTTGGTACAACTATCCCAAAATGGTTACACATTTACATAATGTAAACCAACCTATATCAACTTTCCCCAAAAGAATGGATCCACACTCGACGTCCTCTTTCTCGTGATCAGCGAGACTATTCCTTAGCACCTGGGGGGGGGTTAAGGAAAAACAAAGATAAAAGAAAAGGGGGTGAGATAAATCTCAATAAGTTACTAATGCAACTACATGACATGCTATGATGCAAGAAGCAATAATAAATATCACATAGCACATAGCATTTATCACATAACAGATAGCAGCGGAAATAAACACATAACAAAGGATATAGCCAAGGTTTTCCAAACCGGAACATCCAAATAAAGGATCGCTGCGCAGCTTCAATAGTCAACAAATCATCATCTTCATAATAGCATGAAAGCCGAAGAGAAAACCCCGGTACCGGAACCAATAACCAATGAAGTGTCACAAGGGACGGGAGACATGCCACAAAGTCATGCTCCAAGAAGCTAAAATGCACACAAAGGAGCTAGCTCTTCTCACATCCAAGGCCAATCTGGAGGAGGGTAATAATGGGGCAAAACAATGGTCAACATCACAATGGACTTGGCCGTGCCATCATAATATTTCGCATCGCCCAAACACACACAAAATACCAGCTGGACTTTCACGTAAAAGCTAAGTAATAAAATACTAGCACGATAAACAACAAGGGATTCCAAAGTAGGGAATCATACCAAAGAATCACCAAGAAGATGAAATGAACCAACGATACACAATAAGGGTGCTCCAAAGTCCAAATTAACAATTAATGAATTTCAAACACAAACTTGATCACAAATGACCCAATTCTATCACTAAAACGTACTACAATGTTCACTAAGGTCAACTAGAAGGACACCCAAGACTTAGATCAAAACGCGTTCTTCAATCACACAAATTAACAAAATGTAAACTTTCAGGGGTTCTGTGCGGCCGCCCAAAGTGGACTGTGCGGTCGCCCAAAAGCCTCAAAACAAGAACAAAAGCTTTCAGATAGATGTGCGGTCGCCCAGACATTTTTATGCGGCCGCCCAATCTTCTGAATCGCCAGAAATCGGGAAGAACAACATGGGTTCTTCCATTTTTATACCCAAAACACATTTCCACCAAAATCCAACATTCCAACTAGCATACTAATGTACCAAAACAACTTATAAGTCTAAAAAGACTCATACAACAACATTTAACAACCAAAATCAAGAATCAAACCCAACATTCAAGATTTCACCATTTTTTATCAAAACCCAAAATAAATTCTCAATAAATTCAAAACCCAACCAAACTTCAAATATAACACATCAAACATCAAATAAACATGATATACACTTTTTAGCATCAAAATGGGGGAAAAGTAACTTACTTGGATTTTCTCAAAGTTGATGGATTTCGATTCTTTTTGGCTTCCTACGATCCTATCGACGATCTAAACATGTTTCACGTTTTAAGAAATGAGAGAAGATGAGAGGAAGAGGAAGTAAATGAAGAGAGAAGGAAGAGAGAAAAAGCTTACCAAATGGAGGAGAGAGAGAGAGAGAGAGTTTCCAGGGAGAGAGAGATGGAGGGAGGTGGAGTGTATGAGGGAGAAGGAGGTGAGGGAAGGAGTAGGGAGGGAGTAGGGAATGATTTAAAAGATTACACTTAGGCCCCCTCCACTACACTACTAACACAAATGCTACACTCCCTACTAACAATTAAGACCCAACAATATTACACTAGCACAAATGACTCAATTAAAATGCTAAGCATAAATATTATAACACATAAATTGCACACATAAATATTTAAATAAATAATAATTTAAATAAATAAATAAGCAAATAATTAAAATAAAAAAAATCATTTAATTACTAATAAAATAGAGCCTAGATTTCGGGTCGTGACATTCACTCCCCCTTAAAGAAAATTCGACCCGAATTTTAACGAGACTCACCTTAAACAAAAAGCCACGGAAATTTCCTCTCGATCTCATCACGAAGCTCCCAAGTCGACTCCTCGATATTATGATTCCTCCAAAGGACTCTAACCAACGCAATGCTTTTGCTCCTCAACTCTTGGACTTTGGAATCTAAGATCCGAACCGGTCGTTCCTCATAAGTCATATCGGGCTCAATATCCTCCGGTACCCTCGGTAACACGTGAGACGGATCATGAACATACTTCCGAAGCATAGAAACGTGGAACACGTTGTGCAACCGGTCCAAAGATGGCGGTAACGCAAGACGATACGCTAGAAGTCCAACCTTTCCCAAAATCTCAAACGGACCAATAAACCTCGGAGCCAATTTACCCTTCTTCCCGAACCTACGAATACCCACATTCAGAGATACTTTCAAGAATACCAAATCACCAATCTGAAAACTAAGATCTCGCCTTCGGTTGTCTGCGTAGCTCTTATGTCGACTCTGGGCTGTCTTCAATCTATCCCGGATAACTTTAACCTTTTCAACTGAATCCTGAAGCAAATCAATACCCAAAACATTCGCTTCACCAACCTCATCCCAACAAACAGGCGATCTACACTTCCTTCCATACAAAGCCTCAAACGGTGCCATCTCGATACTAGCCTGATAACTGTTGTTGTAAGAGAACTCCACTAACGGTAGGTGCGAATCCCAAGAATCAGAAAAGTCTATCGCACAAGCTCGCAACATATCCTCAAGAATCTGAATAGTCCTCTCGGACTGACCGTCGGTCTGAGGATGAAAAGCTGTACTGAATCGCAAATCTGTACCCAAAGCTTCCTGAAACGCCTTCCAGAACCTAGAAGTAAACCTCGGGTCTCGATCTGACACAATACTAACCGGAACCCCATGCAATCTAACAATCTCATCAATGAAAAGGGTCGCAAGCTTCTCCATCGAATATCTGATATCAATAGGCAAGAAATGGGCACTCTTGGTCAATCTATCCACTATTACCCAAACACTGTCATACTTCCTACGGGTACGAGGTAGTCCCGTAACGAAATCCGTAGTCACATGCTCCCATTTCCACTCGGGAATCTCTAACGGCTGAAGTAATCCCGCGGGTCTCTGATGCTCGGCTTTGACCTGTTGACACGTTAAACACCTCGATACATACTCGGCTATTTCCCTTTTCATATTAATCCACCAAAATTGTTGCTTCAAATCCTGATACATCTTCGTACTACCCGGATGAATAGTATACCTCGATTTGTGACCCTCATCTAAAACTTGCCTCTTTATTCCACCAATATCGGGTACGCACAAACGACCACGGAAAGTCAAAACTCCACCCGAGCTCAATGAAAAATCCTCAAAATTCTTTTCCTTCAATTTACCCATTACCCTCACCAACTCGGGATCTTCTTTCTGAGCTTCCTTTATCCTCTGAATTAGGGTCGGAGATACCCTAATATTCGCAAAAATAGCCCCATGTCTCGATTCACGAGGAGACCAATCTCGAACATCCTCGAACATCCTCAAGCATTTTCCATTCACGAACCATCATCGAAGCCACATAAGACTTTCTACTAATCGCATCTGCTACCACATTCGCCTTTCCCGGGTGATAAGAAATCGAGCAATCATAATCCTTCAACAATTCCATCCATCGGCGCTGTCTATTATTCAACTCTTTCTGGGAGAAAAGGTACTTCAAACTCTTGCGATCGGTAAAAATCTCAAACTTCGCTCCATAAAGGTAATACTTCCATTTGTGCAACGCAAAGACTATCGCCGCCAACTCCATATCATGAGTCGGGTAATTCTGTTCACTCGGGTCAACTTCCTCGAAGCATAAGCAATTACTTTCCCATTCTGGATCAACACACAACCCAAACCCTCTTTCGAAGCGTCACTGTAAATCACTAGGCCATCGCTCCCATTAGGAAAAGTCAAGATCGGTGCGGTAGTCAACCTCTTCTTCAATTCCTCGAAACTCTCGTCACATTTCTCGGTCCACACAAACGGAACATTCTTCCGGGTCAACTGAGTCATCGGAGTAGCAATCCTCGAAAACCCTTCAATAAATCTTCGGTAATACCCGGCTAAACCAAGAAAGCTTCTAATCTCTGTCACTGATTCGGGTCTCTTCCAATCTACTATGGCTTCAATCTTTGAAGGATCCACAGAAATCTCATCTTTAGACATCACATGACCCAGAAATGACACCTTCTCGAGCCAAAATTCGCATTTACTGAAGTTCGCAAATAATTTCCCCCTCGCAAGAACGTATAAAACTGTCCTCAAATGATGTTCATGCTCCTCTCGAGATTTCGAATAAACAAGAATGTCATCAATAAAAACCACCACGAACGAGTCAAGATAAGGATGGAAAACCCGGTTCATCAAATCCATAAATACGGCCGGCGCGTTAGTCAACCCAAACGGCATAACCAAGAACTCATAATGACCATAGCGAGTGCGAAAAGCAGTCTTCGGAATATCCTCCGATCTAACCTTCAACTGATGGTACCCACTCCTCAAATCAAGTTTAGAGAAAACCACGGACCCTTGAAGCTGATCAAATAAATCATCGATATGCGGTAGAGGATACTTGTTCTTCACCGTAACCTGATTCAACTTTCTATAATCGATGCACAATCTTAACGAACCATCCTTCCGCACAAATAAAACCGGTGCTCCCCACGGGGAAACACTAGGGCGGATAAACCCTCGATCAAGCAACTCTTGCAACTGAACCTTTAACTCCTTCAACTCTGCGGGAGCTAACCTATAAGGTGCTTTCGAAATTGGAGCCGTACCCGGCAAAAGATCTATACAAAACTCAATCTCACGATCGGGAGGCATATCATACTCGGTAGAGAAAACATCGGGAAATTCCCGAACTACCCGAACACTATCAAAACTAGGGGATTCCTTCCTAGTATCAAGAACACTAGCCAAATACCCCTCACAACCACTATGAAATAATTTTCTCGCTTTCATAAAAGAAATTAAGCGAACCTTTCTACTCAGAGGACTAGCCTCAAACACAAATTTAGGCACACCGGGAATAGAAAAAGTAACAGTTTTCTTACGGCAATCAACGGAAGCATGAACTTGCTCAACCAATCCATACCCAAAATGACATCAAAGTCTTGGATAGGAAGAACTACCAAATCCGCACAAAGGACTCGACCACAAATAACCACATCACAAGCACGAAAGACTCGATCGGAAATCAAGCATTCTCCTATAGGGGTCGACACCTCTAGCACGTACGGTAAAGACTCGAATGCAGCATTTAACATGGAAGCAAATTGCACAGAAATGTATGAATGAGATGAGCCTGGATCTACTAACGCTCGCGCGCTCACATTAGACACAGAAACAATACCTCCAATAACGGATGGATCATCGGTCGCTTGTTGTTGATTCATGGCATAAACTTTCCCTTGAACTTTGGGCTTCCCTGCGGCATCCCTTTTCTGACCCTGATTTGTACCAACTCCTGACCCGGATGCTTGTACTCTACCTCTCGGGCAATCTTTTACAAAGTGACCCATTTAACCACAATTGGTGCACCTTCCTTGCTTCTTCCAACAATGGTCTTCAGAATGACCTTCCTTTTGACAATACGAACAAAGCCTCCTAATTTGGCTCCCTTGGTTCCCGGAAGTGGTACCCGGGTTCCTTGGGATCGGTTGCCCTCGGAACTGAGATTGTCCCCCAAAGTTACCTCGATTATCAATCCTTGGTTGTGACTTGCCCTGCGCTCCTTGCTTACTCGAGTTAGCTACCTCGGTCTTCCTTTTATGTTCCCCAATATCTTGCTCTATCAAATAGGCTCGGTCCACCGCATCTTCGAATGTCACAATCCGTTGAGCAATCAGTTGAGTACGGATGGAGGTCTTCAATCCCCGAATAAACCTCATAGCATTTTGTTCCTCGGTCCTCACCAAATAGTCGCAATACCGGGCTAATTCTATGAACTTAGCCGAGTATTGTGCTATAGACAACACACCTTGCTCCAGGTTGAGTAGCTCGATCTCCTTTCGGTTCTGATCAACAACCGGAATGAAATGCTCCTTGAATTTACGCACAAACAACTCCCACGCATACATCGTGTGAGTATCATCCCAACTAGCTTTAACACCTTTCCACCAATGCTCGGCGGCTCCCACAAGTTTATAAGCCGCGAACCGGACCTTGTCCTCATCCGAACACCCAAATACATCATAAATCTTCTCCATCGACTCAATCCACAACTCAGCCTTCCTTACATCGGGCTCCCTATTGAATTCAACCGGTTTCAACTTCAGAAATTGCTCCAATCCATAGCGGGGTGGTGCTTGTTCTACCCTCGGACCTTGATCATGTATGGCCTTCATGGCCGCCTCGAACATGCCTTGAAACATGGCACGTGCTTCTTCCCTTGTATCATTCTGATTCGGTGCCCCACTAGTACCTCCTCTGTTTCTTCTTCCAGACATTGAGAACAATTACCTGCATAAAACATCAACCGTTAATCACTCCGCACACTACTACCCACCTAGGTCATACTAATCCACCTATACTTATAGATAGAGCTAATGCCATGGCTCTGATACCAACTGTCGCGACCCCGGACCCCGCGGGCCCGAGACCGCGAGCTGGACGTCGACTCTAAGACTAAAACTCAGAAATACTGAAGTTAAAAATTTCATTTGATACCAAAAGGTAAAGATCCAAAGTTTTACAAAACCAAGTTTGATAAAAACCAAATACAACTATCATAAACTTCCACAAGTTTATGCTTAACAAAATACAATTACACAATTCTTAGTGACGTCATTGTTTGGTACAACTATCCCAAAATGGTTACACATTTACATAATGTAAACCAACCTATATCAACTTTCCCCAAAAGAATGGATCCACACTCGACGTCCTCTTTCTCGTGATCAGCGAGACTATTCCTTAGCACCTGGGGGGGGGGTTAAGGAAAAACAAAGATAAAAGAAAAGGGGGTGAGATAAATCTCAATAAGTTACTAATGCAACTACATGACATGCTATGATGCAAGAAGCAATAATAAATATCACATAGCACATAGCATTTATCACATAACAGATAGCAGCGGAAATAAACACATAACAAAGGATATAGCCAAGGTTTTCCAAACCGGAACATCCAAATAAAGGATCGCTGCGCAGCTTCAATAGTCAACAAATCATCATCTTCATAATAGCATGAAAGCCGAAGAGAAAACCCCGGTACCGGAACCAATAACCAATGAAGTGTCACAAGGGACGGGAGACATGCCACAAAGTCATGCTCCAAGAAGCTAAAATGCACACAAAGGAGCTAGCTCTTCTCACATCCAAGGCCAATCTGGAGGAGGGTAATAATGGGGCAAAACAATGGTCAACATCACAATGGACTTGGCCGTGCCATCATAATATTTCGCATCGCCCAAACACACACAAAATACCAGCTGGACTTTCACGTAAAAGCTAAGTAATAAAATACTAGCACGATAAACAACAAGGGATTCCAAAGTAGGGAATCATACCAAAGAATCACCAAGAAGATGAAATGAACCAACGATACACAATAAGGGTGCTCCAAAGTCCAAATTAACAATTAATGAATTTCAAACACAAACTTGATCACAAATGACCCAATTCTATCACTAAAACGTACTACAATGTTCACTAAGGTCAACTAGAAGGACACCCAAGACTTAGATCAAAACGCGTTCTTCAATCACACAAATTAACAAAATGTAAACTTTCAGGGGTTCTGTGCGGCCGCCCAAAGTGGACTGTGCGGTCGCCCAAAAGCCTCAAAACAAGAACAAAAGCTTTCAGATAGATGTGCGGTCGCCCAGACATTTTTATGCGGCCGCCCAATCTTCTGAATCGCCAGAAATCGGGAAGAACAACATGGGTTCTTCCATTTTTATACCCAAAACACATTTCCACCAAAATCCAACATTCCAACTAGCATACTAATGTACCAAAACAACTTATAAGTCTAAAAAGACTCATACAACAACATTTAACAACCAAAATCAAGAATCAAACCCAACATTCAAGATTTCACCATTTTTGATCAAAACCCAAAATAAATTCTCAATAAATTCAAAACCCAACCAAACTTCAAATATAACACATCAAACATCAAATAAACATGATATACACTTTTTAGCATCAAAATGGGGGAAAAGTAACTTACTTGGATTTTCTCAAAGTTGATGGATTTCGATTCTTTTTGGCTTCCTACGATCCTATCGACGATCTAAACATGTTTCACGTTTTAAGAAATGAGAGAAGATGAGAGGAAGAGGAAGTAAATGAAGAGAGAAGGAAGAGAGAAAAAGCTTACCAAATGGAGGAGAGAGAGAGAGAGAGAGTTTCCAGGGAGAGAGAGATGGAGGGAGGTGGAGTGTATGAGGGAGAAGGAGGTGAGGGAAGGAGTAGGGAGGGAGTAGGGAATGATTTAAAGGAGTAGGGTGTATTAGTCTCGTCCCAACTTGCTTTAATCCCTTTCCACCAATGTTCGGCGGCACCCACAAGTTTATAGGCCGCAAATCGGACCTTATCCTCACCAGTGCAACCAAAGACATCGTAAATTTTCTCCATTGATTCAATCCATAGCTCGGCCTTCTTCACATCGGGTTCCCCATTATACTCCGTCGGTTTCAGTTTCAAGAATTGCTCCAACCATATCGGGTGGTGGTGCTTCCTCTACTCTCGGCCCTTGGTCATGAATAGCCTTCATGGCCGCCTCAAACATACCCTGAAACATTGCACGGGCTTCATCTCTTGTTTCATTCTGATTTGAATTTCGGGCGTTACCTTCACCACTTCTTCTTCTAGCCATGTTGAAAAAATACCTGCATAAAACATCAACCGTTACTCACTCCGAACACAACTACCCTCCTAGGTCATACTAGTCCACCTATACTTAAACTTAGAGCTAAACCATAGCTCTGATACCAACTGTCGCGACCCCGACCCCGCGGGCCAAGAGCACGCGAACTGGACGTCGACTTAACATACAAATACCAAAATACTGAAGATTAAAAATTTCATTTTATACCAAAAGATGATAGTACGAGTTTTAAACATTCAAACTTGACAACAACAAAATATATCTAGCATAAGCTCCACAAGCTTATACCCCAAAATTACAAAATACACAATTCTTAATGACGCCAATGTTTGGACACTATCCCAAAGGTTGTACATTTAAATAATGTAAACCGAAACAACCTTCCCAAAAGCTATTTCCACACTCAACGTCCTCCTCGTGATCAGCGAGTACTATTCCTTTCCTCTTAGGGGGGTTAAGGAAAAACAAAGATAAAAGAAAGGGGGTGAGATAAATCTCAATAAGTTACTAATGCAACTACATGACATGCTATGATGCAATAAGCAATAATAAATCACATATAGTACATAGTAATTAGCAGTTAACAGATAGCAGCGGAAATAAACAAATAACAAAGGATATTAGCCAAGGTTTCCCAACTGGTAGAACCAAATAAAGGATCGCTGCGAAGCTTCAACAATCAACCAATCAACATCTTCATAGTAGCATAAAAGCTGAAGAGAAAACCCCAGTACCGGAACCATAACAAAGTAACATGTCACAAAGGACAGGGGAGATGACACAAAGTCAAAACCCAAAAAGTTAGCTAGACTACTTCCGAAGGAAGCTAGCTCATCTCAACCAAGGCCAATCTGGATGAGGAAATAAGGACCAATGGACGACGCTATACTGGACTTGGCTTGTGCCATTATAGCATTATCCATTGCCTGACTCGAACACAAGTAACCAGCTGGACTTTCAAATAAATGCTAAGTAATAAATACTAGCTTAAGTAAACAACCCATGATTCCAAAGTAGGGAACCATTCCAAATAAATTACCACAAAGGTAAGCCAATCCAAACAACACATCAAAGATGTCTAACATTCCCAAAACGGTACATAATCAAATTTCATAACATATTTATTCACAAAGGAACCAATTCCAATTAATAAAGTTTTCCACGCTGTTAACTTAGGTTAATTAGAATAATAAAACCTAAACTAGGAAGCCACTTAGTCTTAAACAAGCAAAAGGAAGATTTTCCAGAACAGGGGGGCAGACGGGCGCGCGTAGGGGTCGGGCGGGCGCTCATTTGACCAGAGGGTTGGCCGAAGGAAAAAGCCCAGGTGGGCGGGCGCCTGGCTCAACCCGAGCGGGCGCCTGGTCTGGTTCTAGGTCTGGAATCAGCAGCTGGGTTCTTCAATTTTCTTACCCATTTCACAAATTTCTCAATCAACCACAATCAAACTTTCCACCAAGCATAATCATGGACCAAAACAACTTATAAACTAGAAAAGGACCTAAATAACATCATTTATCAACCCAAACCAAAATTAAATCCCATCAATCAATAATGAACCCTTTATCAAAATGTCACAAAATGGTTGATCAATCAAACACTTCAAAACCCAACCAAGAATCAATGTATATCATCTAAACCATCATATGAACATAGAATGAGCATTTTAACATAAAAATGGGGGACAAAAATCAAACTTTCACCGAAATTTTTTTTGAGTAAACTTACTTGAATTTATGAAAGATGATGGAATTCGAATATTTTTGACTCCCACACGATTCTATCGACGATCTAAACACATTTCATAAAATGAGCACTAAGAAATAGAGGGAGGAAGATGACTAAAATGAAGGAAGAAGGAGAGGAAGAACTTACTCTTTTTCACAACAATGGAGAGAGAGAGATTGAGTGTGCTGGGAAATGAGGGAGAGGGTGAGGGAGAAGAGGGGAGTAGGGAGGGAGTAGGAGAATGATTATTTAAAAAGTTACACTAAGACCCCCTCCTCAACTACCTAGTACAAATAAACCCAATTAACCCTTCTACCAATTTAATCCCCTACTTCACACTTAACACGATATCAACCAAATAATGCTAGACACAAATTAATATTATGAGATATAAAATGCGCACATAAATAAATAACCAAATAAATAAATAAATAGTTAATATTTATTAATAAAATAGAGACGGCTTTTCGGGTCGTGACATTCACTCCTCCTTAAAGAAAATTCGACCCGAATTTTAAAGATGCTTACCCGAAACTAAGAGCCACGGATACTTCCGTTCCATCTCTTCTCGAAGCTCCCACGTTGATTCCTCGACATTGTGATTTCTCCATAGCACTCTAACCAACGCAATTCTTTTATTCCTCAACTCTTGGACTTTAGTATCTAGAATGCGAACCGGTCGTTCCTCATATGACATGTCAGGCTCTATATCCTCGGGTACCCTCGGTAACACGTGAGATGGATCATGCAAATACTTCCGAAGCATAGAAACATGGAAGACGTTATGCAATCGGTCAAGAGAAGATGGCAATGCGAGTCGATAAGCAAGAAGTCCCACTTTTTCCAAAATCTCAAACGGTCCAATAAACCTCGGAGCCAATTTACCTTTCTTCCCAAACCCCCGAATACCAACCTTCGGGGACACCTTCAAGAACACAAAATCTTCGGTCCGAAAATTAAGATCACGCCTTCGGTGGTCCGCATAGCTCTTATGTCGACTCTGGGCTGTCTTCAATCGATCCCGAATAACTTTGACTTTCTCAACTGAATTCTGAACCAAATCGATACCCCATATTTTCGCTTCCCCGATTTCATCCCAACAGATAGGCGATCTATACTTTCTCCCATATAAAGCCTCGTAAGGAGCCATCTCGATACTAGCCTGATAACTGTTATTATAAGAAAACTCCACTAGAGGTAAATGAACATCCCAAGAATCAGAAAAGTCTATCGAACAAGCTCGCAACATATCCTCTAAAATCTGAATAGTCCTCTCGGATTGACCGTCAGTCTAAGGGTGAAAAGCTGTACTGAATCTCAAATCGGTACCCAAAGCTTCCTGTAACGCGTTCCAGAATCTAGAAGTAAACCTCGGATCACGATCTGACACAATGCTAACCGGAACCCCATGCAATCTCACAACCTCATTCATATAAATGGTCGCAAGTTTCTCCATCGAGTATCTGATATCAATCGGTAAGAAATGGGCACTCTTGGTCAATCTATCCACGATCACCCAAACACTATCAAACTTCCTACGGGTACGAGGTAGCCCCGTAACAAAATCCATAGTCACATGTTCCCATTTCCACTCCGGAATCTCTAATGGATGAAGTAGTCCTGCGGGTCTCTGATGCTCGGCTTTGACCTGTTGACAAGTTAGACACTTCGATACATACTCAGCTATTTCCCTCTTCATGTTGTTCCACCAAAATTGTTGTTTCAGATCTTGGTACATCTTCGTACTACCCGGATGAATAGTATATCTCGATTTATGACCCTCATCTAAAACTTGTCTCTTTATTCCATCAACGCCGGGTACACACAACCGTCCACGAAAAGTCAATACTCCAACCGAACTCAAAGAAAAATCCTCGAAGTTCTTCTCATTCAATTTACCCATTATTTTCACTAATTCGGGATCTTCTTTCTGAGCTTCCTTTATTCTTTGAATTTGGATCGGAGATACCCTAATATTCGCAAAAATAGCCCCATGTCTCTATTCACGAGGACACCAATCTCGAACATCCTCAAGCATTTTCCACTCTCGGACCATCATCGAAGCCACATAAGATTTTCTACTAATCGCATCGGCTACCACATTTGCTTTCCCGGGATGATAGGATATCTTACAATCATAGTCCTTCAAAAGTTCCATCCATCTGCGTTGTCGATTATTCAGTTCCTTCTGGGAGAAAAGATACTTCAAACTCTTGTGATCCGTGAAAATCTCAAATTTCGCTCCGTAAAGGTAGTGCTTCCACTTCTGAAGAGCAAATACGATAGCTGCCAATTCCATATCGTGAGTAGGATAATTTTGTTCACTCGGACTCAACTTCCTCGAAGCATACGCAATCACTTTCCCATTCTGCATTAAAACACAACCCAAGCCTTCCTTCGATGCATCGCTATAAATCACTAAGTCGTCATTCCCATTCGGTAGTGCAAGAATCGGTGCAGTAGTCAACCTCTTCTTCAATTCCTCAAAACTATTATTACATTTTTCGGTCCACTCAAACGGAACATTCTTTCGGGTCAACTGAGTCATCGGTGTAGTAATCCGCGAAAACCCTTCTATAAACCTCCTGTAATAACCGGCTAACCCCAGGAAACTTCTGATCTCGGTCACTGTCTCGGGTCTCTTCCAATCAACAATAGCTTCTATCTTCGAAGGATCCACAGAAATCCCATCTTTAGAAATAACATGCCCCAGAAATGAAACTTTCTCAAGCCAAAATTCACAGTTACTAAACTTCGCGAACAACTGCTCCTTCGCAAGAACTGATAAAACTGTCCTCAGATGTTGCTCGTGTTCCTCTCGAGATTTTTAATAGACAAGAATATCATCGATGAAAACCACTACAAACGAGTCAAGATAAGGATGGAAGATTCGGTTCATCAAATCCATAAACACGGCCGGTGCATTAGTCAACCCAAACGGCATAACCAAGTATTCATAATGACCATAACGAGTGCGAAAAGCAGTCTTCGGAATATCATCCGATCGAATCTTCAGTTGATGGTACCCACTCCTCAAATCAAGTTTAGAAAATACTACCGACCCTTGAAGTTGATCGAATAAATCATCAATATGCGGTAGAGGATATTTGTTCTTCACCGTTACCTGATTCAACTTTCGGTAATCAATACACAACCTCAACGAACTGTCTTTCTTTCTCACAAACAAAACCGGTGCTCCCTACGGGGAAACACTAGGTCGAATAAACCCTCTATCAAGCAACTCCTGCAACTGAACCTTCAATTCTTTCAACTCTGCCGGGGCCATTCTATAAGGTGCTTTCGAAATCGGAGTTGTACCTGGTAGAAGATCTATACAGAACTCTATCTCTCGATCGGGCGGCATATCGTACTCAGAAGAGAAAACGTCAGGGAATTCTCTAACTACCCGAACACTTTCCAAACCGGGTGATTCTTTCTTGGTATCAAGCACACTAGCCAAGTAACCCCTCACAACCACGATGCAATAATTTTCTCGCTTTCACATAAGAAATTAAACGAATATTTCTACTTAAAGGACTAGCCTCAAAAACAAACTCAGGCACATTGGGAATAGAAAAAGTAACAACTTTCTTACGACAATCAACAGAAGCATGAAACTTGCTCAACCAATCCATACCCAAAATAACATCAAAGTCTTGAATCGGAAGGACTACCAAGTCCGCACACAAGGCACGACCACATATAAGCACATCACAAGCACGAAATACACTATCGGTCACCAAACATTCTCCTATAGGGGTCGACACCTCTAGCACATAAGGTAAAGACTCAAATGCAGCATTTAGCAAAGAAGCAAATTGCACAGATATGTAAGAATGCGATGATCCTGGGTCTACTAACACACGAGCGCTCACATTAGACACAGAAACAATACCTCCAATAACGGAAGGATCATCGGTAGCTTGTTGTTGATTCATGGCAAATACCCTTCCTTGGACCTTGGGCTTTCTCGCAGCATCTCTTTTCTGACCCTGAGAAGAACCAGCTCCTGACCCAGATGGTTGGCCTTGGAACCTCGGGCAATCCTTTACAAAATGCCCCAACTGACCACAATTGGTACACTTACCCTGTTTCTTCCAACACCGGTCCTCTGAATGGCCTTCTCTGTGACAATAGGTGCAAAGCCTCCTATTTTGGTTCCCCGGAGTAGTACCCGGATTCCTTGGTACGGTTTGTCCTTTAAACTGAGATGGTCCTCCCGAATTACCTCGGTTATCTGAACGCTGATGTTGTTGTGACCTGGTATGACTTCCTTGCTTACCCGTGTTTGCGACCTCGGCCTTCCTCTTATGTTCCCCAATGTCTTGCTCGATTAGGTACGCACGATCAACAGCATCCTGGAATGTCAGAATCCTCTGAGCTATAAGCTGAGTCCGGATAGATGTCTTCAAACCTCGGATGAACCTCATTGCTTTCTGCTCCTCCGTCCTCACAAGATAGTCACAGTACCTGGCTAATTCTGTGAACTTAGCTGAGTACTGAGCCACGGACAACAAGCCTTGATCCAAATTGAGAAGCTCGATCTCCTACCGGTTCTGATCAACTACCGGAATAAAATGCTCCTTGAATTTCCGCACAAACAATTCCCACGCATAGGGTGTATTAGTCTCGTCCCAACTTGCTTTAATCCCTTTCCACCAATGTTCGGCGGCACCCACAAGTTTATAGGCCGCAAATCGGACCTTATCCTCACCAGTGCAACCAAAGACATCGTAAATTTTCTCCATTGATTCAATCCATAGCTCGGCCTTCTTCACATCGGGTTCCCCATTATACTCCGTCGGTTTCAGTTTCAAGAATTGCTCCAACCATATCGGGTGGTGGTGCTTCCTCTACTCTCGGCCCTTGGTCATGAATAGCCTTCATGGCCGCCTCAAACATACCCTGAAACATTGCACGGGCTTCATCTCTTGTTTCATTCTGATTTGAATTTCGGGCGTTACCTTCACCACTTCTTCTTCTAGCCATGTTGAAAAAATACCTGCATAAAACATCAACCGTTACTCACTCCGAACACAACTACCCTCCTAGGTCATACTAGTCCACCTATACTTAAACTTAGAGCTAAACCATAGCTCTGATACCAACTGTCGCGACCCCGACCCCGCGGGCCAAGAGCACGCGAACTGGACGTCGACTTAACATACAAATACCAAAATACTGAAGATTAAAAATTTCATTTTATACCAAAAGATGATAGTACGAGTTTTAAACATTCAAACTTGACAACAACAAAATATATCTAGCATAAGCTCCACAAGCTTATACCCCAAAATTACAAAATACACAATTCTTAATGACGCCAATGTTTGGACACTATCCCAAAGGTTGTACATTTAAATAATGTAAACCGAAACAACCTTCCCAAAAGCTATTTCCACACTCAACGTCCTCCTCGTGATCAGCGAGTACTATTCCTTACCTCTTAGGGGGGTTAAGGAAAAACAAAGATAAAAGAAAGGGGGTGAGATAAATCTCAATAAGTTACTAATGCAACTACATGACATGCTATGATGCAATAAGCAATAATAAATCACATATAGTACATAGTAATTAGCAGTTAACAGATAGCAGCGGAAATAAACAAATAACAAAGGATATTAGCCAAGGTTTCCCAACTGGTAGAACCAAATAAAGGATCGCTGCGAAGCTTCAACAATCAACCAATCAACATCTTCATAGTAGCATAAAAGCTGAAGAGAAAACCCCAGTACCGGAACCATAACAAAGTAACATGTCACAAAGGACAGGGGAGATGACACAAAGTCAAAACCCAAAAAGTTAGCTAGACTACTTCCGAAGGAAGCTAGCTCATCTCAACCAAGGCCAATCTGGATGAGGAAATAAGGACCAATGGACGACGCTATACTGGACTTGGCTTGTGCCATTATAGCATTATCCATTGCCTGACTCGAACACAAGTAACCAGCTGGACTTTCAAATAAATGCTAAGTAATAAATACTAGCTTAAGTAAACAACCCATGATTCCAAAGTAGGGAACCATTCCAAATAAATTACCACAAAGGTAAGCCAATCCAAACAACACATCAAAGATGTCTAACATTCCCAAAACGGTACATAATCAAATTTCATAACATATTTATTCACAAAGGAACCAATTCCAATTAATAAAGTGTTCCACGCTGTTAACTTAGGTTAATTAGAATAATAAAACCTAAACTAGGAAGCCACTTAGTCTTAAACAAGCAAAAGGAAGATTTTCCAGAACAGGGGGGCAGACGGGCGCGCGGTAGGGGTCGGGCGGGCGCTCATTTGACCAGAGGGTTGGCCGAAGGAAAAAGCCCAGGTGGGCGGGCGCCTGGCTCAACCCGAGCGGGCGCCTGGTCTGGTTCTGGGTCTGGAATCAGCAGCTGGGTTCTTCAATTTTCTTACCCATTTCACAAATTTCTCAATCAACCACAATCAAACTTTCCACCAAGCATAATCATGGACCAAAACAACTTATAAACTAGAAAAGGACCTAAATAACATCATTTATCAACCCAAACCAAAATTAAATCCCATCAATCAATAATGAACCCTTTATCAAAATGTCACAAAATGGTTGATCAATCAAACACTTCAAAACCCAACCAAGAATCAATGTATATCATCTAAATCATCATATGAACATAGAATGAGCATTTTAACATAAAAATGGGGGAAAGTAAACTTACTTGAATTTATGAAAGATGACGGAATTCGAATATTTTTGACTCCACACGATTCTATCGACGATCTAAACACATTTCATAAAATGAGCACTAAGAAATAGAGGGAGGAAGATGACTAAAATGAAGGAAGAAGGAGAGGAAGAACTTACTCTTTTTCACAACAATGGAGAGAGAGAGATTGAGTGTGCTGGGAAATGAGGGAGAGGGTGAGGGAGAAGAGGGGAGTAGGGAGGGAGTAGGAGAATGATTATTTAAAAAGTTACACTAAGACCCCCTCCTCAACTACCTAGTACAAATAAACCCAATTAACCCTTCTACCAATTTAATCCCCTACTTCACACTTAACACGATATCAACCAAATAATGCTAGACACAAATTAATATTATGAGATATAAAATGCGCACATAAATAAATAACCAAATAAATAAATAAATAGTTAATATTTATTAATAAAATAGAGACGGCTTTTCGGGTCGTGACAGCTACCCTTAACCGGGTGGTTCTAAAGGTTACGATTGGCATAATCGGATTCTTGTAGGGAAGAATGATAAGTCAAGATGGGATTTGTCCCTCTCTCAAGAGAGATATCTTCTTGGCCACACAATGAGTGAGATTGATGATAGTGTACGGCCGTACCCAAATGAATTGATGTGTTCAATGTCATTTGCTCATATCAACTACTCAGGATCGAGAAAGCATTGGACAACATAAGTTGATGTGGACCATGACTTATGTCCAATATGATATCGTGTGACAAAGGTATTGTGATATGTTCTATAAGGTAACTTTAGACTTTCAAAGTTATACTAATTGGGTAGTCATAATGGCTTGCTAGAGTCCGTTTATGACTTATGGGTTCTGAATGGTTAGGACTCGTTGCCAACTTAGTATAATTCTATTGGGTCACACACAATAGAATGGATTGAAAAATGCTAAAAATCTGGGATTTTTGCAAGACGACCGTACGGAAGCTTGAGTGGCGTTCGGCTCTTATGGAGCCGTACGGCCCATCCCCCTGTTACTGGTCAGTTTGTTAAGAATTCTTGTGTGACAAGGAATCCCGATCCCAAACGGAATTAGGTCAGACCCTCATATAAATATAGGCATCCAGGTTTGATAGCCACTAATGTTGATTTGAAAAATCATAACACATTGTTTTAGAAAAATAAAATATAAAGAGGTAGGATTATTTATTTTGAGATTGAGAATCATCAAAGTACAATAATCAAATAGAAAAATAATTCCTATAAAGAAATCATTTCTTCACCAAACCTTGGATCTAGCAATCAATCAAGAAGGTGTTCTTGAGTCCGTTGGACGTGTGGATACCGATAGAGGGTGTTCGCTTTTCAACACCTTAAAGTCCATGTTCATAGATGCGATCTTCAAGGGTTAGTTTCTTTTTTCTTGTATTTAATTTAATCAACATGAACGGATCCGGGCTTATGGGTGTTTGATTTCATATGTTTATTCTGCTGCACATGATGCATCAATACCCAACAGCTGCAGCCTTTTGGGATTATGACAGTCACACTTTTAACTTTCCGGCGAATGAAATAGTGTCGACTGTTGATGATTTCGGTGCCATTCTTGGCGTGCCACTGGCGGGTAAAATTACCATCCCCAAGTATCACCTGGGTGTTATTGATTCTTGGTCTGACTTGCTGAACCTCCTTATCGAAGATGTGAAGGGAATGTTGCACTGTACCGTGGTTGACATAACTGAGTTGCTGATGTTTTTCAGTTTGCATTCGGAGGATACAACGGTTCAGTCTTTTAAGAGGAATGCCTTGGAAGTTTGTCTTTTTAGCGGGGTTTTGTTCGTCAAGCCTCTCAGTACCGCAGATGCACAGCTGGCTGAGATTGTTTTGCAGGTAAAAGGGAAACAGTTCAGCATAATCTCTCTTATAGTGGGGGAAACCTTGCATGGTCTGGATGAGTTGCATCAGACAGGCGGGATGTGATGGGAAAGACCTTTACTTTTGACCATATGGCTTCTAGAGAAGTTCAAGATTTATTCTCTGGATGGTGATCTTTCTCCTCCTTTCGCCATTCATAGGAGAAAACTGCTGATTCGAGACATAACTGAGGATGGTTGGAAGAAATTATTGGCATCTCGATTATCAGCTGATATTGAGTGGTGTCCCCCTTCTTGGGGCCTTCATCACTTCATGGAATGGACCTTAAGGTTTGAGCATGTGGTCCTTCCCGGTCTCAGAGATTCTTCATTCTACCAGCCGAAGTGGGCCACCAAACGGTTCACCTTCCCGGCCTCCACTCCATAACCCTTGACACCTCCTCCCAGATCAGTGTCAACCCCCAACAGAGCCTGCCTATAGTCCCGCCGCTCCACCAAGCTCTCATCAAAAGGCAAAGGGGTAGCAGTGAACCTTAACCCCGTGATAGCCGCAAAATCCGTCGGCGTGATGGTAATCTCTCCCCAACTGAAGTGGAAGGTATGGGTGGTGTCCCACCAGAACTCCCTGCACACCTCTATCACCGCCGCCACCTTCAGGGTACCCCCAACTATACGGACACTATCAAAGAATGGGCCAAACCCCATAGCCTCAATCCAAGCACGCAAACCGCCCGGTCCCTCCGGCAGAGACGCCCACAGTTTGCCCACAGTCACTATGGACCCACGAGCCTTGATCCTCTGCAGGTAAACACAGCACAGGTATGTTACACTCCTAGCAATTTACATTTCTAGCAATCTATATTTTCTAGAAAATTATGATTCTAGCAATATATATATTGTACAAAAGTGCGAAAAATGTGAAAATGAGAGGAGCGAAAATTTGAAATTTACCTCTCGTGTCTCCAGAAGGCCCATCGACCAGTGACGCTCCGAGTCGATGTAGAAATCGTAGTCTTGATCAAATGTTGACCGGAGAAGACCGTCGCGAAAATTCCGAGTCACCGCTCGTGGTCTCAAACCGCCCCGTGGTATCAAGGGCGCCGCTTCGAAACCCGCTCCCGGGTTAGCCCCTTCGTTTCCCTCACCTTGAGCATCGTCGTGCCACTCTCCTTCTTGTTGCGGAGGCACGTACACGCCTTGGCCCGGAAAATCCCCAAACAAAGCCTCGTTGATCCAATCCGCCATGTATTAGAAGTAATCAAAGCAAAATCCTCAAAAATTATCGGATCCAAGCTTTCTCTCTCTAGAACTTGAATTCTCTCTCTATACTCAACAATGGTGGAAAGGAAAAAGGAAGAAGAAGAAAGGAGAAGAGAAGAAGGAGGGTCTGGCGCTGTGACCAATGAGTCAGCCCGTCGGCATCCTTGGCCACGCGGCCACTTCCGCCCTCGCAATCCCAGCCGTCAGATCAGCGATCCGCGTGAAGAAGATCTAACCACTCAGAAGTCTTGGCCACTATTGCAAATTAGTAACTTTGGCCACGCGGCCAACCTTGTCCCTTCAGACAAAATCCCATTTTTGCCCTGGTCTTGTCCGTTTAATTCATTTTAAGTGCCCTTAACGCTATTTTGACTGACGTTCGTTATCTTTGGGTACGGGAAGCCTCTTAAAATTTCCATTCTTCACCGAATATTTTCTTAGGAATCATATGGTTGTAGAGACTTCGGCGCCTCTATGACATACGCATCCTAGATCGATCGCGATTGGCAGAAGCCTCGGCGTTTCTGTTTGCGAGAGATCCAGCATCTATTATTTTAGCATTTCCTAATATTTGCTTAGGATTCGTATGGTTGTAGAGACTTCGGCGCCTCTATGACATAGGCATCCTAGATCGATCGCGATTGGCAGAAGCCTCGGCGTTTCTGTTTGCGAGAGACCCAGCATCTATTATTTTAGCATTTCCTAATATTTGCTTAGGATTCGTATGGTTGTAGAGACTTCGGCGCCTCTATGACATACGCATCCTAGATCGATCGTGATTGGCAGAAGCCTCGGTGTTTCTGTTTATGAGAGATCCAGCATATATTATTTTAGCACTTCCTAATATTTGCTTAGGATTCGTATGGTTGTAGAGACTTCGGCGCCTCTATGACATACGCATCCTAGATCAATCGCGATTGGCAGAAGCCTCTGCATTTCTATTTGCGAGAGATCCAGCATATATTATTTTAGCACGTCCTAATATTTGCTTAGGATTCGTATGGTTGTAGAGACTTCGGCGCCTCTATGACATACGCATCCTAGATCGATCACGATTGGCAGAAGCCTCGGCGTTTCTATTTTCGAGAGATCCAGCATATATTATTTTAGCACTTCCTAATATTTGCTTAGGATTCGTATGGTTGTAGAGACTTCGGCGCCTCTATGACATACGCATCGTAGATCGATCGCGATTGGCAGAAGCCTCGGCGTTTCTATTTGAGAGAGATCCAGCATCTATTATTTTAGCATTTCCTAATATTTGCTTAGGATTCGTATGGTTGTAGAGACTTCGGCGCCTCTATGACATACGCATCCTAGATCGGTCGTGACTGGCAGAAGCCTCGGCGTTTCTGTTTGCGAGAGATTCAGCATATATTATTTTAGCACTTCCTAATATTTGCTTAGGATTCGTATGGTTGTAGAGACTTCGGTGCCTCTATGACATACGCATCCTAGATCGATCGCGATTGGCAGAAGCCTCGGCATTTCTGTTTGCGAAAGATCCAGCATCCATTATTTTAGCGCGATCGGCAGAAAACTGGGCGTTTCTGTTTGCGCTTACCTCAGCGTTTATTACTCCACCTCAGGATTATTTAGACAATGTAGTCTTTATTGTCCCATTATCCCTCTTGCTTCAAATGACTTCATTTCCTAACGAATGTTCGTTCTTCATACAGGATAGTGCCCGTAGGTTTATTATCCCTAGCAGAAGTCCGATAGCTCGTTTTTCCCTAATCGCTTCGAACTACGACCGGCTTGATTCCTCCGAGGATACGTAGGAAACCTGAAAAGGTTCAGCCATCCGATCGATGTGGTCATCCCCAGCAGGTGCATTTTCCCCAGCAGAAAGCGTTGCTCCCCATCTAAGGACAATCATCCTCAATTTCCCCATCAGATTTGAACTACGTTTGGCTTGATTCTCCCGCGGATACGTAGGTCGCCTGTCAAGGTTCAGCCGTTCCCTTACCTTTCATCTGTTTTGAAACTCATGTTTCAGAACGGTTCCTTCTTTTATCATCGACCCCACTTTGCCTTGCAAGAAGCGTCGCTGAGGGGCTACTGTTAGAACCCGACCTGAAAATGAGTTTATTAGGGCTTTCCCAAAAATACAAGGACTTTATAGGAATTAGAAATCTTGCAAAGACTTCTCCCGGATTCCTGAAATACCTCATTTATGACAAAATCTATCAAATTAGGTAACTTATGGTTTCCTTAAAACCATGCAGAAACCCTAGCTTAAGAATCAAGTCATCCAGCCGAATTGGCCACGCGGCCAACCTTGCCACGCCTTAACCTTGGCCACGCGGCCACTCTTGCACCGGCTTCAATCATGGCCACGCGGCCAACCTTGCTCCGGATGATCTCAGCCGTCAGATCTTCCCATCAGTTTTCAGTTTACTATATAAACCAATCCCATTCCATTGGTTAAGGATCCCGAGTTTGAGAGCTTTAAGTCCGAATTTTAGAGTTCTTAAACACAATTTTCTCCCTAATTAAGCATTCAAACACTCAAGGAGATCAAGGTTTATTTCTTGCCAACATAGGTAAGTTTTCTAACTCTTTCTTCATGTTCTTACATGTTTATTCATAGTTTCTTCATATGCTTTGCATGTTCATTCATATGTTCATAATATGTTCTTCATATGTTCATCGTGTTCATAGATTAAAACCTTATTTACGCTATATTTAGGGTTGCGATCTTCATAATTACATGTTATTTCATAGCCGATGATGATCTAGGGTTCATCAACCCAAAGATGATCTAGGAACTATTTCTAAACCTAAACTTTAGGTAATTACTTCCATGATCTGTCACGACCCGAAATATAGGCTCTATTTTATTAGTAATTAAATGATTATTATTTAATTATTTGCTTATTTATTTATTTATTTATTTAAATTATTATTTATTTAAATATTTATGTGTTATAATAATTATGCCTAGCATTTTATTTGGGTCATTGTGTTAGTATATGAATGTTGGGTCTTAATTGTTAGTTGGGAGTGTAGTTTGTGTGTAGTGTGAGAGAGGGGGCCTAAGTGTAAATATTTTAAACATTTTTCATACTCCCTCCCTACTCCCCTCACCTCCCTCACCATCCTCTCACTCCACCCCCATTCTTCTCCCAGCATCTTCTCCCTCTCTCTCTAGCTTTTGGGGTAAGTTTTCTTCTCCTTCTTCTCTCTTCATTTACTCCATCTTCCTCCCATTATTGTTCATTTCTTAAATCATGAACATTGTTTAGATCGTCGATAGGATCGCGTAGAATCAAAAAGATTTGAAATCCATCAACTTTGAGAATTTGCAAGTAAGTTACTTTTCCCCCATTTTAATGCTAAAATGTTCATATCATGTTTAGATATTGTTTGATGTGTTCCATTTGAAGTTTGGATGAGTTTTGAATTTGTTTGGAATTTATTTGAGTTTTTGATCAAAAAATGGTGAAATCTTGAATGTTGGGTTTGATTCTTGATTTCGGTTGTTAAATGTTGTTTTAGGAGTCTTTTTAGACTTATAAGTTGTTTTGGCACTTTAGTATATGAGTTGGAATGTTGGATTTTGGGTTTGAAAATGGAAGAACCCATGTTCTTCTTCCCGATTTCTGCAAATCCAGAGCATTGTGCGACCGCAAAAAACTTCCTGGGCGGCCGCGCATATTTCTGAAAGCTTTTGTTCTTGTTTTGAGACTTTTTGGGCGACCGCACAACCCACTTTGGGCGGCCGCACAGAACCCTGAAACTTTACATTTTGTTAAATTGTGTAATTGAAGAACGTGCTTTGGTCTAAGTCTTGGGTGTCCTTCTAGTTGACCTTAGTGAACATTGTAGTACACTTTAGTGATAGAATTGGGTCCTTTGTGATCAAGTTTGTGTTTGAAATTCATTGATTGTTATTTTGGACTTCGAAGCACCTTTATTGTGTATTGTTGGTTCATTTCATCTTCTTGGTGATTACTTGGCATGATTCCCTACTTTGGAATCCTTTGTTGTTTATCGTGCTAGTATTTTATTACTTAGCCTTTACGTGAAAGTCCAGCTGGTATTTTGTGTGTGTTCGGGCGATGCGAAACATTATGATGGCACGGCCAAGTCCATTGTGATGTTGACCATTGTTTTGCCCCATTATTACCCTCCTCCAGATTGGCCTTGGATGTGAGAAGAGCTAGCTCCTTCGTGTGCATTTTAGCTTCTTGGAGCATGACTTTGTGGCATGTCTCCGTCCCTTGTGACACTTCTTTTGGTTATTGGTTCCGGTACCGGGGTTTTCTCTTCGGCTTTCATGCTATTATGAAGATGATGATTTGTTGATTATTGAAGCTGCGCAACGATCCTTTATTTGGATGTTCCGGTTTGGAAAACCTTGGCTATATCCTTTGTTATGTGTTTATTTCCGCTGCTATCTGTTATGTGATAAATGCTATGTGATATGTGATAATTATTATTGCTTATTGTATATTGCATCATAGCATGTCATGTAGTTGCATTAGTAACTTATTGAGATTTATCTCACCCCTTTCTTTTATCTTTGTTTTTTTCCTTAACCCCCCCCCCAGGTGCTAAGGATTAGTCTCGCTGATCACGAGATAGAGGACGTCGAGTGTGGATCCGTTCTTTTGGGGAAGGTTGATATAGGTTGGTTTCCATTATGTAACCATTTGGGGTAGTTGTACCAAACAATGACGTCTTTAAGAATTGTATATTTTTACTTGTTGGGCATAAACTTGTGGAAGTTTATGATAGTAGTATTTGGCTTTTATCAAACTTTGATTTGTAAAACTTTGGATCTCTACCTTTTGGTATCAAATGGAATTTTTAACTTCAGTATTTCTGAGTTTTGGTTTTAGAGTCGACGTCCAGATCGCGGTCCCGGGGCCCGCGGGGTCCGGGGTCGCGACAGTTTGTATCAGAGCTATGGCATTAGCTCTAAGTATAAGTCTAGGTGGATTAGTATGACCTAGGTGGGTAGTAGTGTGCGGAGTGATTAACGGTTGATGTTTTATGCAGGTAATTGTTCTCAATGTCTGGAAGAAGAAACAGAGGAGGTGCTAGTGGGGCACAGAATCAGAATGATACAAGGGAAGAAGCCCGTGCCATGTTTCAAGGCATGTTTGAGGCGGCCATGAAGGCGATACATGATCAAGGTCCGAGGTTAGAGCAAGCACCACCCCGCTATGGTTTGGAGCAATTTCTGAAGTTGAAACCGGTTGAATTCAATGGGGAGCCCGATGTAAGGAAGGCTGAGTTGTGGATTGAGTCTATGGAGAAGATTTATGATGTATTTGGGTGTTCGGATGAGGACAAGGTCCGGTTCGCGGCTTATAAGCTTGTGGGAGCCGCCGAGCATTGGTGGAAAGGTATTAAAGCTACTTGGGATGATACTCGCACAGTGTATGCGTGGGAGTTGTTCGTGCGTAAGTTCAGAGAGAATTTCATTCCGGTTGTTGATCAGAACCGAAAGGAGATCGAGCTACTCAACTTGGAGCAAGGTGTGTTGTCTATAGCACAATACTCGGCTAAGTTCATAGAATTAGCCCGGTATTGCGACTATTTGGTGAGGACCGAGGAACAAAAAGCTATGAGATTTATTCGGGGATTGAAGACCTCCATCCGTACTCAACTGATTGCTCAACGGATAGTGACTTTTCAAGATGCGGTGGACCGAGCCTATTTGATATAGCAGGATATTGGGGAGCATAAAAGGAAGACCGAGGTAGCTAACCCGAGTAAGCAAGGAGCGCAGAGCAAGTCACAACCAAGGATCGATAACCGAGGTAACTTTGGGGGACAATCTCAGTCCCGAGGGCAACAAAACCCAAGGAACCCGGGTACCACTTCCGGGAACCAAGGGAGCCAAATTAGGAGGCTTTGTTCATATTGTCAAAAGGAAGGTCATTCTGAAGACCGTTGTTGGAAGAAGCAAGGAAGGTGCACCAATTGTGGTCAAATAGGTCACTTCGCAAGGGATTGTACTAGAGGCAAAGGACAAGCATCCGGGTCAGGAGTTGGTTTTAATCAGGGTCAGAAGCGGGATGCCGCCGGGAAACCCAAGGTTCAAGGGAAGGTTTATGCCATGAATCAACAACAAGCTACCGATGATCCATCCGTTATTGGAGGTATTGTTTCTGTGTCTAATGTGAGCGCACGAGCGTTAGTAGATCCAGGATCATCTCATTCATACATTTCTGTGAAATTTGCTTCTATGTTAAATGCTGCATTCGAGTCTTTACCGTACGTGCTAGAGGTGTCGACCCCTATAGGAGAATGCTTGATTTCTGATCGAGTCTTTCGTGCTTGTGATGTGGTTATTTGTGGTCGAGTCCTTTGTGCGGATTTGGTGGTTCTTCCTATCCAAGATTTTGATGTCATTTTGGGTATGGATTGGTTGAGCAAGTTTCATGCTTCTGTTGATTGCCGTAAGAAAACTGTTACTTTTTCTATTCCCGATGTGCCTAAATTTGTGTTTGAGGCTAGTCCTCTGAGTAGAAAGGTTCGCTTAATTTCTTTTATGAAAGCGAGAAAATTATTGCATAGTGGTTGTGAGGGGTATTTGGCTAGTGTTCTTAATACTAGGAAAGAATCCCTTAGTTTTGATAGTGTTCGGGTAGTCCGGGAATTTCCCGATGTTTTCTCTACCGAGTATGATATGCCTCCCGATCGTGAGATTGAGTTTTGTATAGATCTTTTGCCGGGTACGGCTCCAATTTCGAAAGCGCCTTATAGGTTAGCTCCCGCCGAGTTGAAGGAATTGAAGGTTCAGTTGCAAGAGTTGCTTGATCGAGGGTTTATCCTCCCTAGTGTTTCCCCGTGGGGAGCACCGGTTTGTTCGTGCGGAAGAAAGATGGTTCGTTGAGATTGTGTATAGATTACCGGAAGTTGAATCAGGTTACGGTGAAGAATAAGTATCCTCTACCGCACATCGATGATTTATTTGATCAGCTTCAAGGGTCCGTTGTGTTTTCCAAGCTTGATTTGAGGAGTGGGTACCATCAGTTGAAGGTTAGATCGGAGGATATTCCGAAGACTGCTTTTCGCACTCGTTATGGTCATTATGAGTTCTTGGTTATGCCGTTTGGGTTGACTAACGCGCCGGCCGTGTTTATGGATTTGATGAACCGAGTTTTCCATCCTTATCTTGATTCGTTTGTGGTGGTTTTCATCGACGACATTCTTGTTTATTCGAAATCTCGAGAGGAGCATGAGCAGCACTTGAGGACAGTTTTATCCGTTCTTGCGAGGGAGAAATTATTTGCGAAGTTTAGTAAATGCGAATTTTGGCTCGAGAAGGTGTCATTTCTGGGTCATGTTGTTTCGAAAGATGGGATTTCTGTGGATCCGTCAAAGATTGAAGCTATAGTGGATTGGAAGAGACCCGAGTCAGTGACAGAGATTAGAAGCTTTCTTGGTTTAGCCGGGTATTACCGAAGGTTTATTGAAGGGTTTTCGAGGATTGCTACTCCGATGACTCAGTTGACCCGGAAGAATGTTCCGTTTGTGTGGACCGAGAAATGTGACAAGAGTTTCGAGGAATTGAAGAAAGGTTGACTACCGCACCGATCTTGACTTTGCCTAATGGGAGCGATGGCCTAGTAATTTATAGTGATGCTTCGAAAGAGGGTTTGGGTTGTGTGTTGATGCAGAATGGGAAAGTGATTGCGTATGCTTCGAGGAAGTTGACCCCGAGTGAACAGAATTACCCGACTCATGATATGGAGTTGGCTGCGATAGTATTTGCGTTGCACAAGTGGAAGCACTACCTTTACGGGGCGAAGTTTGAGATTTTTACGGATCACAAGAGTTTGAAGTACCTATTCTCTCAGAAGGAATTGAATAATAGGCAGCGCCGATGGATGGAATTGTTGAAGGATTATGATTGCACGATTTCTTATCATCCGGGGAAGGCGAATGTGGTAGCCGATGCGATTAGTAGAAAGTCTAATGTGGCTTTGATGATGGTCCGTGAATGGAAAATGCTAGAGGATGTTCGAGATTGGTCTCCTCGTGAATCGAGACATGGGGCTATTTTTGCGAATCTTAGGGTGTCTCCGACCCTAATTCAGAGGATAAAGGAAGCTCAGAAAGAAGATCCCGAGTTGGTGAAGATAATGGGTAAACTGAAAGAGAAGAACTTCGAGGATTTTTCTATTAGCTCGAGTGGAGTGTTGACTTTCCGTGGTCGTTTGTGTGTACCCGATATTGGTGGATTAAAGAGGCAAGTTTTAGATGAGGGTCACAAATCGAGGTATACTATTCATCCGGGTAGTACGAAGATGTATCAGGATTTGAAGCAACAATTTTGGTGGATTAATATGAAAAGGGAAATAGCCGAGTATGTTTCGAGGTGTTTAACTTGTCAGCAGGTCAAAGCCGAGCATCAGAGACCCGCGGGATTGCTTCAGCCGTTAGAGATTCCCGAGTGGAAATGGGAGCATGTGACTATGGACTTCGTTACGGGACTGCCTCGTACCCGTAGGAAGTATGACAGTGTTTGGGTAATAGTGGATAGATTGACCAAGAGTGCCCATTTCTTGCCTATTGATATCAGATATTCGATGGAGAAGCTTGCAACCCTTTACGTTGATGAGATTGTTAGATTGCATGGAGTTCCGGTTAGCATTGTGTCAGATCGAGACCCGAGGTTCACTTCTAGATTCTGGAAGGCATTTCAGGAAGTTTTGGGTACAGATTTGCGATTCAGTACAGCTTTTCATCCTCAGACCGACGGTCAATCTGAGAGGACTATTCAGATTCTTGAGGATATGTTGCGAGCGTGTTCGATAGACTTTTCCGATTCTTGGGATTCGCACCTACCGTTAGTGGAATTCTCTTACAACAACAGTTATCAGGCTAGTATCGAGATGGCGCCGTTTGAGGCTTTGTATGGAAGAAAGTGTAGATCGCCTATTTGTTGGGATGAGGTCGGTGAAGCGAAAGTTTTGGGTATTGATTTGCTTCGGGATTCGGTTGAGAAAGTTAAGGTTATCCGGGATAGATTGAAGACAGCCCAGAGTCGACATAAGAGCTATGCAGATAACCGAAGGCGAGATCTTAGCTTTCAGACCGGTGATTTGGTGTTCTTGAAAGTGTCTCCGAAGGTGGGTATTCGTAGGTTTGGGAAGAAAGGCAAATTGACTCCGAGGTTTATTGGTCCGTTTGAGATTTTGGGAAAGGTTGGACTTCTTGCGTATCGTCTCGCGTTACCGCCATCTTTGGACCAATTGCACGATGTGTTCCACGTTTCTATGCTTCGGAAGTATGTTCATGATCCGTCTCACGTGTTACCGAGGATACCGGAAGATATTGAGCCCGATATGACTTATGAGGAACGACCGGTTCGGATTTTAGATTCTAAAGTCCAAGAGTTGAGGAGCAAAAGCATCGCGTTGGTTCGAGTTCTGTGGAGGAATCATGACATCGAGGAGTCGACGTGGGAGCTTCGTGATGAGATCGAGAGAAAATTTCCGTGGCTTTTTGTTTAAGGTAAGTCTCGTTAAAATTCGGGTCGAATTTTCTTTAAGGGGGAGTGAATGTCACGACCCGAAATATAGGCTCTATTTTATTAGTAATTAAATGATTATTATTTAATTATTTGCTTATTTATTTATTTATTTAAATTATTATTTATTTAAATATTTATGTGTTATAATAATTATGCCTAGCATTTTATTTGGGTCATGTTGTTAGTATATGAATGTTGGGTCTTAATTGTTAGTTGGGAGTGTAGTTTGTGTGTAGTGTGAGAGAGGGGGCCTAAGTGTAAATATTTTAAACATTTTTCATACTCCCTCCCTACTCCCCTCACCTCCCTCACCATCCTCTCACTCCACCCCCATTCTTCTCCCAGCATCTTCTCCCTCTCTCTCTAGCTTTTGGGGTAAGTTTTCTTCTCCTTTTTATCTCTTCATTTACTCCATCTTCCTCCCATTATTGTTCATTTCTTAAATCATGAACATTGTTTAGATCGTCAATAGGATCGCGTAGAATCAAAAAGATTTGAAATCCATCAACTTTGAGAATTTGCAAGTAAGTTACTTTTCCCCCATTTTAATGCTAAAATGTTCATATCATGTTTAGATATTGTTTGATGTGTTCCATTTGAAGTTTGGATGAGTTTTGAATTTGTTTGGAATTTATTTGAGTTTTTGATCAAAAAATGGTGAAATCTTGAATGTTGGGTTTGATTCTTGATTTCGGTTGTTAAATGTTGTTTTAGGAGTCTTTTTAGACTTATAAGTTGTTTTGGAACTTTAGTATATGAGTTGGAATGTTGGATTTTGGGTTGAATGTGTTTTGGGTTTGAAAATGGAAGAACCCATGTTCTTCTTCCCGATTTCTGCAAATCCAGAGCATTGTGCGACCGCACAAAACTTCCTGGGCGGCCGCGCATCTTTCTGAAAGCTTTTGTTCTTGTTTTGAGACTTTTGGGCGACCGCACAACCCACTTTGGGCGGCCGCACAGAACCCCTGAAACTTTACATTTTGTTAAATTGTGTAATTGAAGAACGTGCTTTGGTCTAAGTCTTGGGTGTCCTTCTAGTTGACCTTAGTGAACATTGTAGTACACTTTAGTGATAGAATTGGGTCCTTTGTGATCAAGTTTGTGTTTGAAATTCATTGATTGTTATTTTGGACTTCGAAGCACCTTTATTGTGTATTGTTGGTTCATTTCATCTTCTTGGTGATTACTTGGCATGATTCCCTACTTTGGAATCCTTTGTTGTTTATCGTGCTAGTATTTTATTACTTAGCCTTTACGTGAAAGTCCAGCTGGTATTTTGTGTGTGTTCGGGCGATGCGAAACATTATGATGGCACGGCCAAGTCCATTGTGATGTTGACCATTGTTTTGCCCCATTATTACCCTCCTCCAGATTGGCCTTGGATGTGAGAAGAGCTAGCTCCTTCGTGTGCATTTTAGCTTCTTGGAGCATGACTTTGTGGCATGTCTCCCGTCCCTTGTGACACTTCTTTTGGTTATTGGTTCCGGTACCGGGGTTTTCTCTTCGGCTTTCATGCTATTATGAAGATGATGATTTGTTGATTATTGAAGCTGCGCAGCGATCCTTTATTTGGATGTTCCGGTTTGGAAAACCTTGGCTATATCCTTTGTTATGTGTTTATTTCCGCTGCTATCTGTTATGTGATAAATGCTATGTGATATGTGATAATTATTATTGCTTATTGTATATTGCATCATAGCATGTCATGTAGTTGCATTAGTAACTTATTGAGATTTATCTCACCCCCTTTCTTTTATCTTTGTTTTTTTCCTTAACCTCCCCCCCCAGGTGCTAAGGATTAGTCTCGCTGATCACGAGATAGAGGACGTCGAGTGTGGATCCGTTCTTTTGGGGAAGGTTGATATAGGTTGGTTTCCATTATGTAACCATTTGGGGTAGTTGTACCAAACAATGACGTCTTTAAGAATTGTATATTTTTACTTGTTGGGCATAAACTTGTGGAAGTTTATGATAGTAGTATTTGGCTTTTATCAAACTTTGATTTGTAAAACTTTGGATCTCTACCTTTTGGTATCAAATGGAATTTTTAACTTCAGTATTTCTGAGTTTTGGTTTTAGAGTCGACGTCCAGATCGCGGTCCCGGGGCCCGCGGGGTCCGGGGTCGCGACATGATCAATAATCCTCCCATGATGAATGTGATGAATGTTCATTGCGATCTCATTGATGGCATAGTCATTATTCTAGGATGTGATCATCCTGCATGTTTCTTTATCCTCCCTCTTCATTATGCATGATCCCTATTCTCTCTCCACATTCTAATTATCCTCGAACTACGCTGACCTGAGCTTCTCACATTGAGAGGAACGTAGGCAATCTTCGGGTCCGGTCTCAAACACTAACACACTACTAACACATTCATCATGATAGAAAGACCGATCATTCGGGCAATAGGAGTGATAACGTTCAATATTCTTCTCTTGTTGTAATTTGACCCCCGAACCCATTAAACATGCTTTTTCTCAAAGTTTTGGCTATAATTAAAACGGCGTGGCGACTCTCATAATTTTAATGTTGCAATGAATATCCCAAATTCAAACACACGTATTCACAGGTCCCAGCCTTTTATAAATGACCAGAACACCCCTCCCTTTCTAGAATAATTTTGTTAATACCCGGAAGGTCCCCTAGACTTCTAGAATGGCCTAAATAATTCTCAAATCACCCCTAAGCTCTATATTTTGAATATTTTCTTATGATACTATGTAAGTTACAAATTATGAGTTGGAGAAATATAAAATAGCCTTCTCATCTACACTTTTCAAAGAAGACTCTTTAGACTTAAGCGTGATAGCCTAAGCGAAACTTTCACGACCCGAAATCTAGGCTCTATTTTATTGGTAATAAATAATTATTATTTATTTATTTGCTTATTTATTTATTTAAATTATTATTTATTTAAATATTTATGTGTGCATTTTATGTTTCATAATAATCATGCCTAGCATTTTATTTGTGTTAATTGGGTAGAAGGGTGATAGGGGTTTAATTGTGCTAGCTTAGTGAGGAGGGGGCCTAGGTGTAAGTTTTCAAATTATTTTTAACTACTCCCTCCCTACTCCCCTCTCCTCCCTCACTTCTCCCTCATCATCTCCCAGCTCAATCTCTCTCTCTCTCTACATTGGGTAAGTTTTCTCATCTTCTCCCTTCTCTCTTCATTTTCTTCATCTTCCTCTCATAATCTCTCATTTCTTAAACTTGAAACATGTTTAGATCGTCGATAGGATCGTTGGAAACCAAAAATATTTGAAATCCATCAACTTTGAGAAAATTCAAGTAAGTTACTTTTCCCCCATTTATGCTAAAATGTTCATCCTATGCTTAGATGATACTATGATTTCCATTTATTGCTTCTTTGGTTGATTTTGAGATGATTTACATTTTATTCATTTTTGTGAAATTTGGTATTGAATCTTGTGTTGGGTTTCTAGATGTTGTTATTTAGCCCCATTGCAAGTCTATAATTTTTTTTGGTTCATAGTTGTGTATATTGTAAGTCTTGGTTCCAAGTATTTGTGAAATGGTGAAGATTTGGGTTTGGTTTGAGTTTTGGATTGAAAATGGTAGAAACCCAGATTTTTGACCGGAATTTGCCTTTCCGGGCAAGGAGTCGCGCGCACCCTCCCATAGGAGGCGCGTGCACCCTTATGCCCCTCTTGAACAAAAATCTTCTGTCCATTAGAGGCGCGCGCACCCTCCCATAGGAGGCGCGTGCACCCTCTCCTCCTCCAAAACTTGATTTCCTTTCTGATCTAGGAGGCGCACGCACCCCCTCCCCTGTTGTGAAATTTATTTCCCTTTTTGTCCAATCCTTCGAGGGCCATATCATGTTCATACGGACTCCGTTTTAGGCGTATAAATTATCGTTTCAAAGCTCTCCTTAAGCTCTTCGAGATGAGTGAGTAAATTTGGTTGAGTGCTCGATTTAACTGGATCCTTTGTGGTCAAATGTGATATGGGAATTGTGTTATCATTGTTAAGATTGTTGGAAAACGTTAATTGTGTGTTGTTGTTCATTTCACTTTCTTGGTGACTTCTTGGTATGGTTCCCTACTTTGGAACCCTAAGTTGTTTAATTAAGCTAGTATTCATTACTTAGCATTTATTTGGAAGCCCAGCTGGCATATTTGTTGCATCGGGCGATGGGAAAGATTATAATGGCAAAGCCAAGTCCATTATTATGTTGACCATTGTTTTGCCCTTACAATACCCTTTTCCAGATTGGCCTTGGAAGAGATAAGTTAGCTTCCTTTGTGAATGTATCTAGCTACCGAGCATGACTTTGTGGCATGGCTCTTGTCCTTTGTGACACTCTTATGGTTATTGTTCCGGTACCGGGGATTTCTCTTCAGCTTTCATGCCATTATGAAGATGATGATTTGTTGATTATTGAAGCTGCGCATCGACCTTTATTTGGTTTATCAGTTTGGGAAAACCTTGGCTATATCCTTTGTTATGTGTTTATTTCCGCTGCTATCTGACATATGATAATTGCTATGTGTTATGTGATTTATTATGGATTATTGCATCATAGCATGTCATGTAGTTGCATTAGTAACTTATTGAGATTTATCTCACTCCTTTATTTTATCTTTGTTTTTCCTTAACCCCCCCCCCCAGGTGCTAAGGATTAGTCTCGCTGATCACGAGAAAGAGGACGTCGAGTGGGGATACATTCTTTTGGGGAAAGTTGTTATAGGTTGGTTTACATTATATAAATGTGTAACCTTTTTGGGATAGTTGTACCAAACAATGACGTCATTAAGAATTGTACATTTATCTTCTGTTGGTATAAACTTGTGGAAGTTTATGATAGTTGTATTTGGTTATTATCAAACTTGGATTTGTAAACTTTGGATCATCACCTTTTGGTATCAAATGGAATTT